>OX352774.1:160351590-160951590 GCA_947095535.1 Poecilobothrus nobilitatus | reverse complement strand
AGCAAATGATATTATCTCCAAATGCAACAAAGATATAACCTTTAAATTAGGCAGAATGGTGTTCCTTCATGTTTGATTTATGTTTCTGAAATTTGTGAGGATTTGGTCCATGGGTTCAAATCTTGGAAGCTTCCGGACGAGCCCCAGAGCAAACGAGTATATCTCCACAACCAACAAAGATAGAACTTTTATTTTTAGTACAAAGGTGTTCTGTTATGTTTCCTTTTCTGTAAAATTGGAAACTGACATTTGAAAGAATTTGAACCATGGGTTCGTATTTTGGAAACTTCCGGACGAGCACAAGAGCAACGAGCATATCTCCAAAACCAACAAAAGTAGAACCTTTAAATTTAATAGAATGGTGTTCTGGCAAGTTTTCTTTATGTTCCGAGATGGATTCGATAAATTGGAGTGGCAATTCGGGTAGCTGACACAAACATCCCAAGGACTACCAATCTTCGAAAATAATTAAGATAGAAACTTAAAATTTTATACAAGGGTGTCAAGCATATCCCAAGCGGATGCCTCTTTTACGTTCTTGAAATTCGAGTTGAATAAGACAGAAAAGGGAAGAAGTTCAAGCAGCTGCCAAAAACACTTATGGATTTTTAATTTAATTCGAATTATTCAGGTGTAGGGTATTAATAAGTCGGTTGCATCGACTTACTGTTACATTTACTTGTTTTTAAGAAAATTAATATCAAAAAAAATAACGAGAAAAAAAACATATACATTTAAATAAAATTTATTTGGAAAAAGAAAAATGTATACGTACAAAAACAAACATTTTTTTTTAAGTTTAACGACTCAGGAAAAGACTCTCCTGAGTCGTTAAACTTAAAAAAAAATTTTTGTTCAATCAAGGAGTGGAGGAGTTACATAAATCAACATAACATTTATGTTATGTTAATTTTAATGTAAATGTTAATTCATTCATCTTTTGTAAATTAGGTTATTACAATAACAGGAAATGCAAATTTAGCAGTCCTTTTAATATATTTGAACTTTAATTTAATTTAATTTATAAAAAAAATGTAAAATTTAATAATAAGCATTTCTTAATAAATATTAAGAATTGCATATTTTAGCATTAAGTAACTTTTAATTTTTAAGTATATTTAAGTTTACGTTTGGTTAATAAAAACAGTCAAAAGACCATACAACAAATGAAAAGTTGTGTTTTAATATTTTTGATTCCGAAGATGTTAAATACAAAACTATCGAAAGATAAAGTAAGTCCTGAGAAGATTCTATGTGAAGTAAGTGCGTTCCAATTTGAATCACACACATTAAATCAGAAATTTAATATTTCACACATTAAACGACAAATTTAGAAATTATAAGATATATTTTTTTTTGGATTTATATATGTTTAAAACATATGTACCTTGAAATTTAGTTATATGAAAATAACTTTCAACTAGAAAAGTTCAACGGAAATTATTTAGACTGGCCTTCGTTTCCTGACTTATTTCAATCCCTAATTCAACGAAACTCCAGCCTGACATGTGCCTTGAAGTTACATTATTTAAAGATGCACCTGGTGGGAGATCTAGCACATCTGCTAAGGCATTTCCAGGTCACAGACAACAATTATACATCTGTTTGGTACACGTTAAGGGACCGATATGACAATAAGCGACTTTTGGTGAATAATCACTGAAAGAGATTATTTTCCCAGAAAGACATTCAACATGAGAAATCTCATGAGATACGAGGATTTCTGGATATAACAAATGAATGTTTACTACCAAGGCACAATTTAGGAGTCGACGTAGAAAGCTGGGAGCCGATTATAACATTCATAACCGTGCAGAAGTTGCCGTCTGGCACCCATCAACTTTGGGAGCAAAGTACGAGCAGGGACAAGGAACTCTCATCGTGACAAGTCTTTTGGAAAATCGTTTCGAGCTTTGGAAGCAGTGTCGGCAAGAGAACAAATAGTTACAACACAAACCAAGGCAAGACCAAATGTTCGTGCATTCCACAATGTCAACCGAGCAGCTTGTATCATGTGTGGAAGCCAACACCAAATGAGAAAATGTCCAAGATTTTTAAGCCTCAACGCTAGCGATAGGTTCGAAATGGTAAAATCCAAGAATGTGTGTATAAGTTGTTTAGGTGTTGGAGATAGATTTGCTAACTGTCCAAGTCAGGGAAGATGCATGATTTGCAAGAAGCTTTACCATTTATCACTACATTTAACAAGAGATGCAAGAAATCAAATGTCCAATTGTCGGCTCAAGCGCCTTCATTCAGACCGAATAGCAATGTCCACACCCACGTTACTCCACACAAGAATGCAACAACAACATTTTTATCAACAGAATTGGTCAAAATAATTGCACCTACTGGGCATGACGTCATTGCGCGTGCTCTCGTCGATCCTGGGTCACAAGTTTCTGAAAAATTTGTACAATAACTTCATCTATCCAGACAAGGGATCAAAATTCATGGAGTTGGAAGAAACAAGTTTGAACGATCAAAGGCACAAACGAAGTGATAATGGGGCACCTTGGTCTGGGAAAAAAATTATGCAGATGAGCTCACGACAAAGGTGTTTGAACTAAGAATGTTGTTACCGCGTGCGCATAGGATAGTTATTAAGTTTTATGCAAATGAGCTCACGACAAAGGTGTTTGAACTTTTAAAGAATATTGTTGGCGCGAAATATGTTTTTTATAAAGAAAAAACAATCTTTATTTTTTTTTTTTATTATTATTAAAAAAAAACGAAAAACGTTATTTAAAAAAAAACTTTATTTCACTTTAAATTTGACAGTGATCACCAACTAACTTTTTTATATCTTTTACCGTTTTTTTTTGTCATTACTTAAACTAAACTTAAAAAACTAAAAGTAAGCATTTTTTATTAATTAAGTTTTAATATAAAATTATTAATTTAAAACAACATTGAACTTGAAGAGTTCAAGATTTTTGTAATTTAAAATAACAATAATCTAGATTCAGAATTTTTACATATTTTTCGGAATTTTCCATATGAATATAAATTTTTTAATTTTAAATTAAGTTTTGCGATTAAAAAAAATAAAAGCAAATCAAAATATACTTTTTTTAATTGGTGTTGTTATATCTTCTATTACAACAGGTGGTGAATCTGAAGTTTAATTAGTTGACATTACATTAGAAGGTTTATACATAAACCGCCTGTGCATATAGAAAAGTTGTTTATTGTGAATAATTGCATAATAGTTTGAAATGTTTTTATAAGTACTTGTTAATATAAAATGAAAATTTAAGAACAGGTGTAGAAAAATGAGGTTTAGTTTTTTTTTGCATTATTAAATTGTTAGTTTGAAAGCCTTTTTAACACAAAAATGCAGTTGTTATTTATGAGATAAATAAAATGCAGGTATTGACCTTGAAATTGTATCTTAGTTTTAAGTAATTTAAAGTAAAGATTCTTTGTATAAAATCGTAAGAAAAAAAAGTTGTATTTAGTGATTAATTGTTATGTTTAAGCAGAAAAATTTTTTTAAAGAAAAAATGCAGGCGTTTGATAAGAGTTTATGTTACGTATTAATTGATTTATTATATTAACTACTTTGTATTTTGCAAATAGAAAAAAAATTCAGCTTTTGGTAAATTTTCTGGTAGTTACTTTTTATAATGTAAATTAAATATTTAGTTATTGTACATACAAGTTAGAACATTTGAAAAATGAAAATATTGAATATATAATGTTAACTACTTTGTATTGAAATCGTGATTTTAAAAATAAAATGGAATGTGTTGACATTTAAAATTAATAAATCATTCGCCACATCCTATTGTCCATTAGCTACTTTGTATTGCAATTAAAATAATAGGAATCGTGACTTTTAAAAATAAATTAGAATATTTTTATTTGAAATTAATTATAAAATTAATTAAACATTTAAAATTCATTATTTATTTTTTAAATTACATTGTTGCAAAGTATACTTTGGAATATACCAATAAAGTTTGCAGCTCAAAATTTTGTGCTTTACCTGTGAATATATATTCAGAATAAACTCATTTCCAATAGCAATTTGTTGACTAACCATCAAACGAAAAAGAAGTCAATAATCAATGTCTAAGGAAATATTACTTCAAAAATATAAAATATAGCCGGCACTTCGACTTCCTCGGGCGAATTGAACGATCGCTACGACATTATTAAGCATCACATGACCAACAATAAAAGATTTAATGTAAGAGGAAAGAAAATGGAATTTCAACTAAAACAGGTGTCGGAGAATGCAGAACCAATATCCTGGATAAGGGAGGCTATAAATGAAGAAATAACATCAAACAAATTTTAGCCCCAGATAAAGTGGATATAACCTTTTGTGGAAAAAGTTTTGAAGGAGTCCTGGTTGGATAAATTTCAGAGACGCTGCTGAAGTTAAATTTGAGGATATTTGGGAAATGATAAGTAATTTTCCAAAGTAATTCCTAAGATATTATGTATTAAACATAAATATATATTTTTAGTAACTATATTTAGGTATATTGAGTACCGGAGTACAGGATTGAGTACCGATACTTTTTGCATGGGGATAACTACTGTGCGATTACCTCAAGGTCGTGCAAACCGTGGTAGGAATTATAATTTCTTTACGGAGGAATGCTCAAAACGTAAAGGCTTCATCACAATTGCAAACAAGAAGCCTTCCACGGGCACTTATAGTTGCCAAAGCTCATATAGAAAAAGATTCGCAATGTACCAAGATCAAGAAAAACACCGGTAGATAGAGTAGATATACCAGAAAACGGATGTGGTATACCAGAGCTTCAACAGTTTCAGCGATATTTAAAAGATTATAAAGTTGTCGTTTATCAATATGGCACTAAAGGTAAAGGTTTTATTTGAAGAAAGTGGTGATGGCAGAAGACTGAATCTCCTATATCATGAAGGTCATTACATCGTTGTAATATCATTAACAGCTGCATTCTGTTGTTTATATTATTGTGAAATATGTCACATACCGTACAACAGCAAAAACAATCACAGATGCTTTGGTACATGCCCACAGTGTCAACAATCTCCAGCATACCCAAAATATCAAAAAAATATTTTATGTGAAGGTCGTAATCGTTATTTTAGAGGGCAACAATGTCTCAATAATCACAAGGCTTCAGAATCTTCAAGAAAAAGTGTATGCGATTTCTTTGCTTATATTTTAACACTAAGAAAAATATTTGAAAATATAATCGTAGTAGCACATATCGGTTAAGCGTACGATCACTAATTTATATTGAACCATATTTCGGAAAATACGCCGTTGAAACCAGAACTTATCATTCGGTTTCCAAAAATAATTTTGATGATATTAGAAAATATTAAGTTTTTAGATTCATTAAATTATTTTCCAATGGCGTTATTAAAAGTGCCAAAAACCTTTGATTTACCACCAGTATTAAAAAAAATGGAATGGATATTGTGGATTAAAATGGATATTTTCCGCATTATTTCAAAAAAGTTAATTCTTTTAGTTAAATATTGATTATTATTATTGCCAAGAACAACATACAGGACATAGATACTATACTCACAGTTTTTTAATTGACTGTGTATCAGAAAACCCTTTATGTATAATATTTAATTTTCTTTTATTAAAAAAAATTTCTCACTGTGTAAAATGTGCAACTGCCCACCATGATTGGTGGAATCAGATATATATAAAAGGCTGCTGATTTATTTTAATGTAGTGGAAAGAAAAATGAGCAGCAGAAAATCAATAGCTGATCTACAGTTAATTGTTGGAAATGATAAGCAATATTTCTTGAAAGAATTTGCTTTGATAGCTGAAGGATCACTGATACCAATGATGTTTATGTTAAAAGCACTTTACTCGTTCGAAGAGTTAAATAGTGATGTCAAACAGCAGAATGAATTCAATAAAACACAAATAATGATCTTGACTGGAATGATGGATTTATAGAATATTCATCAATTAAAAATATCTTGAAGGAACATTTAAATTTATTCGATGTCGCTTACGTAAAGGGGTACCAGAGAAAGGCATTTTTAGATAAATTTGTTTCCAGTTCAGTAGAAGTTATCAATTTAGATAATGACATTCCATCTCTTCAGAAACTAACGAATTTCACAACCATTTCCCCTCACCATAACAATACTGAAAATTTAAAAAGATGTGCTGTAAAAAATTGCATGAATTTATTTATGTACTTTATAATAGAAAATAATTGTTTTTAAAAATATTTGTTTTATTGTTGCCCAAGATAATTTTTTCATAAAATAGTCTGGAATAGTTACACTAAGTGTAAATTCATTGTAATGTAGAAATCTTCTTGTTCCAATCTTAGTGTATTCTTTTCAATACATCTCTCAAAATATTGAAATACATATTCTCGTATATAAAGTTCAGCTCCATTATTATATGACATCACTCTGCTTGTATAAAGTCCAGCATAACACAAAAACGAGTGTACTCATCTAGTTGCAATGTAAGTTTTTTAGTGCACTCTGCATGGTTAAATGTTAGCGAAAATCCTTTTGAATTTAATTTTACTTGATTGTATTTAAAATCGTAATAAAATGTATACCACTCCACATAATTCATTTCGCTTATGACTTTGTTTTGTCGTTTTAAATAAAAGATAGAGATTATTGAGTAGATATCCTGTTGTGCTAACAGTTCGTCCCAGTTAGTAGATGATAAAGCATTATTAATGCTTTGGTAGTCAGCATTACGGAAATCATATACAATTTCATTATTGTAAGTTTTGCTCGAGAGTGGAATGAAAGTAGAGAACTCAAAGATGATTGCGTTATGTTGATTAGTGTTAGTAAAAAGATTATCTGCATCATCAGCGAGCTTTATCACCACTCTATCATATGCATTTGAAAATGCAAGATCTAACCATTTATTATTGTTGTTGGGATGACTAATAATCTGCTGTAAATCATTGCCATAAAACTCACTAATAAGACCAATAATCAACAACAAAAGAAAGAGCCGGTCGATTGAAATCGCCAAAGACGAAAATTGAGTCCTCCTCGTGCATATTTAAAATGATATTATGATATACACTATAAAATTCAGAATAAGAGGAATTGTCAGAGTTCGGAGGGAAATAAACAATAGCTAGGTATAAGTTACTCGTACCTAAATTAATTTTAATAAATTGGTGTTCAAATGATTGAAAAGTACTAGTAATTACAGGTACACTAGGTAAGTTATTACCTACGGCAAATAATACACCACCACCTCGCGAACTATTAGTAAACTGATAATTACGATCGCTCCTGTAAATGGACCAATTACCATTAAAAATTTCTTCGTTTCTAAACGATTCATTAAGCCATGTTTCAGTTAGAGCTAGTACATTAAAATTGCATGACTTAGCATCAATATATAGTTTTTTAAGCTTTCCTCTCATACCACTACAATTATGATAAAAAATTTTAATTTTATTTATCTGGTTAGTATTTTGAGAGGTTTTTATTTTATTTGTCGAGTTAGATAAAGAGATGAGTTTTGCATATTTACTTGGAGTTCGAACGAAAAAACTGGTTGTAGTTCTCACGAGATTGATTTAAGTGATTATAGTAATTAAGGTCTTAAGATCCTCTTCAACCTCTTTTGTTGTGAAGCCTATATCTTTGTGGTATTTAAGGTAAAGATTATACAAATCTTTGAAGTTAGATGGTAGGCCCTCATTGTGGATGATAAATGATAAATGATGATAAACAGATAAATGAGTTCTTGTTTTACCCTCTATAACGCGATTATATGAATCGTTATGTAAATAAGCAAGGAGAAGCCTTACATTATGAAGAATTTTCTCATCTCTAAACCTTGATAAAGCGTATTGGCAGTCCTCTGTTAGTGATTGTTTTGTCATTCTAACAATAGGTCTAATTAGCGGATTTATTGATAATGAATCATTTATATTAATTTTATTATTATCATTGTTATTAATATTATTATTATTATTGTCATTGTTATTATTGTTATTAATGATATTATTATTATTATTATTATCATTACTAGTATTATTGTTATGGTTATTATCAATGTTATTATCAATGTTGTTAATAGCAAGATTATCATTATTAATATCATTATTATTATCATTATTAATATCATTATTATTATTGTTATTATTATTATTATTAATATTATTATTATCATTATTATTATTATTATTGTTATTATTATTATTATTATTCTGATTAATATTATTATTAAAAATCTTTTTTTTTTACTTTTTTTATTGCTTTTATTATTGCTATTATTATTGTTAATCTTATTAGTAGTATTTTTTTATTACTTTTATTATTATTATTCTTATTAATATTATTATTATTATTATTATTATAATTCTTATTACTTATTTCATTTCTATATTTATTATTTTTATTATTATTGTTAATGCTATTATAATTAATATAATTTTCATTATTATTATTAATTAGATTGACCGAGTAAGCGTCTCCTGGTTTTAAAATTCCCCCTTGAACAAAGTTAGGATATTTAGAACCTCTAGTTGATGTTGTACTATTAATAGCAAGTTTTTTATTGTTGTTTGTGCTAGAAAACGGAATAGCAAAAGGATTTAATAACAGTTTATATTTGTCAGTGTTAAACTTCGGGTTGGTGTTAGTAGGTGAAGTCTCTAGATTAGTATTGCATACAAATTTTTTATTAATGTACCTTTTTTCCATCGCTTGTAATTAATTATATCGCAAACTTTGGATATGGGTACAACAACTTTGAAAGATTTGCATTTTGGTTTATATCTAAGATTCTTAGGAGTACGATTGACTACTTTAACACTATTTAAATTAAAAGTATTTTTTAAAAACTTACTAAGATAACTAGAAGTTGTTGACGCTGCAAAATTGGAAAAGTATAGGATATTTACAGGTTCATGATGTTCCTTAGTTGATTTCTGATCGATAACAGTATTAGTATCTTTAATATTTGGAAGAATAAACCGAACTTTCTTTGCAGTAGAACTGTATTGAACTTCTTCTGTTGATGCTAAAGCTGAGGATGAAGGTGGTAAGAAAGCCAAATTGTTACTACATTGAAGAATTTCACTAAGTAATGAATTGTCATTGGTGTTATTATATGTTGCATTTGATTTTGAATCCAAAGCATTATTAGTCACTTTATTAGTGAATTCCACCGTTTGAGAGGTTATAGGCTTGAACAAAAAGGAATTATGAAATGAACTTTATCTGAACGGTTCGTCAGTTTGAGTCCAAATGTACTTTGAATTTTGACTTAGATACATTTGGTTGTATCTAAATGTGTCGAAAGATGTATCCAAATTAGCATCTAACTTAACCCCCATATTCACTATTTCCTTTTTAAGTGAACCTATTTGATCAGCCAGTTTATCTGCGACATCTGAAGGTTGACTATTTAGCTTTGAATCAACAAGTTTCTGTAGCTGTAAGTTAATAGATGACATTAACTCACTATATTCAACGTATTTAAAGATTCATTTAGTTTATTTAGTGCGAAGAGAAACTCATCTTTTTTAGAAACCAAATTCTGCTTCAGTTGATCTTTTTGTTTGTCAGATGTACTGCTCAGTGTCATATTCAGTGACTCGTAGTCTTTTACCATTTCATTAAAAGATGCTGAGTTATATTTTATAGTGTCATGACATTTAGATGCAAGTCCTGTGTATTCATTTTTAATGTTATTGAAGGATGTTTTGACTTCAATAACATATTCATTACGAGTAATGTTATCAAGAAAATTTATCGAATCGAATTTATTTATCGAATTTTATAGTATTTATAATAACAATAATTATTAAATATGCGATTAAATTTATTTTTGTCTGTTTTGCATAATATTGATTTGAATATGTACAATTAAATATACAGCTTAGGCTAAGATCGATAAAACCACTATTTAGTTTTATGTACTACACAACTTGTAAAATTATATAACAAAATGAATTGAAATAAAGAAAAAAAAAAAAAAAAATCAGTCAAGGTGAAACCACAGAACCAAATCGAAATTAAAATCGTAATCCATTATATATTGTTGAAATGAATTCGAAAATGCTAAGAACGAATTAATGATGAAAAAACGCAAAAAACACCTTTTTACAGCTGAACTAAATCTACAAAATGAAGGTAGTAAGGAGTTTTTTTTTCGTCATCATTTATCACCATTACAATCCCATTTGTATCGCGAGGCAAAGAAGATTAAATTATCCGAGAAATTTCAATATCTTTGGGTCAAAGACAACACGATTCTCCTGCGCGCTAACAATACAGGTAAAGTGTTTAGAATTTCTAGTCACAATGACATCAATTTCATTAAAAAGTTTTTTAAAATTTCCTAATAAATTATTAAAATTGGATGATTATAATAAAATTAAAATTAAGTATAGTTATAATATCACTTCATATCTATATTATTATGAACTAAAATTCTACTATATTTTAAATCTAAAAATTTTGTTCCACATATTTTTTCATTTGAACATTTTATTTTTTTTTATAAATTTAAATTTTTTATTAAAATTTTGTCAAGACTCAATATTTTTCATTTCAATTTTAGAATTGAATAACTTTTCTACATTCAGTTTTATTATCTTTATAGTATTAATTTTTTTTCAAATAATTCTTATGATATCAATTGTGTTCGTCATAAAAAAAATGACAATTACATATTTTAACCACATATTTACTTTGATTGATGCACTTTCATATCGGCAGATTTTTATAAATTGTAGTTTTGTCAAGAAACTAACCTATAAAGGCAAAAAAAGGAATTATGTACATATACGGGGTATACTTATTTCAACAACATATTTTTCATTTGTAATTTACATTTTTTATTTTACTTTTTTGCACACTTGTTATTTTTTATACAACCTTTAAATCAGTTAAATCAATTTTTTTCACTTATATTATTTCTCTTATTCTTTTAATATTATTATTTATAATATTTACAATAAACTTAACAACAATAATTATGGTTATAACAAGGAAAAAAATAATAACAATAACCAGTTTTATATATTTAAATAAATTAACCTACAAAAGAAAGAAAAAAATACATTTTTACATAAAAATTCATAAATATACGTATTTTATTCCAAACATTCCATTTTTCATTATGAATTTAAATTTTTTATTTGGCTTTTTTTTATATTTAATATTTTTGGTATCACTTTTAAACTTAAATTTAAATACATTTTTTACAATATTATTATCTAAAATATTACATATACATGAAATTTCTATATTAATCTTCACTATAATAAAAAAAATATTAACTATAACCAATCTTATACATTTGATTGATGTCACATGTACACGTTCTTATAGGCAAATTTATACTAATAATTATATTTTCATTAAGAAATTAGCCAATAAGAGAAAGAAGAGGAATTATATTTATGTTTACAACTTATATGCTAAAAAAGAGACAAATAAAATAATTAATTATAATAATAACCGATACGATAATAACATCTGATAACATAAATGTTGAAGATAGTTTAAGAGTTAGAAACACTTTACAGGGTTAGACAACATTTTATTAAAATGCAATTATAAAAAAAATTTGAATACGATTTACTTGAACATACAAAGTATTAGAAATAAATTATACGATTTAGAAATTCTGGATAATAGTTTTTAATATGAGATACATGCAGTAGTTTTGTCGGAAATATGGTTGCATGAATCAGAGAACAAATTTTTTAATTTACCGGGTTACACGGCCTATTTTTCGAATCGTTGCAAAATCTTATGGTGGTGTTGCTATTTATGTTAAGGAAAATATTAATAGTACCTTAATTTTTAAATCTGAATTTAACAAATCTAATTTTTTATGTGTTAAGTTATTGAACCACAATTTTAATATATTAGCGGTTTACAGATCTCATAAAACTGATGTAAATGATTTTGTAATCATTTAAATTAGATGAAATCACTAGTGAATTTAGAAAATCTTTAATTCTTGGTGATTTTAATATAAATATAATAAATGTTGATCATACCACTAGTAATTATATTAATACGTTACTCTCAAACGGTTTTGTCATTTATAACAAGAGGAGTGTAAATTACGCCACCAGAATTGGCAACTCTTCTAAAACGGTTATTGACCATTTCATAACCGATTTGATTAATTCAAAATACGACTTCTATATTTCCGAAACTCCTCTCTCCGACCATCGATTATTTTTTATAAGTTTAAACCAAAAACGAATAACAGATCAATCAATCTGTTTGAAAACAATTTTAGATTATCAAAATATTTCAAATGATGCAATTTAGGAAAGACTTAGTAATTTTACTAATTTTGACTCTCTTGTTAACGAATCAAGTGAAACTATAAAAAAGTTTACTAAGAGTATGCCTTTGAAAAAAACTAAAAGAAAAAATGAGTGGATGACGGATGAAATTATAAACAAAATTAAAGTTAGAAACTCATATTATAAATATAAAAAAAAATATCCGGATGATCCACATGTTCGAAATTTGTTCAATAATTGTAGGCAAGAAGTAAAACGTTTAATTATAGAGGCTAAAAAAAAATTCTGCTCTGATGAAATCATACGAGACCCTTGCAATGGTAAAAAAACTCTATATAAAAGGATTATTTTCAACAAAACTTCTCATACTTCTTCAAGCAATATTAAGACACTTGAATGTAATAATTTTACAATTACTAATGGATGTGATATTGCCGAATATATGAATAACTTTTTTGTCAATGTTGCGGACGAGTTGAATATTCCAAATAATCAAATTGATTATGAATATCTGAATAATTTCCACCGTATTATTCATTCCTAATTTTATTCATTTTAAATTAACTGAGACAACTATTGGAGAAGTTAACTCTGTGATTATCTCACTCAAAATTTCTGCTGCTACTGGGTATGATAGTATTTCAGCTAAATTTATAAAAAGATTTTCAGAGCGTTTGTCTCCCATATTGGTCAAATTTATTAATCTCTCTTTTGAAAGTTTTAGCTTTCCAGATTCTCTCAAGTTGGCAACTATTACTCCGATTTTTAAGAAAGCAAATAATTATAGACAAATTTCAGTTCTTAGTTCTTTTTCTAAAATATTTGAAATTATCATTAGAAATAGAATCCATAATTTCATGAACAACAACAAAATCATCCTTCATGATGAGCAATACGGCTTTGAGAAAAATTCAAACACAACCGCGGCCTGTCTTAGTTTCAATGATTTTATTTCAAAGAGTATTGATCAAAAATATAACGTGCCTTGCGTTTTTTTAGACTTTCAGAAGGCTTTCGACTGTGTCGACCACGACATTCTTTTGCACAAGCTCTCAAAATTAAATTTAGATAGAAATCACTGCAGATAGACAAGCCGTTCGGGTTTGCCGACAAGAATAGACAACAAGCCGTTCGGGTTTGTAATTCTACTAGTAGTTTAAAAATATCTTCAGATCTCTTTAAAATTTATATTGACGACATAACCTGGCTTAGCTTAAAAAGAAAAATCCAATTATATGCGGATGACGCAATCTTAAATTATGCAGAGAAAACAGAGCAAGAACTAAAAGATGCTATTAATTATGATTTGATCATTAATCATTATTATAGAGTGGTTAGAAAAACACAGAATGGTTTTAAATGTAAGCAAAACAAAAATCTTAGTTTTTGAAAATAAAAATTTCAACTCCTTGGATTTTTATTTAAATAACAACAAATTGGCGGTTGTTAAGACCTTCAATTACTTAGGATTAAGGTTTGACAGCAGGTCAAGATGGAGTGACCATGTAGATCACATTATTAAAAAAATTACTCCTTATATTTTTATTTTAAGACAACTAACAAAATATTTTTCGCCAAATGTCCTGTATATAATTTACTGTTCGTATATATTATCCCATTTAAAATATCTGAACCCTATCTGGAGCAGGGCTGCGCAATTTATATAAACAAAATTAAATATATTACAAAAAAAGCCATAAAAATTATACATTATTATCCAGTTTTATTTCCAACTGAGTGCTTATATACGGAAAAATATATCAGTTTTATGAGTATCTGTAACCGCTAACTTTACATAACAGCATTTAAGATTATTAACAACCAAATCAGACACAGCTTCATCTTAAACAGAAATATTGACATCCATAACCACAATACGAGAAATAGGTCTAATTTTTATTTAACCCTTTTTAAAACCAGCAACCAAAAAAACAATTGCCTTTATAATTGCTTAAAAATTTATAATGATCTGCCGAATGATATTAAACTAGTAAACAATATACGCATTTTTAAAAAAATTATTTCTGAACTTGTTCCATATGATCTACTCTAGGTAGATCATATGCAACAGTATTGTTTTGTTATACATGAGTTTATTTTTTTTTTTTTGTCATTTAGTTTATCTTGTCTTTTTTTTTATTACATATCACAATAATATTATTTTATTATCATATTTCATTTTTTTTGGGTACCTGAAGTTGTTATGTTGTATATATTAATGTATTATGTATTATATACAAGTAGAATTTTGTAAGACCGCACAGCGAAAGCTAAGGTCATTAAATCATTTTATGTATTTTAAATATTAAAAAAACTAGTTTTAAGTTACAAATTGTTTTTTTTTTGTATTAATATAGATTATTTTGGAAAAAAAAAAAAAAAGACAAACAAAAAGTGCAATATATGTCTTGCACGATTTCGCTTCTCGTCCACGGCTAAATTTAATAAATATTGGACCACCAAAATCAAGTCCTATAGATGAAAAAGGTCTGCCAGGTGATACTCTGATACGGTAGCGATCCCATGATTTGATTTTGAATTGTAGGATTAGACTGGAAACATACCAAACACTTTCAAAGTATACGTTTGATTACTGTGATTCCACCAATAATCCAATATTTTAAACGGATAGCAGTATGTAGTTTGTGTAGCTTGAGTGCCTGAATGTAACAATTTTTTGTGATAGTATCTGTTGATCGAAAGTGCTAAATATGAGCGTCCATCAATTTTTATTGGATGTTTTTGTTCATATGATATTAGTGCGAGGGTTAATCTACCGTCCACTCTGTGGATTCCGTTTGAATCTAAGAAAGGATTAAGAGCTTTAATTTTACTTGATAGTTTTATCCCTTTATTACCCTTTAATTGCTCAATTTCATTTTTGAAAAAGTGGGTTTGCATGAGCTGTACGCAAGTTTTTCAGCTGTACTTAATTCTTCCGTTGATAAGTAATTAGTTCGCTTTTCCCTTGGACTAAATGAATTGTTCTTGATAATAGTAAATAAAAGAAATAAGTTGTTCCATTGACCTTGTAAATAATCTGGCAAAAAGCAATCCAAATCAATTTGCGTTAGCCATAATTGCTGCAATAATGATTTACCCGATATAAGTATTGGTTGCAACCAAGAGGATCAAAGAGCTTAGATATTTCTGATAATATTGGTCTTTTCGTATGAAGATTAATTTCCTGCTTTTGTAGGATCACCTTATAAAAAAAGACATCAGTTGCTGGTAGCCAATACAATCCTAATTTTTAACTTGCTCTCTCTTTTCCGAATCCAGTTGTAATTGTAATTCCCGATCTGTTTCTAATATTTTTGATAATACATTATTATTATTTGCTGCCCATTTCCGTAACAGAAATCTTGCCTCCTTCAGGATTTTGCTAAGGTTTTCTCTAATATGCTATCCACTTGTATTGGCTTCCAGAGTATGAGCACCTGTTATTAAATTATCCACATAAAAATCGTTAAGAATGATATCTGCAATTTTTGAGTTTTCTAGTTTTACCGACTGTACTACTTCATGTAAAGTTCTTATTGCTAAGAATGGAGCTGAATCCAAAGGTTACAGTCTTCAATCTATAATCTTTAACTTCATCAGTTGGATGTTTTCTCCACACTATTCTGTGAAAATCGCGATGTTCTGGCTTCATCCATATCTGTCGGTAAATTTTTTTCAATATCGCCAGTAATTGCAAATTTATATTTTATCCACCGCATTAAAATATCGTAAATAGATTTTTGTATGGTTGGGCCAGTTAATAAAAATCGTTCAGCGATTTTCCAGATGGTGATGTGGCAGATACATCTAAAACTACTCTAGTGTTGGTTGTTGTACTGCTAGCCTTCAATACAAGCATGATGTGGAAGATAGTAATTGACCTTGTTGATTTCATTTAGTGGTACTTCTTCAATATGCTCTAATTGAATATATTCATCTATAACCTTGTTATAATCATCCTTTAACTCAGAATTTAATTTAAACCTGCGCTCTAATTGATATAGTCTCTGCAATGCTCTTGAACGAGTACCTTCTAACTCTGCACCTGGCATCAATTTGAACGGTAAACTGCCTGATGGTAAACGTTGGACATCTTGTTTATAAGTCTCTTCTGATATTAAATCGTGAACAAGACGTTCAATACGGTATTCCATTTCTTCTTGTTCCCAGAATTTTCTCAGAGATTGATCCACATCTTCAGTTAAAATTAAACTAAAAATCTTATAATTTGATTCGGCTGGTACAGGTCCTGACAATATTCAACCCAATGCTGTTTTTTGTGCAGTTAGATATCTTGATTGTGTGTCTTTTACTCCATTTTTTATAATATTGCCGAATATATCAGCGCCCAACAAAATGTCTATTCTCCCTTTTATGTTAAAAGTTGCATCTGCTAAATCATCCAGATTGATTCTTGTTGAATTTGGTTATAGATTTTTATGTGGTATATCGCATGTAATTTGTGGTATTATTAATGCTTGAATGAGGTGATGGTTAAGAGTCCATTTTTCCTTTATTTTTAAGTTAGCCGCACCCCTTGACACAGCCCTTTTAGTTGACCCAATTCCGCTAATGATGGTTCTGTCATAACTACGCGGAAGTTTCAAACAATGCACAGCAGTTTCAGTTAAAAATCATCTTCAAGAACCTTGGTCAATTACAGCTCTAAACGAAACATAATCTCCATACTTATTTTCTACTTGAATTAATGTTGTTGCTAACAAAATGTCGTTTCCCCTTTCTGCATTAGTGGCTGTAAAAATTTCCTTCGGTTTTGTGTTTTCAATGTGCAAAGCTGTATGATGTGCAGATTTACATTTTAAACAGCGAGATTTTGAAAAACAGACCTTTGAGACATGACCATATTGTAAGCAATTAAAACATAGTTTATGTTTTTCCACTAAAGATCGTTTTTGTTGAACGTTTAGATATTGAAATTTCTTACATTTAAAAAGCCTATGCGTATCGTTGCATATGATACAATGTGATCTTCCTTCAATATTGACAGCATGTACATGAGTTTTATTTAATGTCTTCATTACGCTCATAGCTTCTATAGATCTAAATCGTTGTTCTAAAAATGTTGTTAATTGAGCTAAAATTGGAAACTCTCTACTAGAACCTAGGTCCTCTTCCCATTTTTTTCTGGCTTCTATATCTAATTTTTGGGACAGAATGTGGACCACTATAGGTCCCCAAGATTCTGTAGATTGCCCTAACCCTTTAATTCTGTCTAATGATTCGTTTGTAGCGTCAAGTAATCCATTATAGCTGTTAGCATTTTCAGCCTTAGTAAATAGAGCAGATGAAATTGCAAATGTGATGATAGAATAAATCGTTTATTTGTAAATCGGTTTATTAACAACTCCCAAACTGTTTTATAATTTTCTTCACTTACTGACAAATGTTTTATCAGATTGCTTCGTCAGTAAGTATAGATTTGAAATATTACATTTTTTGGACATTGCAAATCTCGTTATTTTCATGAAGCATTGCCTTAAATAGTTCATAGAATGTAGTCCATTTCATATAGTTGCCACCAAATCTAGGAATATTAATTCTTTCTAGTTGAAAGTTATCCTTGATAATGGATGATCTTGCTGTCGGTTTTACTTTCTGTTCCTTATTCTGTTCCGTTAATGAACCCTTTAAATTTGCTTATTAAGTCTAAGGAAAGTTCTTCTGCTTCTTCATAGCTTCCTTGATATTCCTTGAGTAAGGTATTATTGTGGGCTTTTCCCTCAATGCTTCTGGATGCTTCTCAACACAGCGTCTCCAATTGCAATTGCTAACGCGTTCAGACGACTTTCGAAGTATTCCAATGAATGCCTGTCTTTGCTATATTTCTTGTAATTTCTGTTGATTCTAAAACGCTCTTCCAAATTAGCCCTTTGAATTTCTTCACAAGAAAGAGTAGTCATTGTTTTTCTTTATGTTGATATAATCGGCTTGTTCAATTATCTTTTGATCATTTTTTGTTAAATGATCCGCCTCGAAGGACCAATGTTTTGCTTGTTGATAAACTGTTTATTTTGTTCTGTCTAATTATTATGAATTTGCATCTTTATATATAAATTAAATACTAAAATCAGCATTAATTACACCTTGAATATCGTTACAAATTTAGTACAATTATTTTCCGTATTATAAAATTGATATATTTTTATACTGAGATACATTATTTTAAAACTACATTAAAATTTTACAACAACAGTTTTATATATATTAATTACTAAATAGTGGAAAATAAGAAGTGGATTATCCACTACTGTGTAGTGCCAAATATAATCTTGTCTGTAATTTATACAATAAGTATTAAACAGTAAAATAAGAGAGTAAAGATTATAAATTTTAAGTATTGTATAAGTTAATATTGTAAACTATGAATAATTTTGAAATTTTAATAAAATAAAATAAATAAATAAAAAAAAATATTATTATTATAAAATAATTTCCATAACTGTAGATACAACATTACCAAAATAATTTTAAATTAAAATCAAAATTAAATAACATAAAATTGCTGACCTAACATTTTGTGTGTCCACTCTTTCAATTGCAAACATCTGTTTATTTTCGTATCGTACAATAATCTTTGAAACATTTATTTACATACAATATATTCAATAAAGAAGAAGATCAAATTACATCTTTCGTTTAGATTTTTAAACGTTATAATTTGTGAATGATTCATTTTTGTATGCAATTATATTTTTGGTAATATTTTGGTTAATTATCTCTTATGGAAATTGTATTGTAGAAAGGTACTAGATATTATATTGCATTTTTGTCCCAAATAATTTCTGTGTAACAAAGCAATAAATTGTTATAACTTATTGACTTTGATAATTTTAGCATTAAGATAATGTAATTTAAAATAGTATAATTAGTAAAACTTTTGAAAATAAAAATCAGAATTATTTTGGATTCAAACCCGAATAATTTTCCTGAGCAATTAGCTTTGCTTGTTTTATTTTATTTTTATTAATTTAAATTAAAAGGTTTGCCTTAGCCTTAAAATAATTAGCTTTGCTTGTTTTATTTTATTTTATTGATTTAAATTAAAAGGTTTGCCTTAGCCTTAAAATAAGGAAAAGGCAATTTTGTTTGCCATATTGATCAGCGGTTACTGCGCTGGATAAATATACGGTAAATTGTATGTGTGCCATTAGGAAAGAATTATAACGGCACGTTAGCCGCAAACATACAATTAGTTAGGGAAATACATTAAATATATATATATATAACATCAAAATTTATTACATTATTATTATTATTCTTATTAATATTTTTATTATAATTTTTTTTACTTTTATTATTACTTTTATTATTGTTAATCTTATTAGTAGTATTTTTTTTATTACTATTATTATTATTATAATTATTATTACTTATTTTATTTCTATATTTATTATTTTTATTGTTATTGTTATTGTTATTGCTAATATAATTAGTATAATTTCCATTATTATTATCAATTAGATTGGCCGAGCTAGCGGCTTCTGGTTTTAAAATTCGCCTTTGAACAAAGTTAGGATATTTAGAACCTCTAGTAAGTTGATGTTGTACTATTAATAGAAAGTTTTTATTAATGTTGTTTATATTAGTAAACGGAATAGCAAAAGGATTTAGTAAAAGTTTATTTTTGTCAGAGTTGAACTTCGTAGGGGTTAGTAGATGAAATCTCTTTTTTTATTATTGTACCTTTTTTCCATCGCTTGTAATTAATAATTTCGCAAACGTTGAATATAGGTACAACAACCTTAAAAGATTTGTATTTTGGTTTATATCTAAGATTCTTAAAAGTAATATTGACTATTTTAACACTATTTAAAATAAAAGTATTTTTTAAAATCTTACTAAGATAACTAGAAGTTGTTGACGCTGCAAACTTAGAAAAGTATAGGAAAGTTACAGGTTGATAATGATCCTTAGTTAATTTCTGCTCGATGATAGTATTAATATCTTTAATATTTGGAAGAACAAACCGAACTTTCTTAGTAGTAGAACTGTGTTGAAGTTCTTCCGTTGATGCTAAAGCTGAGGATGAAGATGGTAAAATAGCCAAATTGGAACTACATTGAATAATTTCATTAAGTAATGAATATTGTCATTGGTGTTATTAGATGATATATTTTATTTTGAATTTAAAGCATCTTTAGTCACTTTATTAGTGTATTCCACCGTTTCAGAGTTTATCAGCTTAAACATAAAGGAATTATGAAATGAACTGTAACTGAACGGTTCATCATTCTGAATCCAAATGTCCCTTGAGTTTTGACTTAGATACATTTGGTTGTATCTAAACGTATCAAAAGATGTATCCAAACTAGCATCTAATTTAACCCCCAGTGAATATTGGAATTTCTTTTTTAGGTAAACCTATTTGATCAGTCAATTTACCTGCAATATCTGATGTTTGACTATTAAGCTTCAAGTCAAAAAATGTATCTAGCTGTAGGGTAATGGACGACATTAACTCACTAGTCAACGTATTTATAGATTCATTTATGTTATTAATTACGGAGAGAAACTCATCATTTTTAAAAACAAAACTCTGCTTCAGTTGATCTTTTTGTTTGTCAGACGTTCTGCTCAGTGTCTTATTCAGTGATTCGTTGTCTTTTGTCAACGAGATGCTGAGATGCTGAGTTATATTTTATAGTATCGTGACATTTAGCTGCAAGTCCTGTGTTAACATTCATCTTTAATGTTATTGCAAGATGTTTTGACTTCGTTCAATAACATATTCATACTGGCATGATAATCCAAGCATGATTCACAAATAAAATAATGAGCCAGAAACGGAGAATACCACACTATAGGAGCATTTACGCAGATCTCGTGAAAAGGTTTCTTGCAAAAACTATTGAATTTTACAAATTCAGTTTTTGCATCAAAAACTGTACAGATACGGCTGTTACATTTATTTTATTCATGTTTTTATTTAATTTTTTTTTTTTTTGTTTTTTTACGTAAGTAAGAACAATAAAAATTTAGTCAAAAAATAAAAAAAAAATTTTTTTAATTATAAAAATTTAAAATATTGTATCAGATATATTTAACAGAAAACACAGCCCAGTTTTCTAGTTATTTTTTTGAAAGAAAAAAAATGAGTTCAAGTTCTTTTGTAATTGTAATTCTTTTATTTTTGATGTAATTTTTTTTAGTATTTTTGTATATTTATTTATTTATTTGTTTTATTCTTTTACTTAAGTTCTGAATAAATGAAAGGAATTTAAAATTAACACGTCTACTTAGTTCAACGTTAGAAATGTGAATAATATATGTACAAACCATAGTTCTAGAAATTATAAAATTCACCAAATTATTTTAAAATAAGTTCTGAAAAATTAAAAAAAAAATATTAAAGGCAGAGTGACATACTATGAATGTACTAACAGGTACGTACCGGTATCTAAGAGTTGACAAAGTTGACTTAATAATGGTTTAAATAATAATAAGTGTAAAAATTGTATTATTATTGAGCATAATAATATTGATACTTTAAATTATAACTGGAATGTTGATGAGTATAAACTTGTTTTATCACCTTTTGGGTTTTATGTTTTAATTAAAGAAGGTGCTAGAGTAAGGGGTATCAATTTGTCCTGTATAGATCATATTAATTTTCGAAATCATTACAATAATGCATACATTTTTCGTAGTATAAATGAAAATATTGAACATAACTGTTGTTATGATTTTTGAAAATGTGAAAACAATGATTTTGAAAATTATTCTTTAAAAAATTTTGTAGATTTTTCTAAATTGACAGCTGGGATTCTCAAAGAAAGTTGGTTAAATGTTTATTGTAGTAATAATCTAAATATATTATAGCATTTAATAAAATAAAATGTCAAGGTGTAAAATTTCACCAATATATTAATATTTTAACTTTTTACTTAACTTAACAATATATTAACTTTTTTTTTGTATATATAATTTTTAATTTCATTTTAAATTAGAATATTTTGTTACAACGAAAAAATTCTAATTAGAATTTTCCCACCCACAAAATATAAAGGTGTAATGTTCCACCAATATTAAATATAATAATTTTTTTTTTATTTAATTTTTGTTTAATAAACAAATTTCTTATTGAGAAAATTCCAATTTTCTCACCAAAATTTAAATGTGTTTTACTTAAAGTAATTCAAGAATTAACTAAGTTCGTCTTTTCTTAATAATGGCATAATAACTCATTAATTACTACAGCATAACTAACTCATTAATTTAAACTGATAATAAATTTTTAAGGATTTTTTTTAAATCGCGATATATAATCCAAATATATATGTTGTAATAGTTAAATTAAGAGAAAAAGGAAAAATATAAATAATTTTTTTTTTTGAATTACATATAAAACACCTGTTTTATTTCTGGCGCAGTCGGTTGGATACGGACAATGTAACAAATAAAAAAGATAGTGTAATTTGTTTTGTAACAATAAAAATAAACAATTAAAAACATTTTAAGGTTGCAGTAAACTTTTTTTAAAGTTATTATCGGTATCATTAATAAAAAAATAATAACAAAAAAATTATTAAAGCCGAAGTTTTAATAACTCTTATGTAAAAAGCAATAATATATATATAAACTCTGACAATTTATAAATAACTAAAACAATTCAAATAAAAACATAAAGTGAAATAAAAGATAACGAATTAAAAAAAAATTGCTCTAACCTTCAACGACATTATTAAAAAAGCTCGTTCCGTCCCTCCGTTTACGGGGAACGACTTTTTACTTTCTATCTGCATTTATCAACGAGGTAGAGATTTTAATATCGTTAGTAAACGACAATGACTTCGGTCAAGCTTACGTAAGGAGCAAGAAGATCAAGTTAAGAACAACAAAAATGTAAGTCAAATTTATAATAAATTAAGTATAATATTATATAAGTTAAACTTAAAATATTCATTAGATCTTTCTAAACCTAGCGAGTTCAATCCCACAAATAATGAAAACTCTATTTTAGAAAAATTTCTAAATAAAATAGAGCGGGTGTTTATAAGGTTTTTATACGCTATGTTTATAAGGACCAAAAATTTAACAAAGCTCGAAGAAATTTACCAAGCATTCATTGAGATAGGGGTAAATAATGCAATTATTAGAACTGGAATTGCTTCATACGGCAAGAGCTCAAATAAAAATCGTTCATATAGTAATAAATGTAACGATCGTAAAAATATTAGTTATAAATATAGCACCCCCAACTAGCTTACTGAAAAAGACTAATTACCGAAATTTTACAAATAACAATCATACTTTTTCTAATAATAATATTCCTCATAACAGCCGTCAAAAGTTTAATTCTAATCAAACTCGTTATAGTGGTAATTATAGAGCAAATAGTAATATAGGTAGTTTTAGAAATAGATACGTCGAACCAATGGACACGACAAAACATACCGAAAATCTTCATTTAACGCCTCGAATAATAGATTACTCATAATCACTTTTCTAAGCTACCTCTCTTATAGACGAACACATCTTTTCTCTGAACAAATTTAGAAAACTAAAAAATCCTAAGAATTAAGTAAATTTACCGGCAACCAAATTATATTTAACGAAATCATCACTAAAACTCCAAGCGAATTCAATGATAACACTTTCATGTTATAAAAAGTAACGGAACTCTCAAATAAAAAATTTAAAGCAATAATAGGTTTAAATTTACTTTTGCCAATAAGTGCTAAAATTTACTTACTCAATGATAGAATTCAGCCCAAAAACAAACTTATTAAGTTTAATAACACCTATCCCATTACTAGCATAAACCAATTACAATAGTTGCAACTGAATAACCATGACTCATTTGGAAAACTAAAGAACAATGATCTAAACAAAGAAAAACAAAGTTTTCGAAGAAAAGTTGTACAAAAAAATTAAAATCTCTTTTTTAAAGAAGGCGACAATTTAACTTATGTTAGCGGTGTAAAACACCAAATTATAACAACTAATTCACAACCAATATATAGCAAAATATACAGATTTCCTAAGGTTCATGAAGAGAATGTCAACAAACAAATCGGACAAATGTTAAACCAAGACATTATAATAACCTCTAGTTATCCTTACAACAGTCCCTTATGGATTGTTCCCAAAAAAATCGATAAGGCAGGGAAACAAAAATGCAGGGAAACAAAATCTCTTCAAGAGCATGCTGAAGCAATAACAGAAATTTTTAAAAAATTAAGGGAATACAACTTAAAAATTCATATCGACAAATGCAATTATTTTTCAAAGTCGACGGAATACTCAGGACATATTCTAACGTAAGAAGGTATTAACGCTTTCACTATGGAGTTTTTATTCGCAACTTACTCGATGTGTAATTATTATATTATGTCAGTGCAGTTCTACGGTGCAATATTTTCGAATGGCTTGTGTCATGGATATCTCTCCCTTTTTGTTATCCTGGTACATATTATTTCAATTTTTATTTAGTGGGGCAGTTATGTCCCAATATTGATTTTCGTTATCATAAAATCAAAAACAAGTGAAATAAAAAAATAAAGAATGGAATTAGTTTCGCAATATTTTTTTTAATGTTATTTCAAATTAAACAATTCATTTTCATCCATTTACATTGTAAATAAATACAATATATTTAGTAATTTCATACTTAAATTTCAAAATTAATTATTTTTCGTACATGAGTATTAAGTATATAATTTTTTTTTTTAATGCATTTCTTTGTCACATAAATGTGGACAGGAAATTACACAGCATTTCCTGTTCAGGCGTGGCTGTAAATGTCATAAGGGGGAATAACTCTTACGACGTGTGTGGGATTCGAACCCATACTCCCTCGGTGTTTGCAGCGTATACCCAATAGGCCACCGAGGCCCCTTGTATACGCTTTTACCCAATAGGCCACCGAGGCCCCTTGTATATAATATTTTATACATATTTTTAGAAATATCATTTTTTTTTTTGTGAAAGTCACCAATTTATTATACCCAGAGCAGGCAAATTGTTCGTTTTTTTTTATGTAAAGATGACTATCTGTAGCATCGTTCTCGACATGTTCTCTCTACTGGTAAATGATCGCCTATCTTCAAAATATCCACTTTTTTCTTAAAAGGACTACCACACTTTCTCCTGTGCCTAACAGTTGTATTTTTTGTTGCTTCTTGTGTCATTTGCTCAGCAATATGCTGGACAATTTGATATTAGCAAAACTTCTTCAGAATCCATCCATCTGGCAGCAACTGCCCCAAAATTTGAAACTTGAAATTCACTTTCTTTAATTTTCCTTCAAAAGTTGGTATGTTTTTCCTTTTTCAGTTGTAGGTACAAATTTCCAGAAATTGTAATATTTTCATTAAACGTATTGAAGTAAAGACCTATCAAACGATAGCACTACTTCGTTTGGACTTCTAATATCGCTACATAATTTTTGAGCAACTCGTTCTCCTAGTCAATCAGTTTGTTTTTCATTAGATTCTATTCCAATGTACAAATTAAAATCATAGCAATACCCTGTTTTAGAGTCACTGTGCATCCAAATATATATTATGTAATATATAATTTGGAAACAAAAATTAAATATTAATTTATAAAATTATAAATTTTTATACCTCTTTTGATGGGGTTCATCGGCATATACTGTGTTAGCGTAGATCTTCCTTTAAATCTGGTCATACTTTAATCAATTGCTTGATATGTACTTTCTGTTCTAGCTCTAGCTTTTTTGAAGCAGGAAATGACTTCAGAAATATTGTAATCTTTTGGGGCATCCGCCAGTTTTGTTGGATTGTTGAAATAAAGTTTTGATAATAGTAGTGCAGAATTTGATTCACAATCTGATCCTGGATTGCTTCGCCCATCATTACTATGAATGCTTTCTACATCACTAAGAGAATTATAAAAAAAATTAGGAGATGGGTGATAGTACGATCCGGATGAACTAAAATCAGTTTTCGTCTAAGGTTTCCAAAATATGAAAGTCGTTCAAATTAGATGCCTTCTAGAAACATTTAATTAATGTTAATTGGGATAATATGTCCCATAGTGAAATCTAATTGGAATAATAAATCCCAATGTATATTTATGGTTGTAAAATACAAAATACTTACTTTTAAAAATTTTCGCAAATTCTAGATTATAGTTTTTTGCAAAAATTATAAAAAAATATTCTTTTGACTTTAGTAATCAAACGTCATAAAGAAAAGTCGCATCTACAAATTATTGAAAATAAAAATTAAAAATAAAATAAAAAAAATCGCATTAAAAATAAAAAAAAAAAAATTTTGTAAAAATATTTAATATAATTTCAAATAATAAAATTCGAATATTAATACTTAATAAAAAACACTTTGTTAAATTTCGTAACATAAATATGGAGGGAAATTCAATTTGCAACAAGTGTAATAGACCTTGCAACATAAGTGGAGGCAGCTGCATTTTATGTAATGGAGGCTGTAATAGCATCTTTCATAAACTTTGTTGTGGTCTTTCGAAGAAAAAATTTGATGAAATAAAAAGAGATGACTCAACTTGGTTCTGTGCTAAATGCCTGCAGAATAGGAGTGGTCGAAAGAGCATAATTTCCCAAAATACCAGTGTTATAGCCAATAATCACGAAGTAAGTATAACTAGAAATAAGAATTCAGTTAATTCACTAAACAACCAATGCAATTTAAACACATTAAATGAAAAACTTGATATCCTGATTGCAAAAAACACTTCCTTAGAAAATGAAATTCAAATATTAAAAACCACTATAAATGATTATAAAATTATAACAGAGAATATTATTGAAGAAAATACAGAAATTAAAAATGAAGTAGAAATTCTAAAAAATAAAATAACATCACTAGAAACTGTTCTGCAAAAGAATTATCAAACTCAAATAAATAAATCAATACAAATAAGTGGTATTCCACAAAAAGAAAACGAAAATCTAAATGATATTGCTGACAAAATTCTAGATAATTTCAATATGAATGGTTCACAAAACAAAATAAATAAAATATATAGAAAGAATCAATATGAAAAGCAATCAGCCGAACTGGAATTCGTTGAAAAGAATTCTAAACTTCAATTGATGTCTGAATACAAAAAACAGAAAAAAGAAAAAAATTTCCTAAATACAGGAACAATTTTTAAGAATGAAAATAGCAAGCAACCAATTTATATAAACGAGAAATTGACTAGATATTTTAATTATATTTTTAAGAAAACAAGAGATTTAAAAAGAGACAACAAAATAGCGTTCACCTGGGTTAATGATGGAAAAGTTATGATCCGAAAGGATCAAAATAGCAAAATTATAGAGATAAAAAATATAACACTATTAAATAATATTATAAATGAATAAAAATAACCCCTTTTTAGTTAACCCAAGT
Source organism: Poecilobothrus nobilitatus (assembly GCA_947095535.1). NCBI lineage: Eukaryota > Metazoa > Arthropoda > Insecta > Diptera > Dolichopodidae > Poecilobothrus > Poecilobothrus nobilitatus. The sequence continues at coordinate 160,923,977 of OX352774.1, read as the reverse complement.
AATGAATTATTCTACTCGTTTGACGATGTAAAAGTGAATACACTTGGAAATCTGAACGTTTTATATCTAAACGCTCGCAGTTTAAAGAATAAAATGGAAGAACTTGAAGTTATTTTAAAGATATTAAAAAACACCATTGATGTAATATGTGTCACAGAAACGTGGCTGAAAAGTGAAGATGTTAAATTTTGTAATGTCACTGATTTTGTATCAATTTGTAGTTGTCGTCCCGATAAAATAGGAGGTGGTTGTGCTGTATTTGTCAATAGAAAGTTTAATTTCAACACAAACTATAATTTTAGTAACAATTGTGATAGCTTCTTAAGTCTTGAAATAACAAAACACACTAACAATTTTAACATTATCAATGTTTATAAATCACCTTCATCACATATTGATTTATTTCTGAAAGAATTCGATAAATGTTTAATTAACACTAATTGCAATAAAACAACTTATATTTTAGGAGATTTTAATATTAATTTATTTGTAAATAACACAAAAATTAATACATATAATAATTTTATGTCCACGTATTTCTTTTATCACTGCAACCGAAATATTGCTACAAGACTAATAAGTCAATCTTGTCTGGATCATGTGCTTACCATCATGTGCTTATTTGAATGAAAAAATAAAACTATCACACATTCATATAGACTTATTAGATCATAATGTCATCTTAGTTGAAGTGTCAAAGAAATATGATTTATTAAATGTGCATGACAGTAACCGCTCGTTATTTCGAACCACAAATTATAGAAAATTGAATAATATTATGAAGAATGAAACAATTAATATAATAAAATCTTTGGATTGTAATCATTACACTAATGAATTTTTAAAAATTTTCGAAGAAAAACAGAAGTTAGCATCAGCCAAAAAATATGTAAAAGAAAATAAAAAAAATAATGAAAAAGAATGGATTGACAATGAATTAAAATTGACGTTAAAGGCAAAATATCATTGGTACTCAAAGTGGCTAAAAGACAAAACCAATAAAAATTTGGAGCAAAATTATAAGTTCTACCGAAACAAGGTTACCGGTATGCGCAGAATCAAAAAAGTACAGTACTTTGAAAACAAATTCAAAAGTAGCATAAGTTGTCCAGCCAGAACTTGGAAGTGTATAAATGGGGTCATATATAATACAAACAAAAAAATGGTAGATAACTCACTCCTACAAGGGCTTACAGAAGCAAAAGCAAATGAAAAAATAAATGAACTTAACCAACATTTTTCAAATATAGGAGAAACGTTAGCAAAAAAAAACGTAGCAGAAATATTCTACACAAAAACAAATACAAACAAGACTTTCAATTTCAAAGAAATCACAAAAAACATAACATACAACATAATAAAAAATATGAAAAACAAAGGTTCAGTAGATAAGTATAATATATTTTCAAAAGCTATTATATGTTGTAATGATTTGATAGCAGATAATTTTAGTCAAATTATAAACAAATCTTTACATGAAGGTATGGTACCAAAATCACTGAAAATTGGTAGAATTGTACCAATATTTAAATCTGGCGATAAGACTGATGTAAATAACTACAGACCTATATGCAAATTGCCGACGGTTTCTAAAATTATTGAAAAAGTAGTTCAACAACAAGCTTGTTCTTACCTAACCGAAAACAACATCCTATCGAAGCGGCAATATGGGTTCAAATAAAAGTCAAATACTGAAACGGCTTTAATAGATATGGTAACACTCATTCAGTCGTTAAAAGATAAAAAAGAACTGGTTGGTGTTTTATTTATGGATTTAACAAAAGCCTTTGACACTGTTGACCATAGGATAATGTTGGAAAAACTGCAAAGTTTTGGTTTCAAAGTAATACCATACAAATGGTTCAGTCATATTTGAGTGAGAGAACACAGTTTACACAAATAGGAACCAAGGCAAGTCAGAGCGAAAAAGTTAAGTTTGGCGTACCACAGGGAAGCATTCTAGGGCCATTACTTTTTACTCTATACATAGACAGTGTCCAAGACATTAATGTGGACGGGGAGATTTTTCTATATGCAGATGATATTTGTATTGTCTTTCAAGGAAAGAACTACTTTGAGCTACGAAATAAAATTAACAACGCGTTAGTCAAACTAACCAAATGGGCGACAACTAATAAGGTAACAATAATTGCAAAGAAGACAAAATACATGTTAGTTAGTTCTAATGCTCCACTGCTCACAATTAATCTACTTAACGATCAGCTAGAACAGGTAAATGAGTTCAAATACCTTGGTTTTTGGATCGATAATAAATTCAAATGGGATATGCATACCACTCAGCTAAGCAATAAGCTCTCATCTATCGCCGGAGTTTTTAGAATAACAGGACAATATATACCTAACAACATAAAAAAATCAATTTTTCATGCGCTTTTTCAGAGCCATCTAAGCTATGGGATAAAAATATGGGGTACGGCAGCCACGGGAGTAATAGAGAATTTGCAAAAAATTCAAAATAGAGCCATCAAAAACCTATTCGCTTATAACAGATTAGAGAGAAACGAATAACCTCTTGTTACTGAAAGACCACATAAACATACAATTAATTTTACATATTCACAACATGATAAATTCAAATGTACACACCACAACCATATTAAAGTCAAGACAAGAGCAACACAACGTAAATACACGTAATCAACAACAAATTCACCTAGAGCGTAAAAATACAACATTATTTGGTACATCGACAACATTATATAAGGGAATCAAACTATATAACAACCTTCAAAAAGATCAAAAAAAATTCACCAGTCATAAATTAAAAAAAACACTACAACAACAATATATTAATAATTATCATCAAAACATAAGATGATTTAAATTTCTTTTTACTTTTAATTTAATTTAATTTTTTGTTTAATTTTTCTTTTTTTTTGTTTTTTTTTTCTCTGATATTCTTGTTCTTTTTATCGTCTATTTTTTGTAGAATAATTTCATGTACGCATTTTATTGTTGCAATTAATTTTACTCTTGTTTATTTCTTGTTTTTGTTAAAGCTTGCTATTAGAATAATTTTTTTTTTATTTGGTCTACGTTTTTAATTTTTTTTTTAATTTTTATGAATTTTATGAATTTTTAATTTACACATATAAACTTTTTTTATTACTTTTGTTTTTTTTTTTTTTTTTTTTTTAATTTTTTCTTTTATTTTTAACATAGTGTTTAAGTAAAGAATATTGAATTTTAGAATTAGGTATTGTATATTGAAATTTTTGATTTATTATTATTAGAAATGGAATAAAAAATGTTAATAAATTAATTTTTATATTGTATAGCCTAAAAAAGAGCATTAGCTCAATAGGCATCTTTTAATTTGAAATAAATAAATAAATAAATAAATTATAATTATGTCCACTACACGAAATTTACTTCCAAACTGAAATTTTAGCTGACTTGAATAAAAAACAAATGTAAATAGCTGCGATATACTGGCGACAAAAACGGTAAATTAACAGCAAAGTTTAAAACACAAATTAATTCAAATATGGGACAAAAGAAATAGATATTTACTAGTAAAATTACGGACATTACGGTGACATATAACAAAAAAATTTATGTTGTTAAAAACTTAGAACTCTAAACAAATTAAAAGTTTCCTCGGTATAAATGGCTACTATCACATGTTCATAACGGGACTATGCTAAAGTAGAGCAACCACTTACAAAATGCTTAAAGAAAAATAATAAAATCGACTTGAAGGACATATCAGCATCTAGTTATCGCGGGACTCTGCCATGGGAAAAAATCATACCATATCGCACCATCCACTGACGTACATTTTAATTGATGGGTTTAATGTAGGTTATTTTTGGTTATTAGGTCAAAAACTATTTTGATTGTTTTGGTTTGGGTTGCATTGAAAGATTGGTAGAAAGTGTGGGTTGTTAACTTGCAAGTGGTTGTATAGTAGGAAGTGAAGGTTGTTGGTACTTTGATAGTTGTCAGACAAGGTAAATGAACTGAACAATCCTGGTTTTATGTAGGATATTCTTGGTTATTAGTTTAAATACTTGTTTTTATTGTTTTGGTTTATGTTTAAAGTTAGTTATAAGTGTGGGTTGTTAACTTATAGGTTCCAAATGGTTGTATAGTAGAAAGTCAATGTTTCTGATGTTATATAAGTTGTCAGGCGGGGCTGATGAACTGAACAAGTTCATCATATTTAGGTTTTTCAATAAATTCTTTGGTACTATGAAATTATACAAATACACACATACACACAAATATTACTACAAATACACACAAATAGAAAAAATAATTCTTTCAAGTCAAATCAAGTTTGCTTTCATTGCGCAAATATGTATGCTTAATAAAATATATGTACATAGGTAAAAGGAGATATAAAAGAATCAAAAGAAAATAAAACTTAATTTTATTATTGGATAAAAATATTCATAGATACTTTTGAATATTAAGATGAAAAATAATAAAAATAAAAAGGAAAACGCAAACAAGAAGTACAAAGTGTAATTCATTTTTAGTTTAGTTTTGTTAAAAGAAGATTAATTATTAAAAGTTGTTATTATAGTTTTAAAGTTGCAAATATAAAAATAAGAAATACAAATAGTAATAAAAGATTTTTTTCAAGTGAAATCGTGTTTTTTTATTGCGCAAATTCGTAGGATTAATAATATATAGGTAAAAGGAAATATAAAAGAAACAAGAAAAAAAACTTGATTTTATTTTCTTTTAATTTCTGTTTACCTGGTTTAAAATAAATTGTAAAAACTAGTTTGACTCTTTCAAACGATTTAAAAACTTATGAATGCAAATGCTAAAAAAAAAAAATAAACAAAAGAAAAGAACAACAAGAACAAAAAGAAAAGAAAAAAAATTATCGAATAGGTACATCTGTTATGTAAGATTTCTTTTTTCTGTTCTATAAGAACCTTGATAAAATAACCAGAAATGAAAAAAAAATTCAAAGAGGAGTTAATTTCATTTGGTATCTGTATATGAATAATAAAAACAAATTTATTTATATGTATAATTTTTTTATTTTTAAATTTGTTATTTTGTTGATTTTGATGACCTGAAACTTTAAAAAGTAAAAGTTTTTATTTCTTCTGAAATTTAAATCCCCATATATTCTCTTCTAATCTCAAACTGAGAAGCAAATTAAGAACAAACATTTTTATTTATTTTAAATTTTATTTTAACCATTTAAGGTTTTTATAAAATAAAAGCTATTTATAAAAATTAAATTTAATATTTAAAAAGTTTTATGGCTTATCAGCAATAATATAATTTGTTGCATCTTCTAAAAGCAGCAATTTTCCATTTTTATTCACCAAATATAGTTCTCTTTTTTTGGAGTTTTCTGTGTTTGCATCTTCACCAAAGATTTTAGCGTATAAGTCCGGCGCGAAAATGGTTCAGTTTTGGGTTTCAAAAACCCACTTTAAATTCTTCGCTTTTGTTATGTATTTCCTAATTTTTTCATGGTGCCGAAACGGGTTAATGAATCGTAACCAAATCAACTTAGCGGGCTTTTGTACTAAAGAGCAACACTTTTCAAAAATTACAACTCAGTTTGTCAAACCGTTCACGCACGACAACAAAAAAATTAAAAAACTTCATTTAGCCTTGGTGCCGCAATGGATTAATGGATCGTAACCAAATTAACTTAGCAAGTGTTAAAGAACAACACTTTTGGAAATTTTTAAATTTATTGATTAAACTGTTTAAGCAGAACAACAAAAAAATGTAATGAACTCCCGTGTCCAAAGGGGTTATTTGTGTCAAATTTGTTATAAGAACTTAATAAAAATTTCTTTCAGACCATACAACCATCTTCAAAATTGGACATAAATCAAAAAAAAAAAGTTTTTACGGCCGGGCCAAATCCCGTTTATATATCATAACCAAATTTATTCGGTAGAGGTGCACCGAACATCTGCCAATAATTCAACTTAAACGCTCAAACCCTTTAGACAGGACAACGAAAAAACTAAAAAACTTTAACAGGCTTTCGGGCTACAATCAGTTAATGAACCGCAACGCGATATAGTTTATAACTCCTTCCCGGATCCTAGAAATCTGGTACCGTTAACGGTTATAGCTCTTCCAGCATCATTTTCGAAAACGTACGAAGCAATCACACCACCAGACAACAATGTACACCAAACAGTGACTCTTTGTAGATACGTTGGCTTCTCTTGGACACGCGAGGGTTTTTCTCTCCCCAAATACGGCAGTTTTGTTTATTAATGTAGCCACTGATCTCGAAATGGCCTTTGTCCGAAAAGATGAATTTTTTTTTAAATCGTCGTTTTGTTCCAGTATCCAATTGGCAAAGCCCGGACGAATGGTATGATCTTGTGACAGCAATTCTTGTGGCAATTGAACTTTGGAGGCCTTCAACGCTAAATCATTGTGCATAATATGTACATATAATATATAATAATATCAACATACAGTTGATAAAAAAGTATCAATTCTTGTGAATGTGGGGAAATTGACATGGTTGAACATGGCATGGGTTAAATATGTTATAAAATTGGTAAATAATGTTAAAAAATGGTAAATATGTTATAAAATTGGTAAATAAAATTTTTTTAATATTGAATTTTTATGTATTAAATTTCATTAAGAAAATATAAAATATATGTATATAAAAATGAAACTTAGAAATTCTTCTTTATGCTTGTAAGAAAATTAAATATCAAATGGCATTTTTCAGTGCAATTATGGACAATAAAAGAAAGGAGGTTCCGATTTTTATATTAGTAAATTTTTGTATTTTTGTTACAGTAATCAAAAAAAGGTGTAGTAATTAGTAGTAAAGTAGCTTAAGAATAACATAATAAAATATATTGAAGTCAAATTAAAATTTAATTAGTTTATTGAATTTAGGCAATTATTGAATTAATTCGTAATTTTTAGTTTTATTTTAACTTTGAAAAAACATTTATTTCAATTTTAAAAGGTGAATCAATAATTGTTCGTATTTGAAATAAAATATATAATAAATATAAATATATTATGTTAAATATAATGAGTCGAAAATATGCGCTTTCTGGATGTAAATCGAATTATATTTCTCACGCGAATAACGTTCCAACTTTTAAAATTCCAAAAAATTAACGAATAAGAACATTATGGATAAGCTCTACATCAAAAGAAAATTGGCAACCTACGGCGTATAACTGCATATTTGTTTCTACAATTGCTTCCTTAAAAATATTCGCGTTAAATATTCAAATTTTACGGGATTTTGATTTAAAAAAAATATTATTTGAGAGATTAAGTAATCAAAAAGAAATACTTATTCAACTAACATTTACTAGTCTCAGTTTGAGCATAAGTGATATAGATTTACAATCGACGTGTAAATGTGGTAATACAAGTCGCAATATGTTTTTCCAAATAAGTAAAACTTTCGCTAATATTTTATTAAATAATTTTACAAAACAACATAACAATACTCTTAAAAGCATTAACCAAAATAGAAAATTAATAATATTTAATAATTAAAAAGAGTAATATTTGATAATATTTATTGTGATATTTTTTTTTGTTTTATTTATTTATTTATATCCAGGTACCGTGGTACATAAATGTGCCAGCTAGCTATAACCCCTGTTTCCTGGTAGGAATGCTACAAGTTTACAAAGTTTTAAAATGCTACAAAATACAAAGTTTCAAAAACTAACAAAGTTATATTTGTTTTTAATTTTAGTTTGTTTTTACATTTTGTTATGTTGTTTTGTTAAATTTTTTTGTTTTCTATGTATTTTATTTTTGTTTTTCGTTTTTCTATTGTTTTCTTTTGAAAAAAATTTTATGCAATTTTGTCTTACAGATGTGTGCACTAGGCGTACTGGGGATATGCACGTAAAAAAAAAACACTTCATATTACCTACCTCATAGGTGGTGTGGAAATGGGAATAATTTTAATATATAACATATTTAAATATTTATTTTTTATGTATATTAAGTTTATTTTATTAATAATAGTAATTTTCGTTTTTTAATTAAAATTTTCTAACTTAATTTCTAAACAAAAATTTTTGATAAAATTGGTTTTGCGGATTTTTTTATTGCCCATACTGTATCAAATGCACTCTCATTCAAGTTTTGTTAAGGAGCTTTAACCGTGGAAAAATAAATGGATGTATTTTTTTGAAAACATATTTTTTTAATTAAAACATTTAAATATTTTAAATTTGAATACATCAAAAGATGTGTTAAAGATGAAATTTTATGCTGGCCGTTAGAAGAATTTTGAAAAAATGATGATTTTTTGAGTTATTAAGGTTTATGCTTTACCACTATTTCATTTGTTACTATTTCCTCAAGAATATGTGTAAATTTTTAAGAAAGCAATTTTTTTATGGTAGTAAATGTTATACAATATTATATAATGTATTCATTTTCTGAGATTTCTTTTAAGGAATTTTTTTTTTAAATTACGTATTTGAATTTTGCATTTCAAAATAAGTTTTTGAAGTACGAAAAATTGATACATAAATACAAAAAACAAAGTTTTATTGTATAAAATTTAATAGGTACTAAATAAGAAAAATCTATTCGCAATTTTTAATTCTGAACGCATTTCGTGTAAAATTAAATTATATACTTACATAATATATTGTAAAATGTAAAATATTATTGTCAAGTCAAATACAAACATTTAAAAAAATATAGTAATATCAAATATGTATAATGTATACATACATACTCATTATTCTATTCTTTGGAATTTGTATTCTTTTTCTTTGCTTCTTGTTATTGTTATTTTCTTGTTATTTTCAATTTCCTTTTTCCTTCAGTGAAATTCAAAAATTCATTTCAATGAAAAAACAATAACAAATTTGTGTTATGTAATATATATGGCTATGTGTAATTGTGGTAGTATAATAGTGCCTAATCTGCCAACTCATTTCGCTACTGAAAAATATGAAATTTTTAATTTTGTGGATCTGTGGGTGGAGTAGTATATGTAGCACAGACTAGCTTTATTACTCTATTATTTAAGAAAAAGTTTGATAAATTGTGTACATATACATAGAGGGTTGCCAACATTTGACAACAGTTCGCCTTGAGAATTTCAAAAAATTGAAAAAAATAAAAAAAAAAAAAACATAAAAATTAAAACAAATTGTTCCTTCATTACTTCTTTATTCTTAAAGAAACTAAAATAAAAGAAACTAAAATATAACAAAAACATAAATATTTTTCAAATATAACATCAAAATAAATTACAAAATAAATAACATCAAAATAAAAAGAATTCAAATAAGGTGTAGATTTACCTTAAAAATTAAAAAAAAATAAGTATCAAAAATATATTTATTTTCTGAAATTGAATTTCTTATCAGTTTTCGCTGGTTTCAATAATTGTTTTTGTTCACGTTGTGCTAAATATATAAGAAAACTGTCGCAGTTCATATCAAAATTAATTCTGATCAACAAACCTGATTTAACTAGTTCAACTCTCATTCTGTTGCTATCGTTTCTCCTAGTTGATTCCATTGTACAAAAAATACGTTCTACAAAAGCATTGCTCACAGGTATACTTAGTACTTTACTTTATCCACAAATCAACAGTTTTAAAAAGGGTCACCCATATTTTTTCTGTTGAACTGTTCTTCTCATTCCTAATTGCTTCTAAATCACTATTTTGAATTAAAATTATTTTCTCATATGAACGATTTTCATTTATTTTTTAATTTAATGCTGATAAGCTTTTTATGGGACTGTTTTCAAAATCATAATATTTATGAATGTAAGTCAAAGCGCGATAACACTTCTCTTGTATCAGAAATAAACCTATTTTGAAGGCGTTTATTAAACATTATTAAACCATTTCGAACTGTGCTTCCAAAAAAGTTATCTTTTAGCCGAGATTCAAGTTTAAAAAGGGTTTATAATATCATGTAATTCAGTTAAAGTTATATTGTATTTTTCTTGAGTTAAAATTGATTCCCACATAAAATTAAGAAAATGTGAAACAAAGTGTAAATACGGTTCCAAAAAAGAAGGAGATTTGACAATCATTATCTATTTCATTTTCTTCAGTTTGTACAAAACGCCAAATAAATGGATCGCAAAACAATTGTTATAGTCTCCAAGATAATAATATTCTATTTACAGCCTTTGAAATACTTAGCCACCTAGTTGGAACGTTTTAACCATTTGTGCAAATTCCATATCAAAAAAGTAGTAACAAGACTTTAATTCTCTTACATTTGTTGTACTAGTAGAAAATTCAAAATAAATTGTATTGAGTAGCGTATCACATGTACATCACATGTAATTAGTGTTTTACAGGCAAATTTTCCAGGATTGTGAATTACGTGACAAAAGCAATTCGCTTTTAAAATATATAAATTTAAATTACATAATTTTTGAAAAACAGAATTGAACTTTCCATAATTAACCGATGCATTGTCAGCCGAATAGGATGTAATATGGCTGATTGGCAAACCATTATCTTTAAGACAATCAATTATTTTATTTAATATTGCTTCAGACGATTCATAATCATCAGCATAAAAATTTTAAATTTAATTTTTAGTACCTTATTTTGGAATAAAATAAGTAAGCACAAGAGGAAAAAGCTTTACATTCCCCCTATTTAATACATCTGATGAAAATGAAAAATACCTAAAATTTGTTTCATCATTCTTGATATCATTCAAAACTAATTCCAATGCCTTTGGTGCAAATACATTTTCTGTTAAGCTTGAAGCTTTTCCTCCTGCCACAGTGACTTTGTTTAGAAAGCTGCGAATCTTTAAATATTTCTATGTTTAGTTTCATTCAACAATCGAAAATATTGTAACTTTGTTGGTGCATTACTGTCTGGTGTACGGATGCCAATTCGGCAATACAAACTTTTAATTGATTTTCTGATTCGTTGCAATTGTATTTTGTCTATGACGAACAGACGTCTCACGTTCTGTAACAGATTTTTCACCCTCATATTTAACAATAAAATTTATACCGCAAAGTTTACAATTACCTGCGCATTCATTTTGTTTTCGTAATTAGCTCTTGTATTCTAATTTTTTTAACCAATTGTCGTTAAGTTTTGTAAAGTAATTTTTTATGTTTTTCTTGGAATTTTCTTTTTTTTATACTGTCGTATTTATATTATTATTGTTCTTCTCAGACCTTTAGGGATAAAAATTTGGTAAAAAAACATAAATTATAATATAAGACTGAGCTTATAGATATAAATTAATAAAATAAATTACATTATTTGTATGTATTTATTTATTTCAACACTCAACATTCTAATGTATGATATATTATTCCAGAAAAATATTTTGTGGAATAGGTTTTAATATTAATACAATATACAAAAAAATATACTTTTGTCATTTTAATGTAAATTATTGCATCATTAATTTATGAGTACACTTTTACTGACCGTATACAATTATATATAAGGTATAGGTATTGTTTTCATACTAAAAATTTGTACTTTTTTTGATTTTGATTTGAGATTTTGGCAAAAATGCACTACTCCGGTGCGTAGAAGTCTGTAAAAAAATTTTATGTCTGCACACGTCGTAAGAGTTATTCCCCCTTACGACATTTACAGTCACGCCTGAACAGGAAAAGCTGTGTAATTTTCTGTCCACATTTATATGGCAGAGAAATGCAAAGAAAAAAAAAAAATGATGTCTGTGTGATGTGAGTGTGTGTGTGCCTGTGGGCATGTATACAGCCTAAACGACTGAGCGGAATTTTTTGAAATTTCATATTTAAGGTTTACACGAAAATATCTCGGATTGCTAAGCTTTTGGAGCAAATCGGACAACCGGAAGTAGAAGTTTACTAGTGTCATTTTGTAGTTTTTACAAATGTTTCGTAACAGAAACATATTATGAGAAAAATGATTAAAAAAAAATTGTTACACAAGTAAAGAGTAACAACTTTGCCATAGAACATTTTTTGATCAGACCAACTTTAACTTTTATTTAATTTTTTTTCCCAAGTTCAAATTTCATATATATAACATTATAACACGCTATATGAATTTATATGAACAATTTTTTTTGTTTTTTTATATCTCTAAAAATTTATACATACATATTATACATAAATTTTTAGATTTATAAAATCTATGCATATTATTCTTTTGTTGATGACGTAAAATTTAAGCGATAAAATTTTTGTTAGCAGATTCAAGATTCAATATAATTGGCAACGTACTTTTCGTGTGGTGGCGGTCGGTCTTGTGGTGGAAACAGCTGATTTTTTTTAATCCATTCATACATCTATACATACATATGTATGTATATGTATAAACAATATGTTAAATTTATTTTATTCATCAAGTGATGATACTACTCTACTCTATAAAACGAAGTAAAGAAAAAGAAAAACAAACAAAACTAAAAAATTTCTTATGTTAAAAATAAAAATTTTGTCCTCTTTATTTCTCTTTCTTATTTTCCTTGGTTAAAAAACTTTACTCTAATATTATTATAGATATATGAAAAATTAAAAAAATTCCTTAAAAATTAATTTGATTTAATTGATAGGTATAATTATATTAGGTAAATAATATTTTTTGTTATTTGAAGTTGGGGTTTTATTTATTTATTTATTTTTTTTTATGCATTTTGCTGCCACATAAATGTAATAAGGTCTTTCACAGTCTTTCTTTTTCAGGCGTGGCTGTAAATATCGTAAGGGGGAATTATTCGGTGTGTGTGGGACTCGAACCCACACTCCCTCTGTGTTTTTAGATCGTATTTTATATGCTCTTACCCACTAGGCCACTGAGGCTCCTAGGGTTTTTATTAAAAAATAATAAATAAATAATAGAAATATGTTAGGAATAAAACAAAATTGAAAAAACAATTAATTTTGAATCATCGTCATTTTACTCATTTTTGAGAGTTGATTTAAAATTACATTTACCAAGTCAGTCTTCAATTTACAATTTTTCTCCAATAAAAAATCGTCAGCCCGGATTTAATAAATGTCTGTTAGACCAAGAGTATTAGAAAAGGAGGATAGAAAAAGGTATTTCTGGAGAAAAATTAAAAAATGTTATTGATGAAAATTTGCAGAAATGTTTTCAAATGAAATTGAAAATTAGATGTATGGTTATTAATTAGAAAATTAAATCTATGGTGATCAAGGTCCGAATATCTAAAATTATTTTAAATTTTTAGATATAACAGAAGAGAAACCATATACGTTTTTCAACAAAAATAAAATTTTTTGCTTTTACGATACAACTCATTTGCTGAAGTGAATGAGAAACACTCTCATGCGATACGATATATTTTCGAATAATTGTACTATAGGTTGGGTTGTTTTAATGGAAATTTACAACTAAGACGAAAAAACCGAACTATTAAAATGTGGCCTAAATTGATACTTGTATAGCTAATGATATGTTTACAAGGAAAACTAAATCAAAAGCAAAGGCTACAAGTGTATTTATTCATATAATGAATAACATTTTTGATTGTTTAAATTGGGGAAATCTTAAAAGAAAAAATCCTTTTAAAAAACCATTACAAAAAAATTGTAAACAGATTCAATATCTTGTAAATGTTTTAAACTACATGTCTAAAATCATTAAAACTTCTGCCAAAAAAAAAATGAACTTTTGTAATTAAGAACTAATTCTTACAATAATTGGAGTACTAAATCTAAGGAAAAACCTTTTGTCATGTGAAATTCTGAAAACTAAATTTTTATTAACATCCACATGAAACATGTTTCCTCAAGTACGTTTCAAAGACGGAAATGACAGTAATACATCTGTTGCAGAATTCATTTGAATAATAGCTCACATAATGTCAATGGGTATAGTAACATGTGCGCACGCCAATAAAATATGACACAGATTATATGCTAGATTCGAAATCCGCGCTTTATAATGATTTCAAATTAGATTTCAATATTATTAAGTCTGAATCTGAAGAAACTTAAATTTCACCAGATATTGAGAAAAGTGTAACTGAAATAATAGATAACTCTACCACAAATGACTCTAACTTAAGTTCACTTGAAGCTGAGCAAGCTAAAAAGTTCTTTGTTGGCTATGGAATTTTCAAAATTATTTCTAATAAAAATAAAATAAACTGTTCTAAATGCCACGAAGTAATGATTAAAAATGAGCCTTCAATAAATTTGCCGTCAAAACGATTAATAAAATACAAAAACTTCAATAGTACATTGGAAAAAATATTTTTGGAAATAAAAAAAAAATTCTTTTTGATAATTATTTTCATTATGTTAATTTAAAAAAAGAAATAATCAATTCATGCCATTACGAAAACAAATGCATTATATTCCCATTGGTTTTAACAAGAAAGTGAATGTTACAGACATAAAATTTAATTCTTGATTTTTTTATCTTATTTTTAATAAGAAAAAAATGTTCATGGATTTAAGTTATCACCATCTCAAATTACATCTAACATTATTTCAATATCTGATAGATCAAGTTACAACAGGTGCATGTGGATACAAATTCAAGTTCAAACATGTTTAATGTAAAAATGTTGATAAAGCAATATTTCTATGGGAATTAAAATTAAATCAATTTCTCACCAAAAATGTAATTTTATTAATTATAAGTTAAAATACAAATTATAATTTTTTTCATTTATTAACTAAAATTGTCAATTAAGCATAATTTAAATGTATAAATTAAGTAAAATTTAATGTAATAATTTAGTCTTAAGCTTAACTTGTTCTAATAAACATTTTTTTTAACACGAAATAAATTTCATTTCGTTAACTGGCGCCCGAGCTAAAAAATTTTTTAAAACGCGAGATTAAAGTATAAATATATCGTAAAATTTGTGAGCGAAAAAATTATATACATATAAAATCCGGGAAAAAGAAACTCAAAAATAAAAAACTAAATTGCATTATATCAAAAGTAAACGATAGTGCAATCAACAAAAAAGTGTGTTGATAGTGACTTGATAATTGTGCCATTAGTAGGATATAGACAAGGCTAACGTCTTTATCTAAAAAGGAGTAACACAGATCATCCATCAACTGTAGAACAAAGTTGCAGACTCACTGGGAAAAATAAGGCATGCGAACCCACGCCATTAAAGCCTTCATTTAGTAAGTTTTTAAACTTCCTTGAACAAAATTAAAATATTGTCAATAAAAGAAAATAAAAGAATAAATTTTTCAAAAATAAATTAAAAAAGAATAAAATATAAGTAATTATAAACTTTATAAAAATTTAATAAAATTAAAATAAAATTTAATAAAATTAAAACAAAACAAAACTTAATAAAATTAAAATAAAATAAAATTTAATAAAATTAAAATCTAAAAAAATTAAAATAAAATAAAATTAAATAAAATAAAAATTAATTAAATTAAAATAAAAAAATTTTTAAAATTAAAATAAAACAAAACTTAACAAAATTAAAATAAAATAAACTTAATTAAAATAAAAGAAAATTTAAAAATTAAAATAAAAATTAATAAAATTAGAATAAAATTTAATAAAATAACTAATAACTAACTCATCTAAACTGCTATGAATGCACAATATGATCTAATAAAAAAATTAGAATCACGTCTGGAACGGTTAGAAAAATCGCAAAATCCGATACAATCAACATCAAATGCCGGAACCCAATCGAAACCCAAAAGTGAACAGGATCTAAAGAACATTAGTAAATTGCCGGATTCTGTCAAGGAATTAACAAATTTTGATGGCAATCCCATTCATTATACATCATGGGTACATAGCGTCGAAAGCATCCTAGATGACTACAAAATAGTGTCCAATAAACCAATTTACCGCGCTATATTGCAGGCAATTAGACAAAAAATAAGAGGACAAGCAGATGCAGCACTGGTGTCATATAACATATTCGACGAAGATTGGCCAAGCATTAAAAAATGTCGCTCCATTATGCTGATAAACGAGATATCAGAACTTTGGAACACCAACTTAGCCAATTATATCAAGGCAAGTTCACCATAGATGAGTTCTACGCGCACGTAAACCACCAGCTTTCACTAATAATAAATAAATTAAAAACTGAAGATTACACTCCAGAAACAATAAGAGTTCTATCGGAAACTTATAGGAATAGAGCCCTTGACGTATTTATCAGAGGTCTAAAAGGAGAACTATCAAAGATGTTAATCATTCAAAAGCCTCAAACCTTACCAGAAGCATACACAACATGCTTAGAAATTCAAAATCTCAATTTCAGAAATATTTCAATTCACAGAAGAGACTTCAACAATACAGTTACAGCACCGATTAACCAAATATTCAGCCCAAAACAAACATCATTTCCAACATATAAGCCAAGTTTTTCAGAAATACGTAGAAGAAACAATATGTACAACCATCAACAAGAATCAACTCAACCATACAGAAACCAGCCAAATTTTATACCACCAAGACCAATACAACCTAAACCACCTACACCAATGGAAACTGACAGTTCCTTACAAACTAGACAAGTCAACTACATGAACCGACCGTTTAACAATAGTGGCGTAAAAAGAGAGATTACAACGGAAGAATATTCTCCACATAAACATCAACGGATATTTAATTTAGAAACACATAATGATGGCATAGCAGATGAAGATTATGTAGGATACGAAGATTACCCAACATATTACGAGGATCATGAAGAAGAAAATAATCCAGCAAACAATGAAGAAAACGGCGAGCTAAATTTTATGATGGGTGCCTTTCAAGCATTCCATACATAGAATACAAAATGCCAAATAATAAAACGCTCAAACTTTTGATTGATACAGGAGCCAACAAAAATTTCGTTAAGCCAGAACATGCTGAAAAAAGTATACCAACTAATAAATCTTTTAAAATAAATTCTGCAGGTGGAGATATAACAATAAATCAGAAAATAACCGGGAAAATTTTCAAAAGTTTAGGAATTAACATAGAAGTGGAATTTTTCGTGCTACCAGGATTAAAATCTTTCGACGGTATCATAGGAGATGATACACTAAAACAACTAGGAGCTTTAATAGATAGAAAAAATAATCTCCTGATAATTCCACCTAATATAAAAATCCCTTTAAAAGAAAAGCAATCAGCTCAAGTTAACAATATAGAAATAAGAGATGGTCATTTACAGTATGAAACAAAACAAAAAGTTAAATCATTACTAAAAAAATTTGAAAAATTATTTGGCCCTATAAATGACAGAGAAACTATCGAAACTAATTTGGAAGCAGAGATAAAAACAATCACGGATGAACCAGTATATGTTAAAACATACCCATATCCAGTTGCTATGAGACCAGAAGTTGATAAACAAATAAGGAAACTTTTAGAAGATGGAATTATAAAACCTTCGAAAAGCCCATACAACGCACCAATTTGGATAATAGAGAAAAAAATGGACGCATCTGGAATAAAAAAATACAGGATGGTGATCGATTTCAAGAAACTAAATGCTGTTACAGTATCTGACACTTATCCCATTCCGGATATTACAAATACTATTGCAAATTTGAATAACTCAAAATACTTTACTACAGTGGATTTAACATCTAGATTTCACCAAATTAAAATGAGAAATGCTGACATCCAAAAAACTGCATTTTCAACATTGAATGGGAAGTATGAATTCAAAAGGCTTCCTTTTGGATTAAAAAATGCACCAGCAATTTTCCAACGAATGATAGATGATGTGCTTAAAGAATTCATAGGAAAAATTTGTTACGTGTACATCGACGATATCATCATATTTGGAGGAGAAACAGAAGATGAACATTTAAATAATATCAAAAAAGTTTTTTTAAAATTGCAGGAAGCTAACTTACGAGTGAACCTTGACAAAACCGAATTTTTAAAGCAGGAAACCGAGTTCCTGGGATACATCCAGGCGAAAGTTGCAGCTATCAAAAATATGAAAGCACCAGAAAACTTGAAAGAACTAAAAGGATTTTTGGGACTAACATCATATTATAGACGTTTTATCAGGGACTTCGCTAAAATAGCAAAACCACTTACCAATATGACGAGAGGGGAGAATGCTCAAATCAGTGCAAATCAATCAAAAAAAATAAAAATAAAATTTAACAAAGAAGAACAAGAAGCTTTTCAAACATTGAAAACATTGCTTTCATCATCAGAATTGTTGATCTTTCCAGATTTCAACAAACCATTTTTGCTAACAACAGACGCATCCAACCATGCCGTCGGAGCCGTTTTATCGCAAGGCGAATTAGGTAAAGATAAACCAATAACCTATATTTCTAGATCCTTAAATAAAACCGACGAGAATTATGCCACAAACGAGAAAGAGATGCTGGCAATAGTCTGGGCCTTAGAAAATCTGAGAAATTATTTATACGGAGCAAAACAAATCAACATACTAACAGACCATCAACCGTTAACATTTGCCCTAGGAAGTAAGAATATGGAATACGATGGCAAGCAAGACTAGAGGAATACAATTATAAATTAACATACAAACCAGGATGTACCAACAAAGTCGCAGACGCTCTGTCAAGATTACCAACAGAAATCAATAATTTGTCATCATCATCAACTGAAACTGCAAGCGAAACAATTCACAGTGCAGAAGAAGACAGTATAAATCTCATCCCACATGTCGAAGTACCATTAAATGTTTTTAGAAATCAACTTATTATCACACAGGGTAAAGATTGTGAAGCTTTCGAAGTGCCACATCCAACATACAATCGCCATTATATCAGCTTACCAGTCATAAATGAAAGAAGCCTAACTAAAGTTCTAAAAGAAAAATTACACCCAACTATAATAAATGGTATAAAAATTCCAGAAAATTTCATTCAAATATTGCAGGACGTATACAAAGAACATCTTTTAAGTTATAAAATCAGAATAACCCAAAGGATAGTACAGGATATTTGCAAAGAAGAAAACATTTTCTCAATCATTAAAGAAACTCACAAAAGAGCGCATAGGAATCACCGTGAAAATAAAGAACAAATACTCGAAGAATACTATTTTTCAAGAATGACATCATTAATCAAGAAATTCACCGCATCTTGCGAAGAATGTAATAGGAATAAATATGACAGATATCCTAATAAACCTCACCTACAACCGACACCAATACCAGTTTATCCAACGGAAATAATTCACATAGACATAATTGAAATACAGAACGAAAAATTTATCAGCTGTATCGACAAATTTTCTAAATTTTTAAAATTATTCCATATAAAGGATAAATCCGTACTTCATATAAGGGAAAAACTGATCAAAACATTCACTATTTTACAACACCAAGAATGATAGTAATGGACAACGAAGGAAGTTTTATAAGCCCAATTGTAACAGATTATATAAAAACACTCGGAATAGAATTATACTTCACACCACCACAAAAAAGCGAGGTAAACGGAGCTGTGGAAAGAGCACATTCAACAGTAATCGAAATTATCAGATGTTTAAAAAGTGTAAACAGGGATTTAAATATGAAAGAACTAGTGAATATAGCAGTTGACAGATACAACAACACATTTCATTCTGTAACACAAAAGAAACCTAGTGACATCTTCTTTGGAAGAATCGAGCGAATTAACTATCAGAATTTGCACAATTTTAAAGAAAAAGTAAGCGAAGATCTTATAGGACGTATTAGAAAAAATCAGAAATATAAAATTAATCGAGAAAAACATAAACGAAATCAACCAAAAACTTACGAAACGGGTCAAACTGTTTTCGCAGCAATAAAGCAAATTCAAGGAAAAGATAAGCCTAAATTCACTAAGGAAACTGTCGCAAATAATAATAGAGTCACAATTACTACTACATCAGGAAGAAGATCCATAAATCGCAGCTCAAAAATATTAATTAACAAAAATTTCAATTTCTTTCCAGCTTTAATTTTAGTTTATGGACGATGTCATATTCATTTGACCTATTCACATACAACACTCCAATAATAGCAATTAAAGAAGGAAGAGGAAAAATCCTGAACGGAAACCTAAATATAGTTCATCTCATAGATTTAACCAAATATAAAGAAATAATCGACAGTATGCTACCAATGATAACAACAATAAACGAGAAAAGCACCTTTAAATCTCAGATAGTTCATCAATTTAACCAAATATTGGATCTAGTATCGGAACTACAGGGTCCCGCAGGAAGAGTACGTCGTTCAATTAATTGGATTGGAACTGCATGGAAGTGGATAGCGGGATCACCCGATGCTACAGATTGGGACAAAGTGGTCGAAAGTCAAAATGAAATTATCATGAACAATAACGAACAGTACAAAATCAATAAAATTCTAATGGAAAATGCAGATGAAATTTTGAAAGACTTCAACAAAATCATAAATCATTTAAATCAAGATTCAGAAAAAATAGTGGAACAAACATTATTCAACAAATTAGCCATAATAAAAGAAGAAATAAAGGAAGTTATCAGAGCAGCACAACTAGCAAAAAGAGGAATCATCAACACGAATCTTTTAAGTAAAAACGAAATAAATCAATTAATAACAGAAATAGAAACCTTACCATACGCAAATGAAATAGAAGCTATTGAATACGCAACTCCAACTATAATGGTAAAAAACTTTACAATTCTTTATATAATATCGATTCCCAAAACAGGCGAAGAATCTTTCAACCATGTCGTTATAAGACCAACTATAAAAGACAACAAGCAGATATACTTGGAACACAAGGAACTTCTGACAAATCAAGAGACAACTTTCGGAATTGTAGAAAAATGCGATTTATTTGGGGAAACTATCATATGCAGAAAAAACCAAGTAAAGCAGCTAGAAAGTACTCATTGTATTATCCAATTAATGAAAGGTCTTAATGCAAGTTGCGAATATCAGATAAATGGAGAAGAGTTAATAGAACCCATCAACGAAAACACCATATTCCTAACAAATTTCAATGGAACAATCAAAGACAACACCTCCAGTAAACATCTAGAAGGCACCTTTCTCATTCAATTCAAGAACGAAACGCTGCAAATAAAGGACATGATCTTCACTAATAACGAAATAAGGACTTCTCATATACTACCACCAATTTTGCAATCTAACATAAATAAAACAGGAACAAGGCTCGATCTAAAATATCTACATTATCTACATAAAAACGATTTCAAAAAATTAGAAAAATTATTCTTCAACCATGAAGCAACATCTTATATAAATATTACAATAATTATAGCAATAATCATCACGTTGGCGCTAGCAACATTCATCAAATTGAGGAAAAAAAAGCAAAAAATAATGTTAACCGAAGCACAAAAACAACAAAAAGAGGAGCAACCACAATTGCAATCAATTCAATTAAATTTTGATCCACGGGTCGCGGATCTTTAAAAGGGGAGGAGTTATCACCATCTCAAATTACATCTAACATTATTTCAATATCTGATAGATCAAGTTACAACAGGTGCATGTGGATACAAATTCAAGTTCAAACATGTTTAATGTAAAAATGTTGATAAAGCAATATTTCTATGGGAATTAAAATTAAATCAATTTCTCACCAAAAATGTAATTTTATTAATTATAAGTTAAAATACAAATTATAATTTTTTTCATTTATTAACTAAAATTGTCAATTAAGCATAATTAAATGTATAAATTAAGTAAAATTTAATGTAAAAATTTAGTCTTAAGCTTAACTTGTTCTAATAAACATTTTTTTTAACACGAAATAAATTTCATTTCGTTAACTTTTATGGTTAACAAAATTTTTCGTTTTTTCTTTTAAAAAAAAAATATAAAAAGTGGTTATGCTGGAAAAAAAATTTCCGATTCGTTTTATACTTCGCAGATGATTTTGATAAAATTTCATATAAGTATAAGACTAATCAAAAATTTTAAACCAAGAGTTGTCTTATGCCTAGACAAAGCAACATTAAACGGCCTACTGGAGAGCCCAAGTAATGTTGTAGGGCGAAACACTCTTAAAATTTTAATCATTTTTAAGTTTTTTACGAATATTTCGTAACAAGAAAAGATTATGAAAAAAATTATTAAGAAAAAGTTGTTAGACAAGCAAATAGCAAAAATTTTACGATAGAACATTGATCCGACTTACTTTAATTTTTATTTAATTTTTTTATTTTTATTTTAATTTTTCTAAGTCCAAATTTCATTTCATACACGCCACATGCATATATATGAACAAATTTTTTTTTTCACATCTCTAAAAATGTATATATCTATGCATATAATACTCCTATTGATGACGCAAAATTCAAACTGTAAAATTTTTGTTGCAGATTCAATATTAATATTATGTTTGTTTCATTATTATGTTATTATGTTATTAGTTTTTATTATTTTTTGGTGCAGTGACAGAACGCCCGAGAAAATAAAGGCACCAAACTTCAATTCTTTTTGAATTAGAATGAAGACCCACACTAAATTTTGTTATTAAAAGAAGAGAAAAGAAGAGAATTGCGTAGAGCAAACGCAAGCATTAGGAGGGATTTTCGATTTTTGGATAAAACTTAGAATATTCCCTTTTTCTAGAAAATTTACTAATATGTAAATGTACAAGATTCTGAATTGGGAAGGATTTTAGAATTGGTTACAAAATCAGGGTTTTATACTTTTTCGAAAATATGTATATAAGTAATACTCTTATTGTTATGCATTTTGGGAGTTATTTTATAATTGAATTCAAAATCAGGATTATACGCGTTTTAGAGAATATTTAGATATATGCATATGTGTGTTTTGAATGAGGAAGATTATATAGACATTCTGGAAAAAGCGTATAACCCTAAATTTGCAAGCAACTCTAAAATCTCTTCTAATTCAGAAATACGCATATGTATATATACATATTCTGTCCAAAAGTTTTGGAATTAAAGCACACGGGCTTGATGATCTTTTAGAAAATTTCAGATGTTTTACTACAGACGTTAACTACCGAGATATATTTTTGTAAATTGTGAAGTCGTATGACATCTACCCCAATCTATTGCACCAGCACAACAAAATTTTACAGAAGTTGTTACCATAAAACTTTATCAACATTTGTAAGATTTCAGTCATTAAGGTTCAAGAGATGCAAGAAGCCTGTACCGGCTGCTCTATACCAACCAAACTTTAGAAAAGTCTTTGGATTGTAACTCGAAACCTTTTCACTAAATTTCAGATACTTACCTATTTTCATTTAAAAAGAGAAGCTGTATGACAGCTATCTGAACCTGTCGCACCAGCCCAACCAAACAACAAAAGATATTATTGGCCTACAATTCAACACCATTTTGCAAAATTTCAGATACCTAGCTTCAATAGATACTGAGTTATTTCCATATAAAGAAAGAAGTTGTATGGCAGCTACTCGAACCCGGCGGCTGAAAATGCTGGATTTAAATAGCGAAACTAACAATTTGTCAAAAGTGACGTAAAAAAAATGTCTCCCTCTATAGCTCCTTTATTTTAGCTCATACGTGTATTATAATAATTTGAATAATATAATTTTTTTAAAATTTGTTTTTATTTATAGGTATTTTTATATCATTAGTTTTTTTTTATATATTATATCGTGCAGATATAAATATCTGCTGATATTTTTAGGACCCTTTTGCCTTTAGCATATGGACCATCTCGGTACAAGTATTCAATTATAATTATATTTAATATTTTGTTTACATTATTTTATTATATTTTACATATTATTTTTGACCTAACTGGCGTTTGAACCCGAGACCTTTCGTCGGTTAATAAAATTAGTTTTTTTCTTCCTAAGGAAATCTTCCAAAGACACCAATAATTTCCCCCTTGGTAGTGTAAGATTCTTACTGACTAAACCCACCTTCCCCTTTAGCCAATATAATAGGATGAAACCCTTACATGCGAACGCAGTATATTGGCTAGGGAGTAGGGATAGGAAAGGATAGGAAATGGATACGGAAACATTGAATTGGAAGTGGGACTGTAAAAAAACAATGAATCCGCCTATTTTTATTACTATTTTCTAACAGTGACTATAGCCAACAGTTACAACATGTAGTAGTATATAACACCCTACTACATGAGTATATAACACCCTACTACATGAGGTAATTATAGAAGGCAGCCTCCACTGTCCCTGTAGCGGCTGTTATTATTGGTATTAGTATTCTTATTAATTTTATTATTATTTTACTACAGAGTCAAGGCCATCAGTACAACGTGCGGCAGTATATAACACTATATACCGCATGATATAACCAAAGAAAACCCCACTGCAGCAGCTATTATTATTATTATTATTATAATTATAATTATAATTATTATTATTATTATTAATATTATTATTGTTATTATTATAATTATTATTATTATTATTATTATTATTATCATTATTATTATTATTATTATTATTATTATTATTATTATTATTATTATTACTACTATTAATTATACGATATACATTATTACGATATAAAATTACTACATATTTTTTATTTATATGACCTGACCGGTGTTTGAACCCAAGACCCTTTGATTGAAAGGTTGGCGACTTAACCACTGCGCCATGAGTCAGATAAAAATATTCTTTATTAGAATAAAATGTTATGTAGTGAACATTATTATTTATTTACAGTGAATATTATTTATTATATTTATTATAATAATTATTATACATGTACTTAAAATGGTCTAATTGCGATAGAAAATAGACAAAAATATTCAACATAAAAATATAATTTTGGCATGAAAAAATTTAACCATTTAAAATCATCATTAAGCTACTAACTGAATTGAGTAATATTCAGAGCAATATACATGTTTTATTATAGAGGAATAACAAATTTATAAAATATGTATTTATGTGCATATATGATATAAATACCCTCTAGTAAAATATAGAAGCATTCTTGCATAATGATTAACATAATATAGAAATATTGATTTGATTTCTGATCTGAGATATTCATATCTATTAATATTTTTCTTTTATTTATTTCTCTTTCATTAAAATAATATTTTATGCTCATTTTATCCATTAAATATAATTTATTCTTCTTTGTAGGATTTATATTAGATAAAGAAATATTACCCCACAAATAAGCATGGTTATTTGATATTAATTTATTAATTATCAAAATGGATATTTATTCGCATGGGTGATATTTGTTTCATTTAGCTATGTTGTGCATTAAAAAAAATGAATTGTTTTCTGAGGAAAGTTTTTTTTGTTTTTTATGTAAACAATGTTTTGTTACAATTACATAACTTATTTAATTAATAAAACATTATAATTAAGAATTAGTTTTGAAATATTGAACTAAAATAAAGCCATATTTAAACAACACTGATGAAATTAAATTACAAAATGAACATACATGACAGTATAATATTATTATAATTAAAATATTTTGTAATACCTACATATGGTTTTTTGTAAAGCAATTTTTATTTTACACATTTTTGGTGATTGATTCTATTTAGTAATAATATGTATGTAATATTAAGATTTGTAATCAAGAAAAAATATAGTGTCGGGATAAAGTTGATAGTGCTTTTCAATTAGTGCAATTCAATTTAAAATTCTTATTAGAAATTGCATTATCACTGTTAAGTCGATACTAAATTATCTTGAAAACGAATACTGTTTTAGACATTTTTATACCCGTACGATAAGGATCGGGTGTATTAAAATTGCTCCTCTGTTTGTAACACCTCGAAATAAGCTAGCTAGATATACCTTCAAAGGTATGGATCGGATCAGAAAAAAATTCTAAGCCGATTAAGTTTTGTCAGTCCGTTCGTCCGTCAGCAAGATAACTCAAAAACTAAGAAAGCTAAAGTCTTGAAATTAACACAAAATATTCTTACAACAATTTGTAGGTTCCCTATTTTTTTGGTTGAGATCCGACCAAAATTTCGGGCAGCACTCAAACACCTAACTTTTAGATTCCCACATTTTTTTTGAAATAGAGCCATGAAATTTTAACAGCTAAAAATATATAACAAATACAAATATTAATTTTATTATTAACAACTTTTTTCTGTAGCCACACCCGTTACGCTGCTACAGCCTCTCAAACTTTAAAAAAGCCCTATTTTTAAATGCATATGTCTCATGTTCTGCTTAAGATTTTTTCAATCAGAAAACGTCGTACGGCAGGTATTTTTTTAAAATTTGTAATAATTGTAATAATTTGATACTAATGTATCAAAATTATACAATTTTTTTAAATTTATTTTTTAAATTGAATAATTTAATATGAAAACCAAATTTTGCATGATTTTTCTACCTTCATAACTCCGGCACGCTTTTAAATAGGGGCTTCAAATTTTGAGAGCCGAAATAACTTGTAGAATTAGTATAAGTTTGCTCAGTAAATTTTTTTGGACCACCCTCTGTTTATGAGCTATTAGGGCTCAAAAATTGAAAAATTGCTATTTCTAAACACCTGTAACTTAGGCATCTATACACATTTTACTTCGGCAAGATATAAAAATTAAAGCTACAGTAATATATTTTTACGTGTGTTAAAGGTTTCTTTTAGTTGTATAGGGTTCCAGAGTTACAGCCGCTCAAATTTCAAAAAAGCCCCATTTTCAGATGTATATATCTCAGACTCTGCGTAATAGTATTACAATCTAAAACCGCCAGGAGACCGAAAATTTTATTATTTCCTTAAAACAATATCAAAGTTATGCAATATTTTGCAATTTACTATTCAAATTTACCGTTATGTGAAAACTAAATTTTTGCTTTGTAGTTATTCTAGGAGTTAAAAAAAATATTATAAAACGAATCTTAGAAATAATATTTTTCCAGCAGAGCCTGGAAAGAGTTATAGGCTATATTCCGTTCAGTTCGTTGACCCATTTCGGCCAAAAAGCCTTTTAAAACTTTTTAATTTTTAAAAAATTTTTAAATTTAAATTAGCTTTTTTATTTTTTCAAGCTTAAACGTTTTGACCAATTGAGTTGAAATTTACAAAAGTGTAGCTCTTTACAACAGAAGCTTGCTCTGTTGATTTGGTTACGATACATTAACCCGTTTCAGCATCAGGTCTCAGGCCAGAAAATTTCTCCTTTTTTTGTTGTCGTGCTTAAATGATTTAGTTAATCAAAGATTTGCCCAAATATTGCACTTTAGTACAGAAGCTCATTCATTTAATTTTATGTCATGATACATTAAGTTGAATATTTGTACAAATGTTCTTCTTAGCTTTAGGGGTGAACCGAAGAAATTTGGTTGCAATATTATATTAACCGGATTCACCCCGGCCGGCTCCCAAAAATTTTTTTGGGTCCGATTTATGTCCAAATTATGTGCAAGCCTGAAACAAATTTTTATTAAGTTCTGATAGCCCTTTTAGGTACGAGTACAAAACGAAGTTTTTAAAATTTTTTTTGTTACCCTGCTTAAACGGTTTGATCAATTGAGTTGGAAATGTGCAAAAGTGTTGCACTTTAGCACAAAAGCTCACTAAGTTAATTTGGTTACGATTCATTGTTGTACTTAAACGATTTAAGTAATTGACTTCAAAATTGGCAAAAGTATTTAGCTTAGCAAAAAAGTTCAAATTTAGTTACGATCCATTAACCCGTTTCGGCACCAGGCCTCAATGAAATTTTTTAACTTTTTTCTTGTCGTGCTTAAACGGTTTAACCAATTCAGTTGAAAATTTACAAACATGTTGCTCTTTAGCACAGAAACTCACTTAATTGGTTTGGCTACGACCCCTTAACCTCCTTCGGCACCAGACCACAATGAATTTTTTAAATATTTTTATTGTCGTGCTTAAAGGGTGGGACAAGTTGAGTTTAAAATTTGTAAAAATGTTGCTTTGCTAAGCTAATTTTGTTATGGCGCTATAACCCGTTTTGGCAAGAAAACTCAGTGAAATTTTTTAATTTTTTTTTTTTATTGTTTTTAGTTTGACTAATTGAGTTAAAAAAATGCACAAAATGTTGTTCTTTAGCACAGCTCATTCAATTAATTTAGTAACGATACAGAATTAATTATGTTAGTAACATTATTCACATTTCAGTACGGTACGGTAAAGAACAGAAAATCTTACAGTTCTTCATTATATTTTTAGCCTTATTCAATATCATTTTGAAAACATTATTATGTATTAGCATAGAATAAAAATAGATTATAGAACTTCAACGTAGTGTAAAGGTTGTTTTTTTGTTTTTTTATTCCCTTAGTTTCTCTCAAAAAAATTGATTTGGTTTTGATTTTCTTATTGTTTCACTTTCACAATACCATACAACAATACATAGTAAAGTAAGTATACATTGTACATACTACATACATATTGCCATTTAACGTGTGAGTGGTTAAAAAAGAAAGAATTAAAGTAAAAAATTAATAGAAATTTCAACTTTATGATTCGATCGAATTGAATATGAAATCAATCAATATTATATTTTATTAAACTTGCTACATCATATTAAATTGTACTATTAGCAGTAAGAAAATAATCTAAAACTAGCTTCCACGACTCGAAAATTCCTCTAAGCATGAATACTGTTGCTTCGCTTGCTATTTTTTTGGATCTCCCATAAGCAGATGGTGCATTTATTGCCATTAAAGATAAGAACTGCCATCAAGGTTAAAATATTTTTAATTTTTTCAATTATATATTTCATATTTTTAATTTACTTGTCTTTTTCTTTTTCATCCAGAGTGAAGCAATCTTCCCTGTATTGATCTAATAGTCCGGAATTAATTCCTGGTTGGAAATTTTTAAATGGAACCCAGTTGTAAATAGAAGAAATACAGGGAATTTTTAAAAGCCATTTTGTATACCCGTACGATAAGGTTCGGGTATATTAAAATTGCTCCTCCGTTTGTAACACCTCGAAATACGCTAGCTAGATATAACCTCAAAGGTATGGATCGGGTCAAAATTAAATTCTAAGTCGATAAAGCTGTGTCCGTCCGTCCGTCCGTCAGCAAGATAACTCAAAAACTAAGAAAACTAGATAATAACACAAAATATTTTTACATCAATTTGTAAGTTCCTTATTTTTGGTTGAGATCCGACCAAAACTTCGGGTAGCTCTCGAACACCTAACTTTTAGATCCCTACATTTTTTTTGAAATAGAGTTATGAAATTTTAACTGCTGATAGATATCATAAAAATATTAATTTTATTATTAACTACTTTTTCTGTAGCTCCATCCGTTACGAAGCTACAGCTCCACAAAGTTTGAAAAAACTCTATATTTAAATTGTTATAACACAAGTTGTATAAGGTACATCTTCAATTTGAAAACGCCAAACGATTTCTACTTTTATTAGCTTTATAAATATATATACAATACTTGTTGCAAACGGTGTCTTAATTTACCGTTATGTCAAACTCAAATTTTGCTAAATTCTTGATTCCTTCTATTTTCCAAACGGTTTAAGTTAGAAACTTGAAATTTTAAGAGAAGTTAGGTCTTTGAAAATAAGTATAAGCCATTTCAGAAAATATTTTTGTATCCCCCCCGTTTCGGAGCTGTATGGGTCAAAAACTAAAAAATTCCTTATTTTTAACCTGTAATTTGAACACGCGGCCAAATTTTTTTGAAGTAATATACGAAAATTA
The DNA here is from genome assembly GCA_947095535.1 of Poecilobothrus nobilitatus. Classification (NCBI taxonomy): domain Eukaryota; kingdom Metazoa; phylum Arthropoda; class Insecta; order Diptera; family Dolichopodidae; genus Poecilobothrus; species Poecilobothrus nobilitatus. The sequence continues at coordinate 160,894,461 of OX352774.1, read as the reverse complement.
AAGCTTCAACATTATATTTTTTATATATTAACAACTTTTCTTAAAGGGTTATCTTAAAATATTGTGACTTCATTTTTCTAAATTTTTCTAACAAACTTTTTTAACGATTTTTGTGCATTTTTTTTTTGTCGATAATTTGAAATTGTTGAGGATGATGCGTAGTACAAAAAAATTAAATAAATTAAAAATACAACGGTTGCTTGAAGAATTTATATTTATATGATATTAGTATACATACTTATATAACTCATGTTTATTTACATATCATATATGTCACTGATCACACTGATGAATGAATGATATATAATACATATGCATAGTATAAATTATTATACATTTGCGGCTTAGTATTAATGGTACTATAGCATATTTGGAAAAGTTTTGGATTGATAATCGTTATGTGGAAGATTAGAATCTACTTTTTGTGTAAATATATAGTTTGAATATATGTACAAGCCATAGTTCTAAAAATTATAAAATTTACCCAAATTATTTTAAAATACTAAAAAAATGTAAAAAAAATAATATTATGAGCAGAGTTACAGGCTATGAACACACTAACGGTTCGTACGGGTATCTAAGAGTTGACAAAGGCATCTGTATTCTTCCTCGTTTCTTAATGCATCTGCATTTGATTTATGTTGAATATTTAGCGAGAGATATTTCTCGTTTTCGGAATATTGTTCTTTTGGTTTTTTACATAGCATTGTTATTAAAGTTCTTCCAGGTTCTTCCATATTCATTTACATAGGGCGGAATATATATTTGAATAAATTTACCTTTTGCCATATTTTTCTTTTGAAATTTTTTTTGATATATGTATATATATATTTTTTTGTTTCTTAGAAAAGTAAACTGTCCTTTTATATTTTTCTCTTCATTCTCTATTTTTTTTTTATATAATATCGTCCAGATATATGTAAATATCTACCGATATTTTTAGGGCCCTTTTGCCTTAAAACATGTGGGCCATCTCGGTACAAGTATATACATATAAGTATATTTATATATGTATATTCAGTTATAATTATATTTAACATTTGGTTTACATTATCTATAATTATAATTTAGTAGTTTTCAGCCACACACTACGTATGTACATATATTAATATACATGTCTAAATATAATAAGTTCAAATCATTATTTTGTTTTGTTCAAAAAAAAGTAAAAACAATCATAATATAACCATTAACCATACTCTTCAGATTCTAATTCTATTAACATATATGTATTTATTTATTTGCTAAATGCAATCTCTTAGTATGTTAAAATCAAAGTATATACAATATGTATGTCCAAAGATAATATAGCATACAAATTTTTTTTGTATAAAATTTTTTTAAAAAAAAGTTTCCAATCCAATCCGGGTCTGATTATTTTATGTTTTTCTTTTTTAATTCGAAATATTTTATCAAAACGAAATAAACGATGAGTTCGGCAAGCTATTTTGATCTGATGTAGGTACAATAGTATACACAATATAAACATGCATATATACTTCTTTCTGAAGATAAATATATTATATACTCAAAATGCTCATACATATTACTAAATATTTCTTTCTGAAGCTAAAAATATTATGTACACAATCTATACATACATAATAAACGTCAAATTTCAAAATTTAGAAAAAAATTTTTTTCCCTAAACCTATGCAAGTATACACACTCAACCGTATATAAATAAATATCTACACAAGTATGCACTCTCAACCGTATATAAATAAATATATCTACACAAGTATACACATTCAAGAAAACTTGAAATTTGTGTTTTTTTTTTCATTTACATTGCCTTTACACATCTACCTATATCGTTTATATTATATTTGGCATATGTATCTATCACAATATACAAGTAAATGCAATAACCACGTGACTACAAAATTTTGTATCTCTTTTAGCTAATGAATTTTTTTTGATTTGGTATATGTAAAAAATTGCATTAGGATTACGTAAATGAAGAGTTTAGTTTAATTATACTTATTACCAATTGATATACTTTGGTAATTATTAACCATAATTTAACTGCATGTTAATATACATACATACATATATATTATAGAATTAACAAAAACGTTTGACAATTTTATGGAAAATGAATTGTTTAATAGGGAAATGAGAAATTTATATTGTACATAATATGTATTGTATGTACAAAAGAGAAAAAACAGGCAAAAAATATTCAACCGCTCGTAATCGTAAATCGTAATACAGACATTTTAATATGTACATATTTCAATCAAAGATTATCTAAGAAGATGAGCCGCTCCCAGCAGGTGACCGATTTTTGTTTGCTACTCGAAAAAAGAAAATTAAATTTTACTATTTAAAATTGATTGGGTCGGATTAACAATACCATACAGTTTATTTAAAAATTATTCGCCGTGCACCCATCATGTGATGGGCCTTTTACTAGTTAATAATTAAACATAAACAACAAATTTCATATTTACATTACAGTAGTATCGTACCTACGATAGTCGGTAGTACTACCAAAATGTACACAACACACTAACAAAAAAAAAACACAAAATTATAAGCGAGATTCTCACTTACTCTCTATAAAATTGTGCATTTTTTTTTCCTCTCGAGTCTCGAGTCGACCTCAACGGCTTAACTATTCTTTGGCTACATGTATATAATGCAATGCATATAATATTAGTGGTATATTTTATCTATTATGTTATGTACTTTAACTTAGCATGTATAAAGAAAAAAATTAAAAAATTTATAAAAATCATAATTATATATATATATACAATATGTATTGAAATTTTAAATAATGATGATATTGATCTGATATTAATAATCAATATGTATCGATGTATGTACTTATGTATGACCAGCGGCCAGAGTCTCTTTAAAATTCAAATATAATTGTTTTGTTTTTGTACTTTTCTATTAAATTGTTGCATTTATGTAAGAATGTTTGTATATTTTTTGAAGCGATTAAACATTTTTTTAATTGTATTCTTTTTTGAATTCAATTGCTTCTCATATAAGTACTTAAATTTTAGTATACAGTAGTTCTTAGTTCTTACAACGAAAATTAAATTTGAATAATTTTTAGCACATTTCCAAAAAAATTTTGAAAAAATGTGCTTATTAGTTTCACTCTGTCCGTCCGTCTATTTACAAAACTTCTACACCGTTAAAGATAGAGAAAAAAAAGTGTAACCATGGGTAGGTCTCATAAAAAAAAAAAAATTGTGGAACAACTTTTTCATGTAGCCCCATCCATTACGGAGTTACAGCCCCTCAAACTTTGAAAAAGCCCTATTTTTAAATGCATATATCTTATATTCTGCTTAAAAATTTTTCGACAGGTATTTTTTTTAACTTTGTAAATTAATATCAAAATTATACATTTCTTTTAAATTTAGTATTTAAATTTACCGTTATGTGAAAACCAAATTTTGCATGATTTTTCTACTTTCATAACTCCGGCACGCTTTTAGATAGAGGCTTGCAATTTTGAGGCAAGCAAGAACTTTTAGAATTAGTATAAGTTTGCTCAGAAAATTTTTTTGGACCACCCGCTGTTTATGAGCCTTAATATTACAAATATGTAAGCGCTAATATTACAAATTGAAAATTTGCTATTTTTAAACACCTGTAACTTAGGAACCTGCACACATTTTACTTCTGCAAGATATAAAAATTAAAGCTACAGTAATATATTTTCACGTGTGTTAAAGGTTTATTTTAGTTGTAAAGGATTCCAAAGTTGCAGCTCTTCAAAATTGCGAAAAAGCAGATGTATTTTCAGAAGTATATATCTCAGGCTCTGCGTAATAGTTTTGCAATTTAAAACCGCCAGAAGATCGCAAATTTTATTATCTATATAAAACAATATCAAAATTATGTAATATTTTGTAATTTACTATTTAAATTTACCATTATGTGAAAACCACATTTTGCATGAAATTTCGTTTTTCATAATTCCGGCACGCCTTTAGATAGGAACCTGAAATTTTTAGACAAGAAAGAAATTTTTCAATTAGTTTCAGTTTTCTCAGAAAATTTTTTGGTAGCACCCCCTCTTTAAGAGTTATGACACCTCAAAAATTGAAAATTTGCTACTTTTAGGCACCTGTAACTTAAGCACCTGTACAAATTTTTCTTCGGCAAGACATAAAAATTAAAGCTTCAGTAATATATTTTTACGTGTGTTAACGGTTTTTCTTAGTTATATAGGATTCCGAACTTACGGCCCTTCAAAATTTCAAAAATGTCCTATTTTCACGTTTTTTCTTATTACATGAAATTTTCAAATTTTTGTGCAAGTCACAATTCTAAACAGTTTGTATTGAGTTTTGGAAATGTGCGCTTTTAAAAACTATTGGTTTACATTCTACCTTGTTTATTTTTAAATATTTTGTATGTCAATTTTATGCAGGGTTACCATTTGTACAATTGTGGTAATATTTGTAGGGTTTTCTCGCCCTCTGTACTATGTACAACCTTAATCAAGGATTGTGCGCCAAATATCAGATTTAAAATTTTTTACATTAGGGCAAGGTAGAACGAACAACAGTAAAAAAGTTGCAGACAACATGTCCTATAAAAAAATTTAACTGAATTTTGCTCCAAACATTGTTTGTGCATTTTACGAAGGTTTTACGGATACCTATTCTGTTTTCCTAAAAATCATCTTTTGAAGGCCTTCTAAAATATGTTGTTTTATGCATTTAAAATTCTTCTAAAGTAAGATCTATATTAGTACTAGTTTCTCCAGTTTGGTAAACACAGAAGCTGTTTTATCATTTTGTTGTACAGGCATACATAATGATTTGAAATAATTTTTTTAATTCGAGTGTTAGAATAGCCCTTTTTATAACTTTTTTTAAAAAGCAATCCTTCTAAAAATGCTTATTGCATAAGTCGTCTTGCTTTTTAAATTTTGTAGCAATGGATTAGCTTTTAAACACTTATTATATTTTTTGGTATTTTAAGGAGGATAGGATAAAAATCTTAATGTTTAGATGCTTGAGTTTTAGGTGCTTTACACGATGAAACTACATACTGAACTTTGTTTTTTTTGTCCCTTTCAATAACAGTTGGATATTATGGAATATGTACCTACTTTTATTTAAGTGGATGGTTCTATTATGGAATGTAACATTATGGAATATTATTAAATATGTACCTACTTTTACTTAAATAATACAAACATACATACAAATTCAATATGAATAAATGCATTGTACATTCAAATGAATTTTGAATTGAATGGCATGTATAATGATTTTATTATTTGTAATATGTATGTATGCGCATTTTCTTTTTACAAAAAGAATAAACAAACAAGTAACATCATTTATAATAGTAAGATCACGTTATTCACGATAATTTCCAATTGCGGTATTGAGAGGAAAAAAATCAAAAACAAAGAAAAAGAGAGTGTGAATTCCGAGGCAAACTAAAATCATTGCTGAATGCTGATACAGAAAATATCATTCTTTGAACTTCTATAATCTATTCTAATTCTATGGTATTACAAATAGTTAACGTAAAAAATGCTGGTTGTTTAAAAGATGAAAAATAAACCCGTACTTTGCTCTTTTAGAACGGAATCTGAGATATACGCATTTAGAGGCAGGGATTTTTGATAAATTTGGTTTTGTAAAGAGACGGACGAACAGAGTGAAACTAATGAGCAAATTTTCCAAAATTTTTTTGAAAAATGTGCATAAAAGAGTATTTTATAAAAACATGGCGTGAACTTCGCACTAATTGTGTACTCTATCGATTACTGATTCCTCTAAAGATTTTTGTAAACGAATTGTCTCTAATTATTTGCTCTATTCATTTACTTTGCTAAAAAAAAACTAAATGAAATATTGATTAATTGCAAAAAAAAATAACAAGGTAGAATGTAAACCAACCGTTTTTAAAAGCGCACATTTCCAAAAGACAATGCAAACTGTTTAGAATTGTGACTTGCACAAAAATTTGAAAATTTCATGTAATAAGAAAAAACCTGAAAATAGGAAATTTTTGAAATTTTGAGGGGCCTTAAGTTCGGAATCCTATATAACTAAGAAAAACCGTTAACACACGTAAAAATATATTATTGAACTTTTAATTTTCATGTCTTGCCAAAGATAAATGTTTACAGGTGCTTAAGTTGCAGGTGTCTAAAAATAGTAAATTTTCAATTTTTTTAGGCGTTATAACTCTTAAAGAGGGGGTGCTACCAAAAATTTTTGTGAGGAAACTTATACTAATTCTAAAAGCTCTTTCTTATCTCAAAACCTCAGATTCCTATCTCAGAACGTGCCGGAGTTATGAAAAAATAAATAGCATGTTAAATTTTTTTTTAACATAACGGTAAATTTAAATAGTAAATTACAAAATATTGCATAATTTTGATATTGTTTTATAGAGGAAAGAAAATTTCCGGTCTTCTAGTGTTTTTAGATTGTAAAACTACTATGCAGAACCTGAGATATATAGGTACATCTAAAAATAGGGCTTTTTTGCAATTTTGTACGGCTGTAACTTTGGAACCCTATACATAAAAGAAACCATTAATATACATAAAAATATATTACTGGAGCTTTAATTTTTTTGTCTTGCCGAAGAAAAATGTGTGCAGGTGCCTAGGTTACGGGTGTTTAAAAATAGGAAATTTTCAAATTTTGAGTCCTAATAGCTCATAAACAGGGGGTGGTGCAAAAATATTTTCTGAACAAACTTATACTAATTCAAAAAGTTCTTTCTTGCTTCAAAATTTCAAGGACCTACCTTGCGTGCCGGAGTTATGAAGGTAGAAAAATCATACAAAATTTGGTTTTCACATAACGGTTAATTTAAATACTAAATTTAAAAGCTATATATAATTTTGATATTGATTTATAAAGGTGAAAAAAATTCCTGTGGAATAGCGTTTTCAGATTGAAAAAATGTTAAACGAAACATGAAATATTCGCGTTTAAGAATAGGGCTTTTTCAAAGTTTGAGAGGCTGTAGTTTCCTAATGGATGGGGCTATATGAAAAAGTTGTTTCGCAAAATTAATTTTTTATGAGACCTACCCATGACCTATCTTTAACAGTGTAGAAGTTTTGTAAACAGGTGGACGGACGGACAGAGTGAAACTAATAGGCACATTTTTTCAAATTTTTTTTGGAAGTGTGCTGTTAACAAATGTTAACTAACAGCACCTCTAAATACGTATGAATAATTTAACTTTTTTAATTAACTTATAATCTTTATTTTATAAAACCAACGCCGGGTATTCCTTCCAAGTATTATTATAACAAAATAATAAATGATAGAATTGGGATTTATACAAATAATTAATATTTTATTGTTGTTATTGTGTTTGTCATAAAATAATTGGAGGAATTTTATAGTTGGTTACAAAATGATAGTTTTAATAATTTGTTTAACGATTTAAGTGCGGTCGGTCTCAAATATTTTAAATTCTTTGATGTTAAAATATACATGTAAAAAAAATAATTGGGATAGGCTTTAAAGTTTCGATAAAAAATCAGGGTTCACTAATTTGTTCAGCAGCAATTTGAGATCCTCAGTTCCACTCTTTTAAATTGTTTGATGTTGAAATATGTATATAAAAAAATAATTAAGAAGGAGTTTAGAGTTATACACTTTTTTCAGAATTTATTATATAATATATTAGGATAATATTTCAAATAAACATAATCTAATTTTTAGTTGTTTTTTAATCAATAATTACCGACCGCATACTTTAATGTATAAGGTAGGTATTGGCACTGATTTTGATAGTCATATCACTTTAATTTTTTATGAAAAACAAAATTTTTGATTTCGATAGTCATGAAAAATGAAAAAAAGGTAGAATGTAAACCAACGGTTTTTAAAATTATAAATTTCAAGCACTTAATTTATACTTAGCTTTTCTTTTCTTTGTATAGCCAAAACCTCAAAATAAGGAGGTATTGCCGGCTCAAAATAAAAATACAAATCATTTTAATCTTAAATTCCATTTCATTTTCTCCGACTATTGAAATCGCATAAAATTATTAAAATGAAATGAAATTTTTCATTTTCATTTTTATGAAATGACTATCGAAATCAGGGCCATTATTTTCATACTAAAAATTTGTACCCGAGATTTTGGCAAAAATACATTACCCCCGTGCGTAACAGGCTGTAAAAAATATTTTAGCGTGATGTCTGTCTGTGCATGTGTGTGTGTGGTGTATTTCTGCGAGCACGTGTACAACCTAAACGATTGAGCGGAATATTTTGATATTTCATACTAAAAGGTTTTGATGTAAATATCTCGGATTGATAAGCTTTTATAGCAAATCGGACAACCGAAAGTAGTAGTTTACTAGAGTAATTCATTCAGAAAAATTATTAAGACAAAATTGTTACACAAGTAAAGAGCAACAATTTTGCCATATAACATTTTTTGATCCGACCAACCTTAAGGTTTTTTTAATTTTTTTCCAAAGTCCAAATTTCATACATATAACACGCTATATGAATTTATATGAACAAATTTTTTTTGTTTTTCTTTTTTTTATCACTAAATATATATTTATATAAGATGTACTGCATATTATTCTTTTGTTGATGACGTAAAATTCAAACTGTAAAATTTTTGTTAGCAGATTCAATATTAATCTATGTTTGTTTTGTATTTGTTTACAGTTTTTAATATTTTTTAATAAAAAAAAATCATGTATGTACATACCTACAAATGTAAATGGATGTATGAATGAATGCACATACATACATATACTTTTTTACGATTTCATTGCTTATTATTGTTATTGAATAAAAAAAATTATGCTTAATTATTAGAAGTTATTTTATTTTGATATAAATTATTATATGTAGGTATATAAAATCTACTTATGAATTTTAACTGTATACTTTTCGTATAATAGTGGTAGGTCCTGTGGTTTTTGGTGTTGGTCCTGTTGTGTTTTGGTGTTGGTCCTGTCGTTTATCGTGTTTGGTGTTGGTCCGATGGTGTTAGCCGACAGCTGATTTTTTTTTTAAGTTCCTTTCAGGTAGTACTTCAATCTGCGAGAAAAAAAATTTCGCAATTTGGGATTTTGTGATAAAAAGAAAAATTTTTGTGAATTTTGTAATTTTTTGTAACTGTGATTTTGAAATGAAATTTCATACTAACCCAATTTTTTTCCTCAGAATAAAGAAATTTTTTTATCTACAATTTTAAATAAAAGCGACTTCAATACGCTTTACCATTATGTAAAAAATTAAAAAACTGATTTAAAAAATTTTTTTTTTTTTTTAATGCATAAATGTGTGCAGGAAATTACACAGCCTTTCCTGTTCAGGCGTGGCTGTAAAATGTCGTAAGGAAGAATAACTCTTACGACGTGTGTGGGATTCGAACCCACACTCCCTCGGTGTTTACAGCGTATTTTATACGCTCTTACCCACTAGGCCACCAAGGCCCCTTTTTAAAAAAATATTGTCATTCATTTTTCTACGACTGTGAGGGTAAGTATCTTTTAATCTATATTCGTAATCGATATAAAGTACTGTTATTAAAGTAATGTTAAGTCACGATATAAAATACTGTTATTAATAAAACATTAACTTTTAAACATTTAAAATTGTATTTTTATTCTTGAAATATCAAGAGCAAAACATTAAAACTTGCTATGTACCTATACATATTAAAAATATTTTACCAATTTACACATTTTATAAAACTTGAATATATACGAATAAAATAATATAAAATTATTAATATAATATTATGTATTATATTTTCCTAGTTTTTTTAAAAATCTGTAAATCATTCAAAAACAATTAAGAATTAAAATTCAATATTGCACTTAATTTTGTTGAATAAGGATATGGGTTAAGTTAGCATCTCATTATTAAATGACTCGAAAGTTCAAAACACCCACAAAAACGTTTAATAATTACAAAACAAGTTAATTCATGTTCAATTTATTAGAGGGTTACTCTTAATTAAACGACTTTTATTCTTTCATAAGTTGAGTTAAATTTTGTAAATATTAATTTTGTAAATATTTTAGCATTTATAATGAAAATCATTATTATTATTATTATGAAACTTTAGAGAAATAAAAGTTACGTAATTCTTATAATTTCCTTTAATCATCGTTCTATTGATTACATAGAATTATCAAAAATTTATATCTCTTTCAAAATGTTTTAAGGGCAACCGTGAATTACACCAATTCATACTTTATTAACTTTGAATAAATTGTTTTATATTTATTCATTATATAAGATGTCAAAAATAAAATTCATATGAAGTAGAATCTATTATAATATTTTAATTTATAGGGGAAAATTATTTACATTGTAATTGTAAATGATATTGACTCGCCATTTTGTTCCAATCAGTTTTAAACTGCCTTAATCATATTATGATATTGATTGTTTATAATTTTATTATTTAGAATATCAACTAATCAAAATTTTTTTCAAGCTGGTACCTATTTTTAATTCTTTAGTTATTGTAAATTAGAGTAAATAGTTTATTGATTAATTATTACTCATATTTTATTATATAAAAAAATAGATAAATCTATTAACTTATTTATAAAAATAAATCTATTAACTTATTTATAAAAACAAATCTATTAACTTTGGCAGATATTGCGCTTAAAACATTTTTTGGGTGCCTAAATAAGTAAGTAATAAGTAAGTAATTTAATTAATTTTATATCTATAAAATTGGAATTCTATAAGATAAAATGAAACCGTCTAATAAAAACCGTCTATTGAAAAGTCGAATAAATTTTCTTTCTACAACGTTATCAACCAAATTTCTAAGTCTCAAAGATGGAAATTTATTGGAGAGTGAAATTAAAAATGATCAACTCCTTATAAAAAAATATCATTTAAAGCTCTTTTATTCAAAAGAATAACGGTATTAACATAATGATTTTTTAAGGTCCATTAATCCCTTTTTCCTCCCCTACATTTTGTAATTTCGCTCTATGAGACCTAGAAATCTGATTGGTAAAATTTTAGGAAGGAAATTTATTAGGCTTTTCGATGTGGTACGAATGTGTGTTTCATTTTAATTTAAAGAAAAAAAACTAAATTAAATTATTTAGACCCCAAACAATTTTTACCCCATATCTCCCAAAAGGAAAAGAATAAACACCATCTCCAAAATAATTTTTTGCTTGTTTCGAACAACTCTTAGTTCTATGGTTTGAGAACAACCCTTAGTTCTATGGCAGATTATTGGCGAAACTATGCTGTATAAAAACTTCTTTAGACTATTTTCACAAAATTAATTATATCTTGATAAAAATATTGAAAGATATTGAAAAACACTTTACTAAAACGCATTTATTTCTAAAAGTTATTTCGTATTTTCAATATTTAAAGTATAAATTAATTTAAAATAAATAAATAAACTTAAATAAATTTAATGTAAACATATCATTAATATTTATAATAGATCTAAACTTTTTATAACAGTTACATCTCAGCTCAAAAAAAATTGTATCGGGACTTTTTCCAAATTTTTTCTTTGAAATGTTTTTTACTTTATAACTTATAAACTCTTACTTTTTTGCTGATTTATGAGTTCATCCCTAGTAAAAAAAATAAAATATGCAAAACACCGTCTGTCAGGTTGTTATTAATTATTTACGTATTAATAAAAGTTATTTTAAATGACAATAATATAAATTCAAATTTATTTTTGAGATAAAACGTTATGATAAATATTATATTAGCAATTAACTTCATTTAACTAGTGTTTTACAAATACTTGCAATAAGATGGAGAAAAGTGAAGAAATTGCTGTTATAAAATTTATATTACCTATTTTTATAATTATAATAATAAAATAACTAACATATTAAAATAACAATATTTTCAACTCTTCTATTAGTTATATACGAGTATCTTATATAAAATCTAAATAATAATATGAAAAAATATACAAAAGATTATTCAATTCGGTGAATTTGTTTTTATATGATAAAATGTCCCAAATATTTACAAAGTTTTATTTCTGGCTGATTAAGTAATCTTGAAATAAGGAAATTAATTTATATGCTCGGAAAATACATATATACATAAATATAAAGCACAACGTAATAAAATTTTTCAAATGGTCAATTTAATTTGTCTAAATTCAATAAAAAAATTCTTACTGTATTTTAGTAGAATTAAGTATATTGTAAATGTTCTATTGTTATGTAATGTTGTTTAACATTTATAAATCTACAAAATTAAAATAAATTCAAACTACAACAATAAAACGTTTGAATGTGAAACAATAAAGAGTATCCAAATTGGCGATGTCGTATTGCTTTTAAATATTTTTTTATAAAATAGAATTAGAAAGAAACAAAAATAACTAAGTATGTAGTTTGTGAACCTCAATAAAAACTTTTCTATGGTATCTTTCATAGCCTATTTACCTCTATTTAGCAAAGTGTACAAGGATTATCATATTATTCCAAAATTTCATTATAATAAATACAACAATCATTTAAATCCCCATCCACTCATTATTATCGATATATTATGTTGGTTTATACCAACATAGTTTAATAATATCGAATACTTTTGACCACATAATAAAAAATTTGATAAAGCAGAAGAAAAAAGTTTTGCAATTTAATATATTTTGTTTACCAATATTTTTGTCGTTTAACCATTTTTGGTCTATGTTCATTTGTATCCTACAAGACTTTTATTTTTGTAATTCTTTTTGCTTATGTCATTAGGTTAATCTTATAATTCTATTAATTAGAGGGTTTTGAACCTTCCCAGTTTTAATCACACAACATTGCAAAAATGTTTTATTAAAAGAAAAAAATCTTTTACAATAATGTAAAAACAGTAGGAACATAATAGTATTTTTATTAAATTTCTATATATAATAATTCTTTATTTGTAAATTAAATTTTAAAGACAATATAATAACAAAGCAGTATATAAAACCAAACGCTTTCAAAGACATGAATTTTCAAAAAGACAATAGCTTCATTTACTTTTGCATCAAGATTTGTAATATTTTATAAAAATTTTAAGGTCACCCAAGATGACCTTAAAATGATTTTTAGATGAAGAAATTTAGATGAAGATGAAGATTTTTAGATGAGAAAAAATTTTGAAAAATTAAAGGACACGTCTTAAATAGTAAAATAGTATAATAGTAAAAACAAATCGTTAACCGCAAGTCAAAAATATAATATTAGAGTTAAATTTTCATGTCTTACTTACACCAAATTTGTACACTAGTTCAAGTTCTAGTTTTCTTAAAATATCATATTTTCAATTTTTGACTACCAATAGATCTTAAGCAAGAATAATTATAAAAATAAAAATGTTCAATGCTCTGACTGAAAGCGTTGTGAAGCCAAAGTTTTGCAAAATTTTGATTTTACATACATAATTGAAAATTTGAATACCAAATAGCAAACAAATATTTAATTTTTATATTAAAATAACATACATACCTATATACCTATCAATTGTTAAAATTGCTGCACCTTAACTAGGCGGGCGAACGGACGTAAAACTAAAACAGTAAAATTAATAGGTAAGCAAGTTTTTTTGGAAAATATGCTTAAAAAGGTATTTAACAGGTAATTAAAAAGAGGGTGATTCATAATATTAAATGTAGAATTTAATAGCTCTGCGAAAAAAAACTAAAAAAAAAATGTTCTATTAAGAAACTAAGCAAGGTAGAATGTAAACCAACGATTTTTAAAAGTGCACATTTCCAAAACTCAATACAAAACTGTTTAGAATTGTGACTTGCACAAAAAATTGAAGTTACAGGTGTCTAAAAATAGCAAATTTTCAATTTTTGAGGTGTAATAACTCTTAAACCCCCTCTGCTGCCAAAAAATTTTCTGAGGAAACTTATACTAATTCTAAAAGTTTTTTCTTGTCTCAAAATTTCAGGTTCATATCTAAAGGCGTGCCGGAGTAATGAAAAAAGAAATTTCATGCAAAATGTGGTTTTCACATAACGGTAAATTTAAATAGTAAATTTTTGTAATTTTACATAATTTTGATATTGTTTTATATAGATAATAAAATTGTCAATCTTCTGGCGGTTTTAGATTGCAAAACTATTACGCAGAGCCTAATATATATACTTCTGAAAATGGGGTGTTTTCGCAATTTTGAAGAGCTGCAACTTTGGAACCCTTTACAACTAAAATAAACCTTTAACACACGTAAAAATATTTTACTGTAGCTTTAATTTTTAGATCTTGCAGAAGTGAAATGTGTACAGGTTCCTAAGTTACAGGTGTTTAAAAATAGCAAATGGATGGGGCTACATGAAAAAGTTGTTCCACAAAATTATTTTTTTTATGAGACCTACCCATGGATTTTTTTTCTCTATCTTTAACGGTGTAGAAGTTTTGTAAACAGACGGACGGACGGACAGAGTGAAACTAATAAGCACATTTTTTCAAAATTTTTTTGTAACTGTGTTAAAAACTTTGTCAATTATCAATAACATACAATGAAAAAAATTAATAGAAGTTTTCATTGTACTCCTCAATGGAAGATGTCGCTTAACGATAAACAGCTACTGCAGATATCAAAATAAATTATAAGAATTTATTTGGAACTTCATAGTCTTTTATAATTATGGTACCAACACTGCTTGAGATAACCGATTTTTTTTTAAATCAATGTTTAGAAAATAGTTTTAAAGAAATAAACTTAGTGAATTTGACTTGTATATATAAATTTCTGAATAGCTATAACAAAATTAATTTGAAAAATACATTTCCATCGCAAGAAAAATGTACTCCTGAATTTTTCTTTTTAAAATAGAATTTTCTTCTCACTGAGTAAGAGATTAAAAATTAATATAGTTTTTTACGCTTCTCTTAAAAAAACTCATAAATTTCTTAAAAATAACAAACATGTATTCTTTGATTGTTAATCAATATTTATAAAGTAGAAAGTGTGTTTGTTTGTTTGTCTTAGATTCACGGGAAAACCACCGGTTCAATTACAATTTGGTTACAGGAATATTTCTAGGAGCCTGGAAGTAGTTATAGACTGTACGCGTTGTGACTCATTTCGGTCCGAGAGCCTTTTAAATCTTTTAGGTTTGAAGGTTTAGGTTTTTACTAAATAAATTTGGTTGCAATATATTTATAGGATTTGGCCAAGCGAGCTCCAAAAATTTGTTGTTTTCGACTTATGTCCAATTTTGTGTGGAGATTTTATGATATTAAAGAAAGGCTGACATACATTTTTATTAAGTTCTCCCGTAACCCGTTAGGACTGTTTTTTGTTATTCTGCTTAAACGATTTCTGCTCAATTGATTTGAAAATTTGCAAAACTGTTGCACTTTAGCAGAAAAGCTTGGTTAAAATTTAATGTATACTTTTTATAAACAGACCTAGAGTGAAACTAATAGCAAATTTTTCAAAATGTGCTTAAAAGGGTAATTCATAAAAACATCATCTGACATTACTTACGAAAAAAATGTATTGGAGGGTTTAAAAATTTATTGGTGGGTCCTACTTCCTCTACTTTTGATCTAAGCTAAAATTTGTATTATGGACTTTATAAAATTTTAATAGTGTTGAAAATAAAATTTTAAATGCCCAAATAAAACTTTTTAAATAAATTTATAAAATATGTTAAAAAACACTATTTTTTATATTTTGTCGCTGAAATAAGTGCAATATTGTAAAATTGCTTTTTAGCTAAAGTTTAGCCCAAGTTTAGTTCAATGGTGGCTGCCATCCGAAGTCCATACTAATCCAATTATAGAAAATCTTATTTTGTGACCAAGCTTTTAAACTCATAGTAAGGTTTCTTTTGTTTTCATATTTTGTTTACATAAAAATACAATATTATAATATTGTTTTTAGCCAAAACCTTACACAAAGTGAGGTTGCCTTAATTTTAAATATAATCATTACGAGCATATTTAGTTAATATGTATTTGTATTTGTCGAAGTCCATACTAATCCAATAATAGAAAATGCTATTTGTGATCAAGCTCTTAAACTTAAAGTTTAACTTTACTTTAAGTAAATTTTCTTTTGTTTTCATATTGTTATATTTTTAGGTTTCTAACCAAAACCTTTCGCAAAGTGAGGTTGCCTAGTGGCGTAAAATAAATAAATTAAAAGCATTATATATTGAATTTAAATGACTTTTATTTTGATTTTTGTTCATTCTCATAATGAATTTAATTCGAAAAAAAATTGAAATAATTCAGTTAAGAGGGGAAATTTATTTTTATACCCGTATGAACTATGTTCAAGGGTATAATAAATTTGCCATTACGTTTGTGACACCTTAAAGGAGTCGAGCTAGATATAGTGTCAAAGGTATGGATCGGCTCAGAATCGAATTCTGAGTCGATTAAGCCATGTACGTCCGTCCGTCCGTCCGCACGATAACTCAAAAAATAAAGGAGCTAGGGGGCTGAAATTTTTTTTACGTCCCTTTTGCAAAATTGTTAGTTTTGCTAATTAAATCCAACATTTTCGGTCGGCGGGTTCGAGTAGCTGCCATACAACTTCTATCTTTATATAGAAATAACTCAGTATCTATTCAAGCTAGGTTTCTGAAATTTTGCAAATGACGATCAAGTTTTATGGCAACAACTTCTGTAAAATTTGGTTGTGCTGGTGCGGCGGGTTCGGGTAGCTGCCGTACAACTTCTCCGTTTAAATGAGAATAACTCAGTGTTTATTGAAGCTAGGAATCTGAAATTTAGTAAAGAGGTGTTGAGTTACATGCCAACAACTTTTGTAAAATTTGGTTGGTCTAGAGCAGCCGGTTCAGGCTTCTTGAACCTCTTGGAACCTAATGAAGCTAGGCGTCTGAAATTTTGCAAATGATGATCAAGTTTTATGGCAACAACTTTTGTAGAATTTGGTTGTGGTGGTGCGGCGGGTTCGGGTAGCTGCCGTACAACTTCTCCGTTTAAATGAGAATAACTCAGTGTTTATTGAAGCTAGGAATCTGAAATTTAGTAAAGAGGTGTTGAGTTACATGCCAACAACTTTTGTAAAATTTGGTTGGTCTAGAGCAGCCGGTTCAGGCTTCTTGAACCTCTTGGAACCTAATGAAGCTAGGCGTCTGAAATTTTGCAAATGATGATCAAGTTTTATGGCAACAACTTTTGTAAAATTTGGTTGTGGTGGTGCGACGGGTTCGGATAGCTGCCATACAACTTCTTTTTTTAAATGAAAATAACTCAGTGTGCGTCCGCATGATAACTCAAAAAATAGAGGAGCTAGGAGGCTGAAATTTTTTTCACGTCACTTTTGCAAAATTGTTAGTTTTGCTATTTAAATCCAACATTTTCGGTCGGCGGGTTCGAGTAGCTGCCATACAACTTCTATTTTTATATAGAAATAACTCAGTATCTATTCAATCTAGGTATCTGAAATTTTGCAAATGATGATCGAGTTTTATGGCAACAACTTCTGTAAAATTTGGTTGTGATGATATGACAGGTTCGGATAGTTGCCATACAACTTCTCTTTTTAAATGAAAATAACACAGTGTCTATTGAAGCTAGCTATCTGAATTTAATGAAAAATTGTCGAGTTGCATGCCAAAAACTTTTGTAAAATTTGATTGGTCTAAAGCAGCCGGTTCAGGCTTTTTGCATTTCTTGGAACTTAATGAAGCTAGGCGCGATAGATTCGGGTAGCTATCATACAACTCCACAATTTACATAAATATATCTCTGTAGTTCGGTACTAAAACATCTGAATGTTTTTAAAAGATGATCAAGTTTTATAGAAACAGGATATATTACGTTCATACGGGTATCCCAGAGTTGACACAGTCTACTCTAATGCACTCTTCCTCGTTAAAAATGAATTCACTATACAAAATTTTTTTCAATACCCGACGAATTAAGAATACACAAAACTTAAAGTTTTTCATTTAAATACATATTCATTTAGAAAGTACAGTTAAATCACAGTGTCTTTCAACTTCTAATGTACTATTGTACTGTATTAAACGTAAAGATTACGTGTACTGTATTAAACGTAATAAAAAAACACACAAGTAGAATCAAAATTTTTGTAGATATTTAAAATTTTGGCAATTAATGTAATGTTCTATTCTTGCACATTTTATTTCTTTTGTTGTTAGATAATGCTTTTGTTAATGATATAAATTGACAACGAGTTATTTATTTTTACACAGGAGTAAAATCATTATTGACAATTTTAATTCAGAAACATTGCAGGAAACATTAGTTCTGAAATAAGCTATTTATTTAAAGATATAACAAAATTGAATTATTTAAATGCAAAAGCGAACTTTAATGAACAAATTTTATAAAAAAAAAAACACTCGGTAAAAATATAATTTTTATTTACGTAGCAAAACCTTATCTTAAATACTTTCAAGAATAAAAATATTTTTAAAGTAAATCTAACGCGAAAGTAATTTTTCTACGTATACATCAATTTATTTATAATTTGCAAAATAAATTTTGTTGAAGTAAACTCTTTAAATTAATAAAATATTATTAAGTACATCAGTCATCAGGAATATCATCTATAATATAAGAAAGGGGAATATATAACATACTTTAGCATATTTTTATCTACTTTCTTTATATTTTTGACCAATCAACATACAATTTTTAGAATAAATATTTTTATGTACATTTATGTATGCATATATATCTATATATATATACATGACGAAAGTGAAATAATTGATCACAATTTATTTATGTTTGATGATGATATAAAATGTAAATAAATAAAGAATATAGGATATTTAGTATTCTTGATTCGTTTTCAATAATATAATTAAATCAATTTATCTACTTTTTATTTTAAGGCAGTCTGAAAAATTATGTTGAAGATTTAGTAAATAAAAGTTTAGCATTTATGTTCTGAGCAACCTGATTAAAGAATTTGATGAAGAAAACTAAATTCTATCATTTTAATATGTATATTATTTATAATCTAATAAATAAGGAAGAAATTCTGTTTGTTTGTTTGTTTGTGCCCTTTTCACGTAAAAACCACCAGTCCGATTGCAACCAAATTTTGCAGGAACGTTCCTACGACCCTGGAAAGTGTTATAGGCTATATCGCGTTTTCGGTTCATTAACCCATTGCGGCCCAAGAGCCATGTAAAGCCGTTTCGTTTTTTCGTTGTCCTGCCTAAACAGTTTGATCGATTGAGTTGCAAATTTGGACAAACATTCTTCTTATCATTGGACGGGTACCGAAGAAATTTGGATTCAATATGTTACCGGAATTCGGCCCGGCGGGCTTCCAAAAAAAATTTTGTTTCCGATTTATGTCCAATTTTGTACGATAGTTTAATGGTTCGAAAAAAAGCCTGTGACAAATTTTTATGAAGTTCCGTTAACTCGTTTGGGCAGGAGAGCCGAACGAAGTTCATTAAATATTCTGTTGTCATGATTAAACGGTTTGACCAATTGAGTTGAAAATTTACATTATTGTAGCTCTTTACCACAGGAGCTCACTGAGTTGATTTGGTTACGATCCATTAGCCCGTTTCGGCACCAGGGGTCAGTGAAGTTTTGTAATTTACTTAGTTGTCGCACTTAAACTGTTTGACCAATTGAGTTAAAAATTTATCAAAGTGTAGCTCTTTACCACAGGAGCTCACTGAGTTCATTTGGTTACGATCCATTAACCCGTTTAAGCACCAGGACTCAATGAAGTTTTTCAATTTCTTTGTTGTCGCGCTTAAACGGGTTTGCCAATTGAATTGAAAATTTACAAAAGTGTAGCTCTTTACCACAGGTGCTCACTGAGTTCATTTGGTTACGATCCATTAACCCGTTTCGGCACCAGGACTCAATGAAGTTTTTCAATTTCTTTGTTGTCGCGCTTAAACGGTTTTGCCAATTGAATTGAAAATTTAGAAAAGTGTAGCTCTTTACCACAGGAGCTCACTGAGTTGATTTGGTTACGATCCATTAACCCGTTTCGGCACCAGGGTTCAATAAAATTTTTTAATTTCTTTGTTGTCGCACTTAAACGGTTTTACCAAATGAGTTGAAAATTTACAAAGTGTAGTTCTTTATAACAAAAGCTTTCTGAGTTTATTTGGTTACGATACATTAACCCATCAGGCTTCAGGCCATGAAATTCTCATTTTTTATTGTTGTACTTAAACGATTTGATCAATTGAAAATTTGCACAAGTATTGCACTTTGGCAGACAAACTCATTCAATAAATTTTGTTGTGATACATTAACACATTTCGGCACGATAGACTAACCAAAAAAAATTTTGTTTCTAATTTCTGTCTAATTTGGCAGAATGAATTTATGGTTCTAAATAGAGCTTGTGACAAAACGTTTGTTAACGTTTGTTAACCCATTTCCGCACGAGCACTTATTAATAATATTTTGCCTAATTTTGTCTATTGTTATTATTATTAAAAAGATATTTCCAACATTCTTTACTTTTATCTATTCTGTTTCTAATATTCCATAAAAACCTTTCAATGCAAATTTCTAATATAGAACAGTAATTAAAGTAACCTTATTAAGTATCTTAAGAATACTGTGTTTAAGTCTTAACAACATAACATTTTCGGCCGTTGTTTATAAACAGAAACAATCTCCTACATTAGACAATCATCATGTCATCATTCAGAAGTGCATTACTTACATGTGGTATTTACATGTGGTCTACCTATATAAGATGCATGTGTATAACATGTTTCCCATAAAATATTGAAATATGTGCATATAGTATGTATAATATCCGTATATTTAAAAATACTATAAACTTTATCAATTAAATTAGAAAACATATTCACATTTCTGTACATCATTTAATCAAAAATGAGTACATACATATTTAAAGAACAGAAAATCTTACATTCTTATCCATATACAATTTTTACATATATTTTTAGCCAATCAATTTGGAAACATAATTAGAAAAACTAAACGTAAAATAATTCTGGTTGATTTATAAAGGTAAAAAACAATTATGTATTTTTTATATTGAAAATATGTTAAACAGAACCGGAAAAGTACGCATTTAAAAAGAAGTTTTTTCAAAATTTGAAGAGCTGTCGGTGCTGTAGGATATCCCTCTCTGAGGGTACATAAAAAAGTTGTTCTACAACATTACTCTTTTAAGAGACCTATGCATAGTTAATATTTCATTACTCTTTATTAAACAGTCTATAAGTTTTAACAGACGGAGGGACAGAGCGAACTTAATAAGAAATTTTTCAAAATGTGCTTAAAAGGATAATTCACCAAAACATGAAGTGATATTACTTACGAAAAAAAAAAAGTACTACATTATGGTCATAATTGAAATGCGATTTTATGTCTCGGTATTAAAGAATATATTCTGGAAATTCACTTCGCCGTAATTGTGTACTCAATAGATTATTGATTCCTTTAAAAAAATGTTTGTAGAAGAATTGTCGCTAATTCTTGGCTCTGTTTATTCAATTTAACTAAATCTAATAAAAAATAGAATATAAACTACCAGCATCTGTAAATGCATAGTAATAAGTTAACTATATTAATTAAATTATATTAACGTAGAAACAAAAGTTAATAATTTTTATAAAGCCAATAAAATACTCCGGGCAACGCCGGGTACTCTGCTAGTCTAATATATAAAGCAGAAATTCTGTTTGTTTGTTTGTTTGTGCCCTTTTCACGTAAAAACCACCGGTCCGATTGCCACCAAATTTTGCAGGAACATTTCTACGACCCCGGAAAGTGTTATAGGCTATATATGGTCTTTTGGTTCATTAACTCATTGAGGCCCGAGAGTCATTTAAAGCTTTTTCGTTTTTTCGTTGTCCTGCCTAAACGGTTTGATCGATCGAGTTGCAAATTTGTACAAATGTTCTTCTTAGCCTTGGACGGCTGCTGAATATTTTTGGATACAATATGTTACTCGGATTCGGCCCCACGGTCTTCCAAAAAAATTTTTGTTTCCGATTTATGTCCAATTTTGTATGGTGGTTTTATGGTTCGAAAAAAAGCCTGTGACAAATTTTTATGAAGTTCCATTAATTCGTTTGGGCAGGAGAGCCGATAGAAGTTCATTAAATTTTTCTGTTGACCTGCTTAAACGGTTTGACCAATTGAGTTGAAAATTTACATTATTGTAGCTCTTTACCACAGGAGCTCACTGAGTTGATTTGGTTACGATCCATTAGCCCGTTTCGGCACCAGGGGTCAGTGAAGTTTTGTAATTTACTTAGTTGTTGCACTTAAACTGTTTGACCAATTGAGTTAAAAATTTATCAAAGTGTAGCTCTTTACAATAGGAGCTTACTGAGTTGATTTGGTTACGATCCATTAACCCGTTTCGGCACCAGGACTCAATGAAGTTTTTCAATTTCTTTCTTGTCGCGCTTAAACGGGTTTGCCAATTGAATTGAAAATTTAGAAAAGTGTAGCTCTTCACCACAGGAGCTCACTGAGGTGATTTGGTTACGATCCATTAACCCGTTTCGGCACCAGGGCTCAATAAATTTTTTTAATTTCTTTGTTGTCGCACTTGAACGGTTTTACCAATTGAGTTGAAAATTTAGAAAAGTGTAGGTCTTTATAACAAAAGCTTTCTTAGTTAATTTGGTTACGATACATTAACCCATCAGGCTTCAGGCCATGAAATTCTCATTTTTTGTTGTTGTGCTTAAACGATTTGACCAATTGAAAATTTGCACAAATATTGCACTTTGGCACACAAACTCATTCAATAAATTTTGTCGTGATACATTAACACATTTCGACACGATAGACTAACCAAAAAAAAAATTTTGTTTCTAATTTCTGTCTAATTTGGCAGGATGAATTTATGGTTCAATTAAATTAAATTCATTTCAATTAAATAGAGCTTGTGACAAAATGTTTGTTAACGTTTGTTAACCCATTTCCGAACGGCACTTATATTAATAATATTTTGCCTAATTTTGTGTATTGTTATTATTATTAAAAAGATATCTCCAACACTCTTTACTTTTATCTATATACTGTATAGATAATATATTATATATACTGTTTCTAATATTCCATAAAAACCTTTCAATGCAAATTTCTAATATAGAACAGTAATTAAAGTAACCTTATTAAGTATCTTAAGAATACTGTGTTTAAGTCTTAACAACATAACATTTTCGGTCGTTGCTAAAAAACAGAAACAATCTCCTACATTAGACAATCATCATGTCATCATTCAGAAATGCATTACTTACATGTCGTCTTTACATGTGGTCTACCTATATAAGATGCATGTGTATAACATGTTTCCTATAAAATATCATTAAAATATGTACATATAGTTTGTATAATATCCGTTTATTTAAAAATACTATAAACTTAATCAATTAAATTAGAAAACATATTCACATTTTTGTACAGCATTTAATCAAAAATGAGTACATACATATTTAAAGAACAGAAAACCTTACATTCTTATCCATGTACAATTTTTACACATATTTTTAGCCAATCATTTTGGAAACATAATTAGAAAAACTAAACGTAAAAAAATTCTGGTTTATAAAGGTAAAAAACAATCACGTATTTTTTATATTGAAAATATGTTAAACAGAACCTGAAATGTACGCATTTAAAAAGAAGTTTTTTCAAAATTTGAAGAGCTGTCGGTGCTGTAGGATCTCCCTCTCTGAGGGTACATAAAAAAGTTGTTCTACAACATTACTCTTTTAAGAGACCTATGCATAGTTAATATTTCATTACTCTTTATTAAACAGTATATATGTTTTAACAGACGGAGGGACAGAGCGAACTTAATAACAAATTTTTCAAAATGTGCTTAAAAGGATAATTCACCAAAACATGAAGTGACATTACTTACAAAAAGAAAATTGATTACATTATGGTCTTTTATAATTTAAATACGATTTTATGTTTCGGTATTAACGAATATTAACGAATATATAAGTTTTGTAAACAGACGGAGGGACAGAGCGAACCTAATAGCAAATTTTTCAAAATGTCCTTAAAAGGATAATTCAGAAAAACATGAAGTGACATTATTTACGAAAAAAATATACTAGATTATGGTCATAATTGAAATGCGATTTTATGTCTCGGTATTAAAGAATATATTCTGGAAATTCACTTCGCCGCAATTGTGTACTTAATAGATTATTGATTCCTTTAAAAATTTTTGTGGAAGAATTGTCTCTAATTTTTGGCTCTGTTTATTCAATTTAACTAAATCTAACAAAAAATAGAATATAAACTACCAGCATCTGTAAATGCATAGTAATAAGTTAACTATATTAATTAAATTATATTAACGCAGAAAAAAAAGTTAATAATTTTTATTTCATAAAGCCAATAAAATAGTCCGGGCAACGCCGGGTACTCTGTTAGAATTATATAAATATAACATAATTAAATTATATTACAAAAAAATATAATTTTATTTTAGTAGGAAAATATTACTTATGAAATTAAAAAATAATATACGCCGTGAATTTAGTTAATATTTAATTTTTTTTTCAATGAAAATGTATTATCGTGGTAAATGCAATAAAGTAAATCAATAAGTTTATATGTATTTGTACATAATAATTATTTAAAGGTTTCTAAAATTCAAAAGAAGAACACAGTCAAAATAACGACAACAAAAAGTTAAAATAGGTATTTTATAATTTAACAAAATATATTACCTATAAAATATTATACACTTCAAGAAAGTTCAATAGGAGTTTAAAAAAAGTTTATGTTAAATAAAATAAGGAAAATCAAAAACTAAAACTCCTATTAGGTAATTGCTCTATATATATATATATATATATATTTGATAGTATATATTATCTTAATATACCATAAAAAGTGATATTAAATTAGGTGGATGATAAATTCAATTTTATACATGACTATTGAAGGGCTACAAAATTAATTTTCTAAATTTAATACATATTTTATTACCAAAAGACTGTCAAAGATTATAGCATTAAAAGATAATTAAATCATTTTGAAAATTTTAGTGTTTGTTCGTGTAAATTAGAATATCTCATAAAATATTTCAAATATTACAAAGAAAAGCTAAGAAAAACGCTAAAATAATAGCGTAATCATTAGTCTTTTAATTGAATGAGCTCTCTCACTAAAATTTAAATGGAATTTTCTTTTTTAGTTAAAAAGCTAAAATGTTTAAAAGACGAAAAGACCCTATAGATCTTTATAATTAATTTATAATTTTTTTTAGATTAATTTTTTGATTGATAAATTAAATTATTCTGTTAGGAGGGCATGCAATTTAATAAACTATCATAATTTTATTATATTAATTTATGATTAGGGGATAATAGTGTAATTGTTTTGGAATGTTCTTGTCAATAAAATAGATTCCGACCTCGAAATTCGATTAAGATTGATTCTATATGTAGCACCTTATTTTATTAAGTCTGTTCGACTTTTAATTTCTTACATAATCTGAATTCAAACCTGCGTGAGGGTTGGTTCAGGTTGGTTTTTATTTTTAAACTAATATAAATACTTTAGTAAGAAAGTACTAAGTATTAAAAATATTAATTTTTTTATATATTAATATTAACAATTTTGGCAAATTAGTATAATAAATTTTGAATTTATGTATGAAATTTATATTATAAATTGCAATTGTATTATTGTTAAGATTGATTGGAAGTATAATTTTAATTGTATGTGTATTAGTAGGAGTAGCATATTTAACATTAATAGAGCGTAAGGTTTTAAGCTAGATTCAAATTCGTAAAGGTCCAAATAAAGTTTGATTAATAGGATTTGCCAAATGTTTTTGTGATGTTATTAGTTATTCTTATTTCTAATTATATTTGTTATAACTTTTCTTCTATTTTTTCACTTTTTTTTAATCTTTATTATCTTGGATATGTATACCGTTAACTATTAAATTATATTCATTTAATTTGGAATCATTATTTTTTTTTATCGTGCATTAAATTAGAAGTTTCACTCTTAACACATAAGTTACTGCTGCCTTGTATTGCATCAATATTCTGTGATCAAACTCTAAATATGCACCGTATAACTTCTTTTGCTTTATATTTTATCAATTTGATAAAAATCTGGGACTTCCCTTAGTGGCCTAGTGATTAAGCACATGGCTTATAATACGAAGAAGTGTGGATTCAAATTCTGCACAGGTAGCAAATTTTATTAATTGAAAACAGATCCCTAATATAGTATAGTATAATCTTAATACAGATACCTAGTACGGTGTAATATATAATATAAAACAAAATAAATAATATTTCTGTATAAATTGATAATATAGTATTATCATTAATATAGTATAAACTTAGTAATATCACACATATGTATAAAAATTTTATAATTTTTGTTGACAGTACATTTTTTAAATTAAAAATAGAGTTTCGCCCTAGTGTATTTAATAATATTTAAGTAACAATTTGTTGCCCTGATCATTGGTTATACTTATATTATATTGGATTAAATAAATAATAAATAGCTAATTTGTTTGCCAAAATAATTTTTTTATGTAATTGAAAATCCGATTTTTTTCGTAGTATTGAGTAACTGTAACTATTCTCTGTAAGAAAAACAGATTGAACCTATAAAAATGTCATGTACATAAAGAGAAAAATATGAAAAAATGATTCTTTATTAATATTAAAAATCAATGTTAATAAGAAGATCTGTAATGAATCTGATAACAAAACACTTTTATTAAATTTGCTATCTTACTGTATATGGAATGAACCCTTTGAAATGCCATAAAAAAGTCTATGTTGAAACACTAATGTGATGAATATAGAAAATATATGAAAGTGTTATGTACGTGTTTTAACTCTCAAATCTAAACATATAATAACAAAGCCTAAAAAACATATAATATATAAAATTATATAATATATAATATAATATATAAAAATTGAATACAGCCAAGCATTTCAATGTGTTTACTCTCTGGAAATGTTTATTATAATTTTATCCTTATTTTAAAAAATGGAAAACAACGTTGGTACAAATTTTGGTCATTTAATGTGTATTACATTATATTGACCATGTTATACATATATCACCCTTTACCACAAATAGATAAATACTTTATATATACAGTGCCTTATCTTGGAAAGATCCAGTTTGTTCCTTATATATATTTCATAACATTTATTCATTCTTTTTCTTAATCAAACAAAAATGTATTCAGATTTAAGTACTATTTTTATACATGCTATTTTTTATATATGGTTCTGGATATTATTTATATATGTGGTTTTTTTTTAGTACTTTATATATACTTATTTTTTTATAATATTATAACACATGCGACACTGGTTTTTATGTGTTATACTTTTTATCTTACTTAATATGTTATATAAATGCAAATTAAATGTTTTAACCTTTTAAAGAATTGTATTAATTTTGTAACGGTTATTTTGTACTATTTTTTTCTCGGAGCATAATAAAAATTCTGAATATCATATATGTTTTAAATTTATAAATAAATTGTTGTTAAATTGTTTTTCAATTTTTATTATTATTACTATCCCAATATTAATTTCATGCCTGAATCCATGGATATACCACGAGGGTAAGAAGTTAACTACAATCTATAACTCGGTTCTTTTTATATCACCGAAATTTTTATAAGTATCTGTATAAACCCAGTGAAAACACTGGCAAGCAACAGCAACAGTTAAGCAACACATTCTTTGAGAAAGAAAATGTTATGAAATTTAGACGCCGAATGAACAGCACAAGACGTAGATAATAGACAATTAAAAGAAGTCACTTAGCCATAGATTAAATCAGTTGGGCCCCACCTGAGGTAATGTGAAAGCGGTCCTGACTTGGCGTGGTCCAACGTGGGGAAAAGGGGATGGAGTTTTGGCAATATGCAGTAATATCCGGAAATCGACCCTCTTCAGTCGTACGTCACCTATCTCAACCTCTATAAAAATTTCATAACCAGATTTGCGGAAAAAGAACAAAATATCATCATTTGCATCTTAGCTAATAATATTATCATATATTATCATTAGTAATATGAAATAGTAGTATATTATTATTATTAATATAAAGTACTAGTTCAATTTTAATATTTTGCTTTATAATTATTCTTAAAATTATTATTCCTTGATTAAAATACATTTAATAAAATTGCTTTCATATGCAAATATGCAATATGTATTTGTAGAATTTTTTTTTCTTATCTCTAGTAATTTAAACTGATCCACCAAATTTTTATTCTAAATGTTAAAGTTTTTTTTTATTTTAAATCTTACTTTAAAACAAACAATGAAATCTTACATTAATAATCTTACATTTTGAATCTTACATTAAAACATTGAAATATGATATTTCAATACTACAACAGTGATTTTTTACATATAAGCAGTAAGCTTCCACTTTGATTAAATTTTTTTCGAAATGATAAATAAACTATGTTCTGACCGCTTTCTGATAAAAATTGTTTGAAAAACAGAAATTTTGTTTATTGCTTTATAATATTTTTAAAGATTATTTCTGCTTAATGGTAGAGCTTTATAGATTATCTTTTATCGGTGACGTGTTATAAAGCCAGGTTACAAGCCCATTATGGAGTTTTGTTCCACCATAGTGGGTTATTTTGCAAATTTGGTTTTATGACCAACTACTGTGGGTTATAAACACACAAGATATGTTGGTGGGTTTATGACTCACCAAAATTCATATTAAAATTGTGATGTTTTGATGAATCATAATATGCCATCAAATATTGGTTCATAATACCATATTGTTCCGGAATAAATTGCAGTGACAATAGGATGTTATGTACCTATTACAAAAATAAAAGGAAGAATTTTAGAGCATTTGCAAATGCCTTGATGCATTGATGCCAATTTTAAAAGAATATTCCAGTTTATAAATATTATAAAAATATCTAAACAAAATAATGAATAAAAAAATTAAAAGAACACATTTTACTATTAATACTTAAAAGGAGAATATTCACGTTCATAAATAAGTTTTCTGAAATTAAGCCAAATTGGCTATTAGCTTTATATCACTTTTATTTCGTTTTCGTAAATGGGTAAAAAATTGGATTACCTTTTTTCGAAATTTTGTGAAAAGTAAATTTAGAAGAGTTCCTATAGGTTACATATAAATATTCTGGAAAAAGTGAATTCCCTGCTCACTACCAATGGGACACAAAACTATACAAAATTATGACGTTGTAACCCACTATATGTGAGTTATAAGGGCATAAATATTTAAAATATTATTCGTTTATGTCTCAAAAATTTTTGGTCTTAAGACCCAGTATAGTGAGAATTTTTAATTTTCAATAAATATCAGATATTGTAAGCAATTTTTTCTTGCTAAAGCTTCTATAAAACTTTTCAAATTATCTAAAAAAAAAAAATTTGTAATCACATTGATAAATTAAAGTTAACAAAAAGAAACAGCACTGTTTATAAAATTGATTTTGTATTTTGAATTAAAATTTTCATCATATTAAAGGAGTTTGTTTTTACTAGTAATGCAGGATAAAACAAAATGTGCTTAACTATAAATAAACATTATAAAAAAGGTAAGTATAACATTTATAAACCTAAAATACTTTTATAAATATAATTAAAACTTTTAAGTAGAGGCCTCGGTGGCCTAGTGGGTAAGATCGTATAAAATACGTTGTAAATACCGAGAGGGTGTACCACACACGTCGTAAGAGTTATTCCCCCTTACGACATTTACAGCTACACCTGAACTGGAAAGGCTGTGTAATTTCCTGTCCACATTTATGTGGCAGAGAAATGCATTAAAAAAAAGAAAAAAAAACTTTTAAGTTAACAAAATGAATAATTAAGAACATTTTTTTATTTCATTTTTTGAATTTGGATGTTGGTGAACGAAAACTAAATTAAACAAATTTATCCAAATAAACAAATAACATGTAACCGGACTGAAATCTAATTACAGTTTCTAATTATATAATTAATTTATAAAATAATGTTAACAATAAAAATAAACAAAACTACAATATTAGAAGGTTTTCAAAAGGCACGTATTGTATTATATTGACAAAATATCAGAACTTCATCTTATAACTAATATTAAATATATTATGAAATAAAATTAAATTTATTTCAAAATTTAAATTAAAAGTAAATGTTCTACAATACCAGAAATGGCAAGAAGTTGCCTTAAGGCCGCTAATGTACTACGTTCACAAATAAAAATACAATTATGTAAATTTTTACAATTTTTATTAAATTAATGATAATTTTTTGTCTTCAATTTGTTTTGGCATCTTAATATTTCTGTGTTAAATCATACTATTTACAAAATGTCATAAATTCGTTTTACATACTAATAGTAAATATACATATTATATTTATTTTAAATTTGGATTAATCTTTTGTATACAAAGTATAATCTGTTTAGATCTTTTTAACTATAAGTTTTTAAATCGTTCTTTGCAACCTAATTGAATATTTTGTTCTTTCAAATTGAAAATTTAATTAAAATGTTTCTTATATCTTCTTTTACAATTTTATTTCTAGTATTAAGCAACATTCAAATTTCTTAACAATATACACTTCCAAAATGAACAAGTAGCTTTTGCAAAGAAATATGTACATTATATATATCTTCATATGTACACAAAACTACGCATGTAATATATATTTTTTGATAAACTTTATCACTTTGGTTTATTAAAAATTTTTTTACAAATACTTTATTTACATGTAACAAAACCACAACCTGAAGATTCACTTTTTATGCACAAGTATTTCTTAACAAAATTAAAAATCTTAAAATGCATATCTTAATATAAAAGACAAATTGTGTTGTAATTTGAAAACAACAATATATACTTATATAAAATAATAATATTAAATGAGGAATACAATAACTAAACTAAAAAACTTGTTTTTTTATACTCTTAAAACTAAATAACATTAAATTTATAAAAAAGTTTTAATATTTCAATTTTTTTAAGTTTTAGCCTTATCTCTAATTAATAATACATATTTTTTTTTAATATGAAATAGAAAGATAATTTGAATTTTTATTTACTCAGAAAATCTAAAAAAATGTTATCCGTTGCAGTAAAATAGTTAAAGTCTCTTTAAAATCAAATATTCTAAAATATACCCTGTAATTTGAAAAAAATTATTGCAACTTATTACAAAGTTGAAACTTAAATTAATTTGAACTTTTATTTACTCAGAAAATCTAAAAAAATGTTACCCGTTGTAGTAAAATTGTTAAAGTCTCTTTAAAATCAAATATTCAAAAAAATACCCTGTAATTTGAAAAAAATTATTGCAACTTATTACAAAGTTGAAACTTCTTACTTTTTTATTTTTGATAACGTTTGAGAGATAATTATTTAACAATCATATTTTATTTATTTTATTATATATTTTGGTTTCAATTTTATATATAAATAAAAATCAATGAAGAGTTATTTGATATAATGAATAATTTATGTGAGTTAGTCTGTATAGTAATGAAGCATGTGACTATTACTTTGGGTTAAGATCAAAGTTAAATGACATTCAGAAGATAAAGCAAATTACTGTGTATGATTTTTTATTGACTTAAATATAACTATAAAAACAACTTATTATTTCAAAAAGGAAGAAAAATTAAAATTGTGTTTAAAACCCCGTAAGCTGTTTGTAAGCGGATACATTTCTAAACTTTATAGATTTGTTTTTCAAATTCAAATTAGTATTGTTTTAAAAATATATATTGAAAATAAGAATTTAATGAAATTTTACTAATAATGAAAATAAGAATTTAATGAAAATTTACAAAAATAAAAATTATTATGCATTAAACGGTTTAAAATCTACAAGAAAAAAAATAAAATTTTACCATTTTCCACAAAAAAGTTTAAATTATAGTAATGATATTTTTAATATCGACTCCACTGAATTTGTTGATGTCCATTATGTTGCCGTCATACATAAAATTCAGGTGAACTTTGTCCATCCGAATGTAAATCTTGAGTTTGTCCAACTTGTTGTGCTGCCATTTTCAATTGTAACCTTTGTTTAAGCAAATCTCTTTCATGCATCACTCGACTCAACTCTATTTTAATTTTTTGTAAATCACTATTTAAAATTCTATTCTGCTTTTCTAATTCATGACGTTGTTGGAGGCGTTTAGATCTACAATTTTGTGCATACCCTCTATTTTTTAAAGTTCGTCGTTTTTGTTTCAACCGCACAACTTCTTCCCGTGGACAGCCATGTAATCGTTTATTAAGTTCACGGACAGTTAACGTCGTGAGAAGCTCATCATTAATAATATCATCGGCATGAGTATAACTTGAATTGCTATATTGGCCTGAAGACGTTCTTGGAGAATTAGTTGATGAGCGTGTTGAACACACAGACATTGGACGACCATTTTGACTGGATTGACTTCCATTGTTATTATTAATGTTATTATGATTGGTGCTATTATTGACAGCATTATGATGATGAAGAAGATGATGATGGGCATTTGCATGTTGACCATGATGATAAGAATGCATATTAATCGACGTTAAATGATCTAATTGTTGAAAATGATGATGTGACTGCAAATTGTTTATGTGATGGCTATTCGTAATATTGTTGCCATTAACATATTCACGATGACATTCCCAGTCTTCATCATGAAGCACTGCTGCAGTTGCGGCACAATTTAAAGGACGTAAATCTAATGGAGGTCGCAAGTCTAGCGGTTGTGGCTGTTGTTCTGATCGTACCGTCTGTGATGGTACCCACATCATTTCTTGGGTTGACAGTGGCATAGAGGTTGAATTATTACGATTAGTATGATTTAAATAAGAAGTGCCACTAGTTGTTGAAAAACTTTGGGGATTACAATTACTATTGGGTGATCCAATAATTGGAGGAGTTTCTGGAGGTGTGGATGGTACTCCTGGTACAGCATTATCAACTAATACTGCTTGGCCTGCTATTGGACCATGAGAATATATGTCTGCAGGAGATAATGTTTGAAAGCGGCGCCCTTCATGATGCCATGTAGAAGGAGGTAGTGCTGTTGTTGCCACTGGTGTAGTTACTGAAAGTGCTGTACTGACAGTTGTGAAATGCGTTGGAAATTGTCTAATTTTGGTTATAGGCATTTCTTCTTCTTCATTAAGTGTAGTCCAAGTAAGTTTTGATGGTGGACTTTGATCTTCCCGTTTTACAGATGTTGGGGGCTCTAAATGATCAAGTACAAAATCTTGTACATATTCCTCAGCGAGGTGCGGATCTTCCATTATTAATAAATCTCACAAAGTATTATTTTTAGTTCTTATATTTTAGATACAAAATATTTAAACAAGTATTTTGATATATTTTAAGTTCTTAATTAACAGTCACAATCTAAATTTATCAATTTGCTTATAATTCGAATCTTGTATTTTATCACATTAAAAAAAAAACTGTATGTACATAGGTATTTTTAAACTAAATATCCATATGTAATTTTTAATATTTTTATCCATTTGATTCTTATTTTGACAAAAATTTTGTCAAAAAAGCAAAACATAAAGCAATATAAAATATATCAAAACCATTACAATAAAATAATTTAGATGTATCAAGATTATTTAAAAATTGTTTACAAAACTAGTTTGATATTTTGAACTTCGCGTATGAACTCAATCCTGTTTAATCAAAAGCTATTAATTGATTAAATTTTTTTCAAAGGTGTTAACAACAGCTTAAAATGTTTACATATAGATGCATATACTTTCTATACATTCATATGTATACACTACATACATTCATATATATTAGCGTATATTAGCGATGAAAACGTTCATTAATTTATGTTTTACCACTACATTAAATATACAAAAAAAAGCTTATTTTTATGCAACTATTTCGTTCGTCAACTTTTCATATTTAGGTTTTTACACTGTTTATAATCTTTGTAAATATTTGACAAAATTACAAAACAATTTCTATTGGTAAATAATTATGTGTACCTTTAAATAATTAAAATTTTTAAATACTCGTTAGCAGTTGTTTATATCATATTATTATGTTGATTTGTTCGCACTTATATAATTAAATTGATTTATTATAAAACTAAACCTTAAAATTAATTGATCATCATATCTACACATATTTGCAATTATTTTTTAAGCTTCAGTAAATTGTACAATTTTATTTAAAGGCTCATGTTAATAAAAACAACTTCAACTGTATCAAAACCAAACTAAACTTATAATTTACTAATAATATCCATAGCAGTAAAAATAAAAGCTTTTTAATTCCTTAAATATATATCACATATTCATTTACCGAAATTCGTATATTATAATATTATATGTGAATTCCACATAGATTTGCTTCTTGGGCGTATATTATATACATTTTTTGGGGCTAATTTATTTGAAAATATATCTATACGTTTGTTTTTATATAAACATATTTAGAGCAATAACAAATCTTAAAGTAACATAAATATTATAAATGTACATAAGATATTGTACTCAGCTCCGCCCATTTGTAGTAAATAATTTTAATGCTTTTATATTCTTAAAAAAAGAAAATTTAATTTTATGCATGTGTGTATTTGTTCAAAATATAAAATATATAAGAGCGCCAAAAATATTATTTAATATACTATGCAATTGAAAGATACAAAAAATATTTGTTGAATGTACTTACATATAAGTATGTATAAATTACTAAAAGGGATCCACGAGTTGCGCAATGTCAAAGTTTTTTTTGAAAATAATATAATTTCTGAATCCTGTATTCTATAGTAAATTAATATAGTAAATTAATAACTTAAAAAAGCTTTTTCATATAAAGAAAGAATATTATCGAAAAATATCAAGAAGTTTGGTTTATATGTTCAAAGTACTAACGAAGATAGAAATTATCTAAAAATTATTTCTTATTAAAATGTTATTATGTATATGTACGTGTATGTACATATGTATGTTGATCTAATAAATATTTGGGAGTATTTAAATCGGGCAAATGATAACTTATTATCATTTGAATTTAAATTTCTAAAAAATAATAAAAAAAAAATATTTGTTAAAATTAATAAGCAGTTCTAAAGTAGTTCTAGGAACTGAATGAAATAGTAATGTTATTTAAAAATAATGAATTACAGAATAGTTAAAATAATAATTAATTATGAAGCAAAATTTAAGGTACATTTTTGAACAACTATATCTTTGTTACAATTTAAATCATTCTTTAAATTTTACAATGCAAATATATTAATATAAATATGCAATAGTATAATAATTAATAAGAATACTGGATTAGGACATTTTTAAAATCGGAAAAAAATTTAAAATATATGTATGTACATATGTATTTTTTTTAGCAATTTAATCTTTTCCATTTATTTTTACAACACCCATTTTTTCTTTCAACAAGTATTTTTCATTAATTTAGCAAATTATATAATGTCCTTCAAAATTAACTTTTAACACAATATTATTACCTATTTAGATAAATAAATAATTTGGAACTAAAGTCTTATATTAATATGTATGATTGTTATTTCTAGACCTTTTTTTAAACTGGGCGAACTAATATTTGGCTTTGACGAAATTAGAAGATTTTTAAGAATTATATGAAAGAGAATTTTCATATTAAATAACAACCTGTTAACAAACTAACTATTCGAATTTTTCTTATAAATAATATTCATAAAAAGTTTTTTAATATTTAATTTAATATTTATTTCAAAGATATTTGTTTTGCTGAAGATGTTACCCAGCTTTACCCTGCTAGGATTTTTATTTTCTTTTCCAAAACCGTTTTCAACCATAAAATGTCCCGATCTATTTCACCATAATAGTACAATGTTATGAAAACACAGCCAATTATTGGAAAACACTTTTTTTAGAAAGTTAAATTTTTAATGTTTAAATGTTTTAAAAAACTGAGTTACAACTTAGAATCGTTCACTAGTTTTTTTTAAATTTATAAACTGCAATTCATTCTGATTAGAAAAAATGTTGACAGTTAGAAATTCCGGAACTTTAAAGGAGAACGGATTGTAATAAATTGATTCTAACTATTTTCTTCGGTAAGGAAAAATGTTTCTACAAACTTCGAATTTAAAAGTTATAAATATTAAAAATGGAAATGCAATGTTTTCGTGCCTAAAAAGATTAGTAAACAGAAACTTCATGTTTTTTTTTTATTTTTTAATGTATTTCTCTGTCACATAAATGTGAACAGGAAATTACACAGCCTTCCGTGTTCAGGCGTGGCTAATTCGTAAGGAAGAATAACTCTTATGATGTGTGTGTGGGATTCACACTCCCTCGATGTTTACAGCGAATTTTATACGCTCTTATCCACTAGGCCACCGAAGCCCCTAACTTCATGTTTGTTTTATAAAGTCATTAAAGCAAACTACGAAATTTGACATTATTCCGATTAAAACTTTTCAATGTATTGGAGATTTCTGTACAATTTGAACACGAATCGTTGACGTAACTTTGTATATCGTCCAATATAATACATAGTACTTATATAAAATTTTTCTTGTGATTAGGCCTTGTGATTTGAGTCCAAAATATGGCCCTAAACTACGTAGAATTATCTCGATAAATTTCAAAATATTTATCGCATATAAAATGCTTATTATAATCGAACGATCCATTTATCCTTGCTTTGTAAATACCTTGTAACGACAATCACCTATTCCCTGTTTTTTTCAAATCTACATCATTTAGTGAGCAAAATGATAAAATGTTATTACTAAAGTGATATTATTATAATTGCACACGTCACATTTGTGAAACCATATACTATTACTCGTGATCCTAAAAGTTGGTAATTCGTATGATGCGAAAGGTAAGTAAGTAGTAAGAATTAATTATTCATCATCTTTTGTTACAATCAAACTGTACAGACAGTGCAACTAAAAACATTTAATAAGTTCTTATAGAACAATGCAGATCTAGGCTAGCAGATCGAAAAAGCAGGCTAGCAGATGGAAAAAGGAGTAGTGGAAAGTTTTCTTTGGGTTCAAAGCAACATTCTTGTATTTGATTACATTTTGTTACAATCGGGTTAACCTTGGAGGAATATTAAGTAGATAATCAAACAAGCAGATACACTTTCAGCTTTGTACATTAGATTTATGAAATTTTAAATCTTAAATATTACAATACAAATCCTAAGAAACTAAATACCAAAATTATATTCTTCTTTAACAATTATATGTTACATACTGGTTCCTGTCTGCATACATTTTTTTCCTCTAAGTTATATATGTTTAAAATTACGATAAATATATTAGTGACACTTAACACAAATATAAAAAATTTATTTGAGGATAATTAAGATTAATTTAACTAAAGATTTTAAATTGTTTTTAAAATTTTTCACTTTATTTATATTACTATTCTTTAATGATATTTAGATTATTAACCATTATAATTTACTTAGTTTATTTATATATTTATATTATATTATTCTCGTCCTCAATCGAAAAATAAAAAATGTTTATTTAAATACGATTGTAGTACCATTTATATGATGATAATGTTTTAACCGATTAGGTCATCATTAGGTATTATAATATTCATTCTTTTTTTTTACTGTCGATATGTGATTGAGTGTTATGTTATTGGTTGCGTTAATTTGTAACTATAATAATTTATATTGTATCAATTAATTTTAAATCCAACAGTTAAAAATAATATGTATAATTAAATATATATATAATATTTATAAAATATTAAAACAGTTTTTCAATATTCTAATCAAAAAAATGTAATAACAATACTTCTAAAACATTAGGAACTTAGAATATTGAGGAAAATAAGAAAAATAAATAAAGCATATAATCCTTAGAGAGTCTTTAACTACTGAACTCTCCAAAGTATTAATAACTCTATTTTAAAAATTGAAACAAGTCAAAGAAAGGGTCAGTATATCACACTAACATTAATTTCAACTTAGTGAATCTCTTTTAAATTTCACACCTAAAAATTCATTGACGTAAAATTGACATAAATACTGCAATACTGATTGTGAGGCAACAACTTTTCCTCTAAACAATTTATTTGCATTTTAATTTTTTTATTGCTTACTTAGTTTTGAAATACAGGAAATAAATCTTTAAAAGTAAGTAATTCAAAGTAATAATATTGACATATATATATATAATATATTTCTGTATGCATGCAGTAAGATGAACTTAAATTTCTACACTTCCCAAAAGTAAATAAATTACATTGAATTAGTTGATAAACATTAGCCAATTTATTTTGTATCATAAATGATAAAATATATAAACAGATATTTAAATTTAAAAAAACATGTATTGCTTTTACAATATGTATTTAAGCAGTTTAATTAAGGAATCATCTTAATAGAAATTATAATTTAATAAG
Source organism: Poecilobothrus nobilitatus (assembly GCA_947095535.1). Classification (NCBI taxonomy): domain Eukaryota; kingdom Metazoa; phylum Arthropoda; class Insecta; order Diptera; family Dolichopodidae; genus Poecilobothrus; species Poecilobothrus nobilitatus. The sequence continues at coordinate 160,856,149 of OX352774.1, read as the reverse complement.
AAAATGAATTCTAGATTACAAATTTATTAAAAACCGGACATTAAAAAATATTTTTGTTGATAAGTTATTTATGAACACCTATATAATTTTACTAAACATATTTTTTGTTTGTTAAATATTTATTTTAGATCTAAGGTCAAAAAATTATTTTTATTTTACTAATCACTTCCCTAAGGATTTATTTATTTTCTTTTTGTGTTAGCTGAATAAATCTAGTTTACAAACAAAACATTAATTTACTTTACATAATATAACCAGCCCTATAATATCTATAAACAAATTAATAAATCTGTTACAATGATATTAATTTATGAACTTATATACTCATAACCAGATTATTTTAGTTTATTTTTGAAAATTCACTTGTTATTATAGCGTATATCTGTAACGCCATTAATAATAAGTTTTTGTTTTACTCTTAAAAAGGGAAAACCTCAAATGATATTCATAAATAAACAAATTTCTTTGGAATAAAATAAAAGGGTTCATTTCATAATTGTGTACCACATCTTTAAAAATTGTATATACATATGTATGTAAATTTAAAATTTATTTGATATAGGTACTCGTGTATTATTAATTTAAAAAGATTTAAGCTAATGTTTTAAAAAATGCTCCCCATTTTTCTTCATATAAAAAAGTTAATGCAGTATAATATTCATCATACAGCAGTAATTACTATTATATAATTGAAATTTAGTTAAAATAATTTTTAATAAAATCAAACTTTTTACTAAATTTTCTATTTCATAATAGCATTTATTAATAAATTTTTTTACATAAGTTTTTGGTTTTTCATATGCTTATATATGAAAATAGGAAATGTGTTCAGTTCTTAGTTCTTAAGAAATGAGATATTAAATCAACGTAAATATTTAGCTATGTATTTATAATGCTATAACAAATGGAAATATGTGTATAAAAATTTTAATCAATTAACGGACGAATAATTTATATATTGCTTCCTGGAAGGAAAAAAAAAGTTTGTTTTGATATCAAAGAAATATGTAAAAATTATAACATAATAATATGTATAATACATTATAATACAATAACTACATATACAATAAATATACAATAAATTATATAATATATTAATTTATATATCTACTATAATAATACATTAAAAAGACGTCTCACTTTAAAGTGTGATACGAAAGGCTAAGCTTTCGGTAAACTAGTTTTTTAAGATTATCTATGTTTTTATTTTAGTTTTGTTTTTAATCATCAGGAACTGCAACATATTTTTTGTCCTTGTATATTATAAAGTGTGTAATTCTTTGATTACCCTTAAAATTTTTATGATATTTTATAGAAATAAAATAAAATTTATGCGTTTAGCTGTATTTTATTTACTACAGATTTTGTATTTGTGTTTTTGGTGACCAGAGGGCAATTTGCTTTTTTAATATTTACTTTATGGGATGGGAGTAAAGAGATATTTGCGTGAAATATTTGCAAAAAAAAAAAATCTTAAAGAAAATACTATGATTTTTAGAAAGTCAAATTGTCCTTTTCTTTTTCCTATCTTATTTTACATTTACAGTATTCACAGAAATGTTATTTATAGTTCTAAACTACTCACCCCATTTATTGGCTTTTTTATTTACTGTACAAACGAAGAATATATTAAAAGTAACGAATGTTAGCGAACAAAGCGACGAAATAAAACAGAAAAAATACTGATGTAGATAATAATAAAAAACACCATTTGGCGATTAAAGAACAAGATTAAAAAATTTATTGCAAAATTATTTATGGACAAATCGAAGAATATCTAGGTACATATACATAATACATTTAGTATACAATAATATAAAATATGTCCAATAAATAACACAGTATAACGCAAAATAAGTATAAAAAAATTTTTTGCTCTGTACAGCAACAATCCTAAGTTGTAAAAATTAGTTTTGTAATAGTTTAAAGAAATCTGAAAAGATAGAAACATTCTGTTCAATTAATAAAATAATGAAATGCATATGACTAAAATTAGAAGTTTAGAATAAAAAGAAATATACTATTAACTCCTTTTGAAGGTGTTACACCACTCACTATTTTGACACGAAACTACGAATGCTACGAATGCTACGAATGCTACAAATGCCTATTGTTACACAGAAAGAACTTTATTATTTATTTAAAAAAGAAAATCCAGATTTAATTGAAAAATATAATTTCATATGCCTTATATTGGTAAATTAAATACACTTTATAGAACGCATTATTTAAAAAATACCAGTCTCAAAAAAATTATAGTGTTATTTAAAAATTAAATCCAAAACAATCAATTATAATTTATACAGTAAATTTACAATTCTATACGCTCAATCGTTTATAGAGTTTTAAAAATATTACAAAAAAAATTTAATAAGTTTATAATGTGAGAAATAATACAAATCAATCTTAATTATTAAAATATGTTATTGTCAACGTAGAAAATTATTCATATTTGGTCGCTTATAAACCTACAGTGATCGAACCTGATGCAAACGGCTCATTAAATTTATTAATCGGTGGTCATTTTTTAGCATTAGCTTTTTTCGGAAGGGCGACAAATGATGACTTTAGCCAATCTTGTGAGAAATTTTCGGTATTATAAATATTGTTGAAAATTTTTACAAGCACAATGAGATTTTCGTTATTGATTAGCTTAATTATTTTTGAGGGAGATTTGCCTGGTCCTACGGCTTTATTATTTTTGGACATAACCGCTATTTTGCTTTCAACTTTGGTTTCATGTGTTTCGGATGGTTCTGTAGACGTTTCAATATTGTACAAGGGACGAGTAGAATCACTAAACAATTTCCTAATATATTCTTCCCAGATCTTAGTTTTGTCATCAATTTATTATAATTATTTGACCGTTTTCATTAAGAAGTGTGGAAGTATGTGTGTTTTGTACACTCCTGCTGTTTCTTTCAGCTTCTTGTGTAAATTGAAGTCATCCTGAATTCATCAGGTATTGTAGTTTTTCAATTTCATAATATTCCTGTTTTAACCAATTTTCTTTTGCTATTCTTATTTTCAACATTATTTCACGATGAGTACGTCTATATTCTGCAAGTTGTTTTTTTTTTGTATTTGCGTCTTTCATCCATCAACTGTAGTATCTCTACTGTCATCCAATTTTTCTTTGCCTTATACTTTTTTTTACCTAAAATATGTTTGGCTGTTTCATTTAGTATAGTTTTTATTATTTTAGCATTAAAATCTCAATAACGCCCACGCCATTTCGGTGGTTTGGTGTATCGTTCACTGAGTAATAAAATTTTGCACTATTTATAGGCACTCGCCGCGATTCGGTCACCATGTTTCATTTATATTTAGAATATTGATTTTGAGGCGCTGCATTTCTTGGATTGCGCTTGCTAGTTTACCTACTTCAAATAGGCTAACGTTTCAAGTGCCTTTATTTAGTGCGGTTTTGATTTATCTCCAGGGATTCTTAGTACTCTCTTTTTGTCGGAGACTGAGGGTCGTTTTTCTATTTGTCTTATCATATGATTTTTAGCCTAGGGAACATACCGCCCTTAGCCTAGGGAACATACGCTTTAGGCGCCTATTATAGGTCAGACGCTACAATTCAATTATTTCCCTGGCCTATCGACATAACGCAAGAAAACTCACCTGTTTTGTCTGTTTACTGATCCATTTACTCCACCACATTTGATTGTTTTAAATTTTCTGGTCAGTAAGATTGGATGGTTGTTCTACTATAGTATTTGGTCTACTATACTATTTCTGTCTACTATAGTATTTCTACTACGTAATCCTATTTCTTCTTTTATGCAACAAATTTTGTAACATAAGTATTTTAGCTTGGAAACGCTATATTATCTCTATATTAGATACACTGGTTGTACTCCATACTTCAATTCCACATGCCCAAATTGGTTTCCGAATACATTTGTAAATCAAAACTTTATTTTGCAATGATAGTAAGGATCTTTTGTTTAGTAACTAGTGCATTTAGTTTAATTCAAAGCTATTTAGCTTTTTTAAAAATGTGAGTACGCCATGTTAGCTTTTGATCTAGGTGCAGTCCAAGGTATTAAGTTGAATTGCTAGACAGGTATCTTTTTTTAAAGTAAAGTTGCCATGTACTGATTTGACTTCATTGTCGTTGATTCTCCACTTTTTCAATCATAGCTGTATAAAAGCAAACATATTTCATCAAAATTTCCTCATACCAGACTTGGTCGAACGTTTGGGTAATGTCCAAAAAACCGGGAGCGCAATACCTTTTGTTCTCCAAATCTGTTCTTATATAATTAACCACTCTATGTACACGTTCAGCTGTTGCATGGTGTTGCCGGTTCTGTCTTTGGCCAATGTCAATGGCCAAGATTTCATTAGCCAGTCTAAACCATACATCTGACCGCCTTCGTAAAACTTCGGATCAGCTAGCTCTGAGCCTGCAATATGTTTCCAATCTATGTATATATGTATCTTAATTTGAGGTAGTGAACTTGTAATTTTTTGTAGTAACAAATCTTCAGTCTTAATGGCAACATCTTGATGAAGAGTTTTCAATGTAAATCTAACACGCAAATTGACAGCGTGTACTATTTCTCTACCAATATCATATATTGTAGCACTGATTGTTTCTGTAGTTAATACATAAATTAAACCAATTTTTCTGTGATGAAAGAATCTTGCGATCGTTGGTCTATAACAGCTCTCAATACATCTTCTTTTCCGCTTGGGCTTATTATTTTTAATAAAAGTGCAGCAAGTGTTACTGCAGTTTGACGATTAATCATGAATGTGTTTATCATCAATGTGTTACCATTACGATTATCTGACGGTACAAAATGTGCACTTTCAACATTTAGTGCGTGATTTATTGATACAGATGTATCATTGTGAAACGACGTCGACAGACAAGGTACTGTTATGTTGCCAACATTTGAACAGGCATCCGCTATAACATTATGCATGCACCCAGCTCCCAAACAATTTATTCAAAGTCACCTTTCTCCCAATTGTTTTGACCAATCAAAGTCTCCCTTCTCAATTGTTTTGATAGATTTAGTGATAACAATTTTGGTTGCAATAATGGCTGCCATTATATGTAGCATGTGTTTGTTAATAAAAATTGTTCATAGTTCGTTTAGATTTGGTGTTACTATTTATAATTTTGAAATCTCCTTTTGCAAACCATCTTGAATTCACGGTTTCTAACGCTCTAGATCTGACTTCTAAAAATTCTCTTAATGTTTGTAAACTGGAAATAGTTTTAGTTTTACTTATTTCCTGCTCCCACAACTGGTGATTTGTTTGTGGTAATTTTTGTGTCACCATAAATGTAATTATTGCGTGCCATGTATCCGTCTCTATACCGAGATTCGCTAACGCCTGTAAACATTTGATTATGTCCAATAATCCCCTAATCCCCTATGCGAATAATTTTTTTTAGTTACTTGAATATGTCGAAGCAATTGTTCAGGTTCACCGATTAGATGTACTTTCCAGTATTGAAGCTTTTGTACAGCAGACAGGGAGTCATTGTTGTGTATGATTGACTTAAACAGATCATGGAAAGTTGGCCACTTCATACAGTCCCCGCTAAACCTTTCAAATGGAAGTTTTTGGATTTGAATTCTGCCATCAATGCCTTCTTGAGTTTCATTTAATGTGTTTGTTGGTTCGGTGGAATTTCAACTGCTGTCGTATTCCTTTTAAATTCCTCTTGATATCTATTTTCGAAGGCCTGGTATTGCGTCCAAAAATAAATTTGTGTCTCAGAATATATGTCTTTCTCCATGTACGCGTGACTAATTTCTAATTTTCCGCTCATGCTAAATAATAAGATTGATTTATGACCTTCTTCGAATACGTCCCACATGGTTTGAAAATCTTTTAATTTTTATACCCGTATGAACCATGTTCAAGGGTATAATAAATTTACCATTAGGTTTGTGACACCTTAAAGGAGTCGAGTTAGATAAAGTGTCAAAAGTATGGATCGGCTCAAAATAGAATTCTGAGTCGATTAAGCCATGTACGTCCGTCCGCCCGCACGATAACTCAAAAAATAAAAGAGCTAGGAGGCTGAAATTTTTTTACGTCACTTTTCAAAATTGTGTTTTGCTATTTAATTCCAACATTTTCGGTCGGCGGGTTCGAGTAGCTGCCATACAACTTCTTTCTTTATATAGAAATAACTCAGTATCTATTCAAGCTAGGTTTCTCAAATTTTGCAAATGATGATCAAGTTTTATGGCAACAACTTCTGTAAAATTTGGTTGTGGTAGTGTGACTTCTCCGTTTAAATGAGAATAACTCAGTGTTTATTGAAGCTAGGAATCTGGAATTTAGTAAAGAGGTGTCGAGTTACATGCCAACAACTTTTGTAAAATTTGGTTGCTCTAGAGCAGCCGGTTCAGGTTTCTTGCACCTCTTGGAACTTGATGAAGCTAAGCGTCTGAAATCTTGCAAATGATGATCAAGTTTTATGGCAACAACTTCTGCTAATTTTGTGCTGGTGCAACAGGTTCAGGTAGTTGCCATACAATTTCTCTTTTTAAATGAAAAGAACTCAGTGTCCGTCCGCACGATAACTCAAAAAATAAAGGAGGTAGGAGGCTGAAATGTTTTTACGTCACTTTTGCAAAATTGTTAGTTTAGCTACTTAAATCCAGCATTTTCGGCTGCCGGGCTCGAGTAGCTGCCATACAACTTCTTTCTTTAAATGGAAATAACTCAGTGTCAATTTAAGCTAGCTATCTGAAATTTTGCAAATGATGATCAAGTTTTAAGGCAACAACTTCTGTAAAATTTGGTTGTGACGGTATGACAGGTTCGGGTAGGTGCCATACAACTTCTCTTTTTAAATGAAAATAACTCAGTGTCCGTCCGCACGAGAATTCAAAAAATAAAGGAGCGAGGAGGCTGAAATTTTTGTTACATCACTTTTGCAAAATTGTTAGTTTTGCTATTTAAATCCAACATTTTTGGTCGGCGGGTTCGAGTAGCTGCCATACAACTTCTCTTTTTTTAAATGAAAATAACCCAGTGTCGAATTGAAGCTAGCTATCTGAAATTTAGTGAAAAAGTGTAGAGTTACATTTCAAAAACTTTTGTAAAATTTGATTGATCTAAAGCAGCCGATTCAGGCTTTTTGCATTTCTTGGAACTTAGAGAAGCTAGTCGCAATAGACTCGGGTAGCTGTCATACAACTTCACAATTAACATAAATATATCTCTGTAGTTAACGTCGGTTCTAAAATATCTGAATGTTTTTTAAAGATGATCAATTTTTATAAAAACAGGATATATTACGTTCATACGGGTATCCCAGAGTTGACACAGTCTACTCTACTGCACTCTTCCTCGTTTCTCATAATATGATCTCGTTCTTTTAACCGAGCCATCTTATATAACTATAATTTGTTACAAAATTTTCCATTAACCATTTTTGAATTATTTGTTTGTTAATGATTTTTTTAATACTTCAATCCCTTTTATGTCGGATATTTTTTAATAATAATATATTTATGAGGATAATTTGAATTTAAAAATAATCAGTTGAAATCAATGTAAGTTTTTTAAATTTTGAATTGAATATTTTTGAATATTTAATTTTGTACTAATTCTAAATATAATTTTTTTTATATATTTTTAGAAAAGATAATATTATTTAGAATTAGATAAACTCACTTACTAACTTTAACTGATGCAGCTATCTACCGATCGCGAAATCGCTTTATTATACAGCGCGTGCTTTTGGATATTAAATTATAATGAATACTGATACAATTGTTAACTTTATGTATCTTTTTTTTTTTAAGAATCTTATTATTTGGAAGAATAGAGATCCGAACAAGAAGTCACAAATTTTTTTTTGTTTTAATAAATTTTAATTGCTAATACATATATTTTACTTGTACCCTTTTACTTGTACCTTAATTTGGTTTGTTTAATATATATACATATTTTTTTTAAGAAATCTTGTTCTGTGAAGAATAGAGATAACACACAATTTTTTGTTTAATATTATTTTAATTGCTAATATATTATTTTTATTGTACCTTTTTGTTTAATTTATTTTGTTTAATACATATATATTTTTTTTTCTCCAGAAATCTTATTCTGTGGAAGAATAGAGTTAACACACAATTTTGTTGTTATATGTATATATATATCTATATATATATTTTTATGGAAAAAAATCTTAATCTGTGGCAGAATAGATTTAAGAAAACAGTTCACACAATTTTTGTTTGATATAGGCATACATATATATATTTTTTTTAAAAAATCTTATTCTGTGGAAGAATAGGGATAAGCAAAGTCACACAATTTTTTTATACATATATACATATGTTTTTATTAAAAAAAAAACAATATTCTGTTGATTACACGCAATTTTTTTTTTAAATTTATACATACATATATATTTTTGATTTTCTTCTGTTTTATTAAATCCTTTATATTGTGGACGAATAAAAGAATTAAGATCACCAGATTCACTTGCCACTCTTTAGATATCATTTAATTTTTTTTTTCATTTATTTCAAATATCTTATGAAAAGCTTATTTAGCTCGTGCAGAGTGTTATATAATATAACTTACATTACTAATATTATTAAATTAAATACAGTACATACTTTTTAATTCTAAAAACTTTTACTTAAATTCCAAAGAATTTTCTTTACAACTAATGTCATACAGCTTTAGAGTAATACATACAAAAATAAAGAAGAGACTGATTAACTACATAAACTATACATTAAAGCAAAACAGAACTATGTTGTTTTGAAATTGTAATATAATGCTACATATTGCAGTTTTACCGATCTAAACATAAACAAAAATCTTGACATTTGTGTTCCATTTAGATTTTCAATAATTTTATGTGTATGTATTTGACTACATTTAGAAAAAAGGCTATGTTATGTTAGTAGATATAATAAGTTAGTAGATATTATTGTATTGCTGTAAGCTTGACGAAACCATTTTATGACTACATTTCTCCAAGAAGACTATCAATTGTCGAAAGAGACGCTTTATTCAAAATTATTGATGAATTATTAGAAAAAAATGTTATTCGCCTTTCTGTTCACCGGTAGTTTTAATAAAGAAAAAGATCAATATAGACTTTGTGTAGATTATAGAAATTTAAATAAATGTACTTTACGGGAGAACTACCCATTGCCTGTAATTGAAAATTTAATGGTTATATTAAATAAAAAGAGGTATTTTTCATTACTAGACCTGAAGAGCGGATTTCATCAAATTGGAATTGAGGCAGAGTCTGAAAAATATACAACCTTTGTTACTCAGTTTGGTCAATTTGAATACTTAAAGGTTCCATTTGATATAACCAATGCTTTAACCAATTTTATTTCTCCAAAAAAACGACAGAGTAAGAATCAAAATACCACTTGTACGAGTTGGAAACTTTAGCTATTATTTATTCTTTACGACGTTTTCGTATTTATCTATTGGGAAGACCATTTAAAATAGTAACCAACTGTAATGCCTTAAAATTAACTTTGAAAAAGCAAATAATAAACCCGCGTACAGCCAGGTGGGCTTTGGAGATGCAAAATTTTAATTATACAGTAGAACACAGAGAAGGTACAAAAATGCAGCATGTACAGGTACAAAAATACTGCATTAAGTAGGTCTGAAGCGATTTTAATCCTAGAAGAAAATACATTTGAGCAAACACTTATAATTTGTCCAAACCAAGATGATGAAATTAAAACAACAATTACAAATAAAAGATCATAGTTTATTCGAACTAAGAGATGGGTTCTTCCGATATACTAGGAAGGTGGATAAGCAAAATATTCGTTTTTATGTACCATCAAATATGATTTTCCAAGTTTTGCGAAGTTGTCATGATATTATAGGATATGTGGGGATTGAGAAAACAATATAAGTTGTCAAAAGAATGTATTGGTTTCCAAATTTAGTAGAAGAAGTTAAGAACTATATTCAAAATTGTTCTAAGTGTTTAACTTTTATTAAACATTCTGCAAAACTGGAAGGGTATTTACATTCTATTATAATAGAAGATAAACGTTTTCATACTATACGTGTTGATTATTATCGACCGCTTTAAGTTAGTCGTTATAAACGAAAGTATATTGTTGTAATTGATGGTTTTACCAAATTTGTGAAGTTATTTCCAACTAATTCTGTAACTCCAAATGAGACCATTAAATGCTTGAAAACTTATTTTACGTTATTTAGTCACCCTATTCGCTTAATTACTGATCGTGGTAGTTGTTTTACCTCAGAAGAATTTAAAAACTTTGCTTCTGAGAATAATCTTAAACACATTTTAGTAGCCAGTGATTGTCAACGGGCAGATGGACAGGTAGAACGAGTTAATCGAATTATAAATCCAATGATTTCTAAATTTATTGATAAAGATAAATAAGTTTACTGGGATGATGTCTTAGATCAAGTAGAGTTTCGTTATAATAACACCATTTGTAAATCCACAAAAAACGCTCCTAGTAAATTGTTGTATGGTGTTAATCAAAGAGGTAATGTTGAAGACAAATTGAAAGAATATTTAGAAAATTTTATTTATTCCAACGAAATTACTTTGGAAAGTGCTCGAGAATTAGCTTGTGAAAATATTAAGAAATGTCAGGGAATATAATGAGAGCAGAGAGACATTATAATAAAACAAGGTAGAATGTAAACCAACGGTTTTTAAAAGCGCACATTTCCAAAACTCAATACAAACTGTTTAGAAGTGTGACTTACACAAAAATTTGAAAATTTCATGTAATAAGAAAAAACTTGAAAATAGGACATTTTTGAGATTTTGAGGGGCCGTAAGTCCGGAATTCTATATAACTAAGAAAAGCTGTTAACACACGTAAAAATATTTTATTGAAGCTTTAATTTTTATGTCTTGCCGAAGAAAAATTTTTACAGGTGCCTAAGTTACAGGTGTCTAAAAATAGCAAATTTTCAATTTTTGAGGCGTAATAACTCTTAAAGAGGGGGCGTTACCAAAAAATTTTCTGAGGAAACTTATACTAATTCTAAAAGTTCTTTCTTGTCTCAAAATTTCAGGTTCCTATCTAAAGGCGTGCCGGAGTTATGAAAAAAGAAATTTCATGCAAAATGTGGTTTTCACATAACGGTAAATTTAAATAGTAAATTACAAAATATTACATAATTTTGATATTGTTTTATATAGATAATAAAATTTTCGATCTTCTACCGGTTTTAGATTGCAAAACTATTACGCAAAGCCCGAGATATATACATCTGAAAATGTGGCTTTTTTACAATTTTGAAGAGCTGCAGCTTTGGAACGCTTTACAACTAAAATAAACCTTTCACACACGTAAAAATATATTATTGTAGCTTTAATTTTCATGTGTTGCCGAAGAAAAATTTTTACAGGTGTCTAAGTTACAGGTGTCTAAAAATAGCAAATTTTAAATTTTTGAGGCGTAATAACTTTTAAAGAGGGGGCGTTACCAAAAAATTTTCTGAGGAAACTTATACTAATTCTAAAAGTTCTTTCTTGTCTCAAAATTTCAGGTTCCTATCTAAAGGGGTGCCGGAGTTATGAAAAAAGAAATTTCATGCAAAATGTGGTTTTCACATAACGGTAAATTTAAATCGTAAATTACAAAATATTACATAATTTTGATATTGTTTTATATAGATAATAAAATTTTCGATCTTCTGCCGGTTTTAGATTGCAAAACTATTACGCATAGCCCGAGATATATACATCTGAAAATGGGGCTTTTTAACAATTTTGAAGAGCTGCAACTTTGGAACCCTTTACAACTAAAATAAACCTTTCACACACATAAAAATATATTATTGTAGCTTTAATTTTTACATCTTGCAGAAGTAAAATGTGTGCAGGTTCCTAAGTTACAGGTGTTTAAAAATAGCAAATTTTCAATTTTTAAGCCCTAATAGCTCATAAACAGGGGGTGGTCCGAAAAAATTTTCTGAGCAAACTTATACTAATTCTAAAAGTTCTTTCTTGCCTCAAAATTTCAAGCTTCTATCTAGAAGCGTGCCGGAGTTATGAAAGTAGAAAAATCATGCAAAATTTGGTTTTCACATAACGGTAAATTTAAATACTAAATTTAAAAATATTGTATAATTTTGATATTAATTTACAAAGATAAAAGAAATACCTGTCGAATGACGTTTTCAGATTGAAAAAATCTTAAGCAGAACATAAAATATATGCATTTAAAAATAGGGCTTTTTCAAAGTTTGAGGGGGTGTAGCTCCATAATGAGGGGGACTACATGAAAAAGTTGTTCCACAAAATTATTTTTTTTATGAGACCTACCTATGGTTAAAATTTTTTTTCTCTATCTTTAACGGTGTAGAAGTTTTGTAAACAGGCGGACGGACGGACGGACGGACAGAGTGAAACTAATAAGCACATTTTTTCAAAATTTTTTTGGAAATGTGCTAAAAAGAAAACCACCTTATGAAAATAAAATAGGAGATTTAGGGCAAGTTTCACCGCTTATAGATTAACTGGCTGATAGACTAGTTAGAAATTATCTTATAGATAAATTATAAATTTCTGTTTCACAACTGTCTGATATCTCTATCTAATAGATAAAGTTTCTGATAATTTATCAGGCACATTATGCTGTAAATAAAATTTTATCTAGCAGATACATTTTTTATTTCTGAAATTAAAAAAACAATTTATTGAAGTTTTATAATTAAAACAAAATTGATTTATTTGAGTTCATAGAAGATGAATTTGATGAATATTTTACTATATGACATTCACGTGGATCACGGATAATAAATTAAAATACGGCCAGATTATTATGAACTACTTCATGATGTTGATTTTGATTAATCCACCAGTTAGTTATATGTTGTCTTTAATACAAAATGAAATTAAAACGCCAACAAATTTGTAAGTTTAACTTAAATTCTTGAAGAACAGAGAAAATTAATATGTTTATACTTATTATAGTAACTCTGCAATATCACCAAGAAATAGATTACTATAAGCTTTACGTTATTTTGCAACAGTGTGCTTTTTGATTGTGGCAGGTGATATCAAGAATAGTAGGCCAAGTATCTAAAGCAATAGCTAAATTAAGACCATACTTTTTAAAATTTTCGCCAAATCTACAAAATGTTATGAAATAATTTTCGACATCGCTAAATTTCCTAGAGTTATAGGTGACATATATACTACGCACGTTTTATCAAATTAACAGGTATGATTTAGAATAAATGTATAAATCAATTAATAAGGGTTTTCGGATGAATAGAAAATGCAGAATACTACAAAGACAGAAAGCACAATTTTTCTTTTAATGTTCAGGATGTAGTAGACGCGAAATTAAAATTTTCCGACATTGCTGCTAGGTAGCCTGGTTCATGTAATGACCAAACAATTTTCAATAATTCCTGTGTAAAACAGAGACTAATTAATCGAGAATTTGCAAATAGTGTTATTTAAGGACACAAATAAAGGTTATTAAAATAAAAATTTCTTATTAACACCTTGACTGATGTTTACATCCCTATCTCTTTTTTTTAACTTTCTCCATTATTAATTAATGCAAAATTAAATTTTTGTTATATATTTTGAAGTTTTGTATTTATATTTTGTATATTTCCTTAAAATTGAAGTTCGCAATTTTGAAAATAAAAAAATGTTTTAATCATTTTTAGTAAAAATTCATCCTAAAAAAATACAATTTTATAACGATTGCGTTATCCAGGAGATAAAGTCATTAGCCAGATAACTGATTGTGTTTGTTTTTTATTGTGTACTAAAGTTATATAATATTATTATGATCAATGGAGTGAAAAATTAACATATTGATACTAATGGTGGATCAAATTACCAACAATCGATAACCAGTAAAAAATGAAAAAAAAAAAATAAAAGTAAAAATAAAACAATAAAAAGTGAACGATAGGAGAAAAAAAAGAATAAAAGGATATCTTATTTATTGAAACAGTGAATTTTTACAGTAAATTAAAACAAGCAAGACAGTTCAATTAGAACTTTTGTAAAAGACGGTTCTACAACCTTAAAAATACAAAACAAATCTTAAAAATAGGAAAAATAAAAAAATTGTACAATTATAAATTATACAGTTTTTTTTTCAATCATACTTAATTTCTTCTTAAATAAGAAGATATAAAAAAAAACTGTTCATTGAATTAATTCACATTACCTCAAGTGACTGCATCCTTTCACCAAAAGGATTGTGCTCATGAGAAGTGATACTGCCCCAGACGAACTCAACAGTAACGGTCTGAAAGAATCAATAAACTTAAAGTTGGACCAACTAATAAAAAAAGGAAAGTGGAAAATGCCAGCATTGTTGAAAATGACACGAATGAAACAACTACAATTATAGTGACAAGAAATAACATGCCTACTAAAGCAAAGCATCTTATTGAAATCGATGAGTTGAAGGAACAATTAGCCAAAGTGAAGATAATGAAAATCTGAGAAAATTACTTGATAAAGCCCACGCCCCCGAACAAGCACGTGCTATCGGAAATTATTATACTCCGCTAATGGATGTAAACGATGATGTTTTCGAAGTCAACACTGATGCGGATGATGACTTGGAAAGTGATATCCAAGAGCTATCTAAAAAAACAAAAGAGAAAAAAAGTATAGCTCAACAAAAAATAGTTGCGAAAAAAATTATCCTCACCGCACATCAGGATACTCCAAAAAATAGAAGTCAGCGAAACAAGAAAAAAATGCCACCCATCAACTTTGGTAACACAAATGTTAAGCTGTTGAAAAAATTGCTGTCCAATAACCTTAAAATGAAGGAGTTTTTAATAAAGAACACTAGCGAAAATAATAACGTCCTTTATACATTTTCCCTAGAAGATTATAAGAAAGCAAAGCATAAGCATAAGAAAAGTTCTTTGGTACTAAAAGGCTTAAGCGGCAAATATTCATGCAAAGAAGTTCTAGAAATCCTAAAATTGCAAGAAAATGACTCAATTAAATTTGAAAAAGTTCTAGACTCACCACCAAGTTTGCTACCAGCAAAAATATAATTCTACCTATAATTCTAATTTTATAGTGCAAGCATCACCAAAATCAACAGTGAGCGACATTCTCAAAATTCATAATATTTTACAATTTATACGCTGCCAACGTTTTGGGCACTCATCGGCTAATTGCAAAATGGATTATAGGTGTATAAAATGTGGTGATAATCACTTACCTGGTGAAAGTTCAAGCAAACCAGAAGACCCAAAGGAAAAATTATTTAGCACACTTTGCAAAAAATACGGCCATCCAGCATCTTACAAAAATTGCACAGAATATCAAGTCCTATTGAAAAAACGTGCTGTAGCAAAAGAACTAATCAAATGCAAAATTCAAAACAGACTCATGGCCGCAAACTACATACAACCAAATTTATCATTTGCAAATGTTGTAAGTTATAATAATAGTAGTAGAGTAAAAACAATAACAATAATAGTTTTAATAATAATAGTATAAGTAACACTAACAACATGAATAATCTCTTAATAGAAATACGAAATAGCATTATAGGAATACAAAAAAAAATTGAAAATGTAGAAAAAAACAATAAATAGTAACACTGATAGAATAAATATATCTTTCAACTGTATGAGTATTGAAACCAACCAACAATATGACTAATACTAACACATATTATAAATTAATTTCGATAAATGTCAATTCATTAATCTGCTACAACAAAAAATTCTCTTTTATACACTTTTTAGAAGAAAGTAAACCTGACATAATATGAGTGAGCGAGACAAAGCTCAAATCAGCCAACCACATGGTGGTTGACAATTTTCTGATAAAATTGATTCGAAAACATTATGATAGATCACAAAACACTCCAGAAAATGGCTTAAAATCTCATATATTTTACCACAATGAGGAGTACATTGAAAAGACTTTGCTCACGGGCTTTATAGCCC
Organism: Poecilobothrus nobilitatus; assembly: GCA_947095535.1. Lineage (NCBI taxonomy): Eukaryota > Metazoa > Arthropoda > Insecta > Diptera > Dolichopodidae > Poecilobothrus > Poecilobothrus nobilitatus. Next base: position 160,840,216 of record OX352774.1, on the reverse strand, counting down.
CTGAGTACTTCATCTTTTAGATAAAAATGGTTTTACTCAAGACCATAATCATGTCCCTCTATTATATGACTAGAGCAACATGTAAAGCGATAGAGTATAACCCGGTTGATATAAACGGAATAAACTTGAAATATGACTTGTCAATATCTCCCAGAGATGAATTTATAAATAAAGATTATTGGTGGTTGGAGAATAGTCAGAATCAGAATTAAGTATTATGTACACATTTCTTTTAATTAGTGTAAGTACAGTAGAACCTCCGAAGTTGACCACCTCCTTAACTTTAATATCTCCATAACTTGACCACATTTTTACCGCCTTTAAATAAATTCCTTTATTTACTTTAATATACTGCTCTATAAATTGACCACCTCCATATTCTGTATGTTGACCACCCTCCTACTGCAATTTTGAAATTGTAAATATATTTTTTTCTTCTATATGTTGACCATTCAATTTTTAAAAAATTTTTTTTTAAACTTAGTAAGCGATGCTTTTTTGTAATAAATGCGTTTTTTTTTTGTTAGTAAAAACCAACATCGATGGTTTTAATATGGACATGTATTTGTATGTATATTTCTTGCTAAGATTGTCAGATTTCATTTTGAATTTTTTTGCAATTTTTTTTGAATTTATCTAGTATTCCAAGAATTTAATGTGAACAAAGAAGGAAGAAGTGTATTATTGTGTTATTGACTATAACTTTGTTTAGAAATTGAGGTAGGTAGGTACAGGTACACTTTTATTTTAAATTATAATTTTATTTAAACTCAATTCATACATACATACATATGTATTTTCTTTTAGAAATCATGTCTAAACGTAAATGTAAAGAGCTTGCAGTAAAAGAAAAACTGGAAGTTATTAATTTTTTAAAAAATAACTCAGAAAGAAAAACGGCTGAAAAATTTGGAATTAGTAAAACAACAGTAAATAATATTAAAAAAAGAAAAGAAGAGTACATTTCTCTTTCTATAATTAACAAGGATATATGCAGAAAACAAAAAACAACTAAAGCAGATAATGTGAATAATTCAACGGTTTTGTGGTTTAAAAAAATGAGAGCTAATAATAATACAATATCGGGACCAATGGTTCAAGAAGCTGTATTGAAGTTTGCTGAAAAGTTTGATCTTCATGGCTTTAAAGCTTCCAATGGTTGGCTTGCAAAATTTAAAAATAGGAACGGAATTTCACAGAAAATATTAACAGGTGATTCTAATGAGGTTTCAACAGAAGTTGTTGAAAACTTTCAGGATAATTTTCCAAATTTTATAAAAGGTTACGATCTTCAAAATGAGTTTAATGCGGATGAATGTGGGCTTTTTTTATAAAGCATTACCGTATAAAAGTTTAGTAATGAAGGATGATTCTTGTGCAAGCGGAAAAATGTCAAAAGCACGTTTAAATGTGTTGTTAGCTGCTAATGTTTATGGAGAAAAATTAACTCCAATTGTTATTAGAAAATCAAAATCTCCCACAGCATTCAAATCTTTAAAAAGAGAACATTTCTAAGAGAATCTAAGAGAAGATTTGCCTATAATTTGGTATTCGAATATGCGAGCTTGTATGACAAGCGATATTTTTGAGTCTTGTCTTCAAGTGATAAATAAAGATATGAAAAAAAAGAAAAGAAAAATTTTAATGATTGTGCATAATTGTCCAGCACATCCAAAAATAAAAGGATTATCCAATATTGAGTTAAAATTCTTACCGCCAAACGCCACATCGGTTTTGCAACCCTTAGACCAAGGGATAATAAAAAATTTTAAAACATTTTACAGAAAACTATTGTTAAATTCGTTATTTCTCACAGTCTTTCCGAGCTTGAAGAATTCAAACCCAAAGTTAATGTATTAGATGCAGTTCTATGGATAGAATCTGCTTGCCAAAAAGTGCAACCAATAACCATTGAAATATGTTTTAAAAGAGCTGGTTTCAAATTACAAGAAAACTCAGAAGAGTTACAAATTTTAAATAATGAAGAAACTGCAAATGATATTATGGGAAATATTGAAGCGATTCCACCAGCTATTCCATTCTTCCCAGGTTATAGCTATGATAAGGAAGTGTTCATTTCCTTTGATGATGATCTTTTTACGTATGCAGACGTTTGCTTGGATACAATTTTTAATGATGTTATGGATGAAAGAGAGACAAATCGAATCGAAATTGAATCAGAAGAAGAACCAGAATTAGCAACAGAAAAAGAAATTCCTAAAATTGAACATGTTCAATGTTATTTAAAGCAAATTAAACATTTTGCTTTAACGAAATGTCCTGAACTTTTATGTAACATTAAGAAAGCTGAAGGTACATTGAATCATTACATTTGTAACAATATCAAAATTATGAAACAACAAAAAATTCTGCAATATTTCACAAAACCTATGCTTAAATCATACGATTAAATAACATACATGAACATTTATTAATACATATTATATTTAAACTTTTTTCATATTTCCTATTTTATTTTAAAACATTTTTAACAGCTTTTTATTAACTTGGTTGGGTAAAGAATGGAATCTTAGAAGCCATTTTAAACACACTTCCCGTTGAGCTAGAGACTTGAAATTTTCTTCATTAGATCAGATCCCGATGACAATACATGATTTTAAAATAATAATATCGAAAAACATTAGAGAAAGTAGCTTAATTTCAAAATTAAATTTTCATACAAAGATATAACAGAATTTTTAACAGAATTATTACAGAGCCAAAATAAAACATTTTATCTAAATTTACTAAACTCACCAATATCAATACCAATACGTATCCGTAATACATAAATGTTTTTTTTTTTCTATAAAAGCCTATTGTTTTTTATGTAGACCATTGCATACTTACTTAAAAATATGTAATAATATGTGCTTCGAAAATATTTTTGGTTTGAAAGCGATGAATTTGAAAGATATGAGAACGTGTAAACAAATTAATGTGCCGCACTTAAGAACATAGTGTAAAACTTAATATGTATTTATTTAAAATGTAGTTAGCAAGTGTTAAATTTAAGTTTTTTTTCATCAAATCAATTAATTTTTAGTATGTATACATTTTTATTTATAAAAGCAATGTGTTTATTTATAATATTTATATAGATATGTGTTTTTCCTTTCTTAATTATAATTAAAATAGGGCTTTTCTTTCGAAACTCTTACCATATTAAAATCGCAATTTATGGCCCTAACATTGATATCTAAATTGGGAACTGCCTTTAAATTAAGATCTATTAGGGAATGATGATCTGCACCACTAATGCCTTTTTCTGAAGTATAAAAACTAAGAATATATTTCCAATTATGTAAAAACATTAAACAACAAAAAGAATATATTAAAAATAAGAAATCCAGTCTTTTTTAAAAATAGTAAATAACAACAATATTTTTCTTTTCAATAACAATAATTATGAATTAATCATAAAATATATGTTATGTACATTCATACATATATGTATATCTACATCGTCTAGAAAAAGCAAAATAATTTTTTTAATTCAAAAACATTAGCATTTAGAAGTAAGCAATTTAATATATTCTCAATTACATACTTTTAAAACCAAATTTTTTTACTACATATGCATGTACGTACAAACATGTACAAAAATGGTATGCATATACGTATGTACCTAAATAACAGAAAAAAAAAAGTAAAATGTAATAATGGAAGAAAAATAAAAACGAATAGAAAAAAAGAGAACAAAATATGTTACTTTGATTGTTTATACCCGTACGATAGGATCGGGTATAATAAAATTACTCCTCCGTTTGTAACACCTCGAAATAAGCGAACTAGATATACCTTCAAAGGTATGGATCGGATCAGAAAAAAATTCTAAGACTTTTGAGCCATGTCCGTCCGTCCGTCCGTCCGTCAGCACGCTAACTCAAAAACTAAGAAAGCTAGAATCTTGAAATTTACACAAAATATTTTGGGAGTAATTTGTAGGTTCCGTATTTTTTTTGGTTGAGTTTGGACCAAGCCTTAGGGTAGCTCTCGAACACCTAACTTTTAGATCCCCACATTTTTTTTTGAAATAGAGCTATGAAATTTTAACTACTGATAGATCTCATAAAAATATTAATTTTATTTTTAATAACTTTTTTTTGTAACCCCACCCGTTACGGAGCTACAGCTCCCCAAAGGTTCAAAAAAGCTCTATATTTAAATTGTTATAGCACAAGTTGTATAAGGTATATCTTCATTTTGAAAACGCCAAATGATTACTACTTTCATTAGCTTTAACAGTATATATACAATAAATATATAATTTTGGAATACGGTGTCTTAATTTACCGTTATGCGAAATTCAAATTTTGCAAAATTCTTTAACCCTTCCATCTTCTAAACGGTTAAAGTTGGAAACTTGAAACTTCGACAGAAGTTAGATCTTTGAAAATTAGTATGAGTCATTTCAGAAATTTTTTTTGTATCACCCCCCGTTTAGGAGCTGTAAGGGGTCAAAAACTGAAAATTTCCTATTTTTAAACACCTGTAACTTGAACACCTGTTAAAATTTTTTTGAAGTAATACACAAAAATTAAAGCTTCAACATTATACTCTTATTTCTGTTAACAACTTTTTTTAATAATATAGGGTTACTTTATAATTGACGAAAGTGTTACTTGATTTTTTCAAATTTTCTAACAAATTTCTTTAACGATTTTTTTTGCATTTTGTTTTACTCGATAATTTGAAATTGTTGAGGATATAATGCGTAGTACATAAAAATGTAAATAAATAAACAACATAACGGTTGCTTGAAGAATTTTTATTTATATGATATTAATATATATACATATTACATACGTATATAATATCATGTTTATTTACATATCGTATATGTCACTAGTGAATGAATGATAAGAGTATAGATGTATATTATATAGCGCCGTATTTACATACATATATGTATTTTATTGTACTTATAGAAATTATTCTGTCAATGGAATATTTAAATATAATATAATATAATATTTAAAATTATATTTACTATTTTGTACTAAGTAAATTTAATATACATTTACCGCTTAGTATTAAATGGTACTATAGAATATTTGAAAAAGTTTTTGATTGATAATCGTTATGTGAAAGGTGAGAATCTGCTTTTGAAGAATGTACATATAAACATATAGTTTGAATATATGTACTACCCATAGTACTAGAAATTATAAAATTCACCCAAATTATTTTAAAATACTAAAATATTAAAAAAATAATATTGTAAGCAGAGTGACAGGCTGTGAACATACTAACGGTTCGTACGGGTATCTAAGAGTTGACAAAGTCAACTGTATTCTTCCTCGTTTTAAATATTTTTAAAGGCTATTTCTTATGTATATGTGCAGATCTGATATTTACCCACATAACAGATAGAAACAAAGAACTATTAAAATGTTATGATTTTAAAAGAAAGAAACATACGTTTGATATTTCCGTACATAACAAATAAAAAAAAAAAAATATTAAAATGTTATGTTATGAAAAGAAAGAAAAAACAATGCAGTGTATGAATCAAAGTTTTTAAAGGGTCGCATTTTAAGTTGAAATAAACAACATTATAAAATTGCAATATTTTTATTTAAATTTTGAATTTAGATATGCAACGTTTTCTTAATTTTTTAAAAATTTTGCCGCATTATGATATAATGCAACACTGAGAAGTTCAGCTCATAATATAGATACATATGTATATGAATGAATATATGGCTATTTATGTATGTAGTTATAGATTTATTATTATACCCGTACGATAGGATCGGTTATAATAAAATTACTCCTCCGTTTGTAACACCTCGAAATAAGCGAACTAGATATACCTTCAAAGGTATGGATCGGATCAGAAAAAAATTCTAAGACTTTTGAGCCATGTCCGTCCGTCCGTCCGTCAGCACGCTAACTCAAAAACTAAGAAAGCTAGAATCTTGAAATTTACAAAAAATATTCTGGGAGTAATTTGTAGGTTCCCTATTTTTTTTGGTTGAGTTTGGACCAAGACTTAGGGTAGCTCTCGAACACCTAACTTTTAGATCCCCACATTTTTTTTGAAATAGAGCTATGAAATTTTAACCGCTGATTGATCTCACAAAAATATTAATTTTATTTTTTATAACTTTTTTTTCTAGCCCCACCCGTTACGGAGCTACAGCTCCCCAAAGGTTCATAAAAGCTCTATTTTTAAATTGTTATATCACAAGTTGTATAAGGTATATCTTCATTTTGAAAACGCCAAACGATTACTACTTTTATTAGCTTTAAAAGTATATATACAATAAATTTATATTTGTGGCATACGGTGTCTTAATTTACCGTTATGCGAAACTCAAATTTTGCAAAATCCTTTCCCTTCAAACCCTTCTATCTGCTAAACGGTTTAAGTTGGAAACTTGAAATTTTGACAGAAGTTAGATCTTTGAAAATTAGTATGAGTCATTTCAGAAATTTTTTTTGTATCACCCCCCGTTTGGGAGCTGTAAGGGGTCAAAAACTGAAAATTTCCTATTTTTAAACACCTGTAACTTGAACACCTGTTAAAATTTTTTTGAAGTAATACACAAAAATTAAAGCTTCAACATTATACTCTTATTTCTGTTAACAACTTTTTTTAATAATATAGGGTTACTTTATAATTGACGAAAGTGTTACTTGATTTTTTCAAATTTTCTAACAAATTTCTTCAACAAATTTTTTGCATTTGTTTTACTCGATAATTTGAAATTGTTGAGGATACAATGCGTAGTACAAAAAAATGTAAATAAATAAACAACATAACGGTTGCTTGAAGAATTTTGAATTTTTATTTATATGATATTGATATACATACTTATATAATATCATGTTTATTTACATATCGTATATGCCACTAGTGAGTGAATGATAGAGTATGTATGTATATTATATAGTGCCGTATTTACATACATATATGTATTTTATTGTACTTATAAGAAATTATTCTGTCAATGGAATATTTAAATATAATATAATATAATATTTTAAATTATATTTACTGTTTTGTACTTAGTAAATTTAATATACATTTACCGCTTAGTATTAAATGGTACTATAGAATATTTGAAAAAGTTTTGGATTGATAATCGTTATGTGGAAGGTTAGAATCTGCTTTTGAAGAATGTACATATAAACATATAGTTTGAATATATGTACAATAGTTCTAGAAATTATAAAATTCACCCAAATTATTTTAAAATACTAAAATATTAAAAAAATAATATTGTAAGCAGAGTGTCGGGCTGTGAACATACTAACGGTTCGTACGGGTATCTAAGAGTTGACAAAGTCAACTGTATTCTTCCTCGTTTTTTAATATGTAGGCAACAGTTACATTTATATGAATGGACGGTAAACATAAACGAACAAAAAAAATTTTATGTATGCATATGAATGGACGGTAAATATAAACGAACAAAAAAAAATTCAGAATGTTCTATAGGTTATAATTTATATTTTTTAAATAGAATGCATGTATAAATTAAACATTTAAAAAAAAAAAAGAAATACTTAGCGTACCTAAATAACAGAAAACAAAAAAAAAGGAAAATGTAATTTTGGAAGAAAAATAAAAACGAATAGAAACAAAATAGAACAAAAAATATTACTTTGATTGTTTTTAAATATTTTTAAAGTCTATTTCTTATGTATATATTGTGCACATCTGATATTTACCCACATAACAGATAGAAAAAAAGAATTATTAAAATGTTATGATTTTGAAAGAAAGAAACATACGTTTGATATTTCCGTACATAACAGATAAAAAAAAAAATATTAAAATGTTATGTTATGAAAAGAAAGAAAAAACAACGCGGTGTATGAATCAAAGTTTTTAAAGGGTCGCATTTTAAGTTGAAATAAAGAACATTATAAAATTGCAATATTTTTATTTAAATTTTGAATTTAGCTATGCAACGTTTTCTTAATTTTTTAAAAATTTTGCCGCATTATGATGTAATGCAACACTGAGAAGTTCAGCTCATAATATAGATACATATGTATATGAATGAATATATGGCTATTTATGTATGTAGTTATAGATTTATTATATTTTAATATGTAGGCAACAGTTATATTTATATGAATGGATGGTAGGCATAAACGAAAAAAAAAAATTTCATGTAGGCATATGAATGGACGGTAAATATAAACGAACAAAAAAAAATTCAGAATGTTCTATAGGTTATAATTTATATTTTTTAAATATAATGCATGTATAAATTAAACATTTAAAAAATAAAATAAAATAAATAAAAAAAATGTTTAAAAAAACAGCTTTTTTGAACGAAAAAGTAGAAAATAAATTTTTAATAGCAAATTTTTTGGCAATTTTCTAAACTATATTGTTACAATCAGGATTTCTTTGAAAAAGGTTATTTCAATATGTCAAATATATAACTAAATATAAGTATATATAAGTTTTACAGTCTGTGAAATTAAAATAAAAGCTGGAAGCAACAAACGCATAACTATAAACTTATATTTTTAAATTTTGCCTCCAGCTTTTATATTAATTTCACAGACTTTAAAACTTATATATACTTATTTTTATATATATATTTGACATTTTGAAATAAACTTTTTCAAAGAAATGCAATTATTTTTGTTAATGTTTTGTTTGAAATACACATTATTTTTAAAGTTAACCATATACATCATGTAATTTTCTTTTTTTTTTTGCACATATGTATGTACATTTATTATTTACGTACTACATAATATGTATTTCTATAGTTACAAATTTTACAAAAAAAAAAAAAATCATTCTGTAAAATTATCACCTTCACAAGTTGACCATTTCTATTCCGCCGTTGGCTGGTCAACGTATGGAGGTTCTACTGTAGTTTTAAGTAGGTTAGGATAGGTTAAGTTTTTATCTTAAATAACAGAATGTACTAATAACCTTAATTTTTTATCAATATCCTAAAATTCTAAAAATTGTGGAGATACAAATAATTCTTATGTCTAATAAATTTAAAAATAACACAGAAAAAAACTAATATAAAAATTTTAAAAATTAATTTAAATCTTAGTAAGATAAAACAATAATACAAAACTGTTTTTGATAAACTTTTCTAGGCTAAGCAACTAATGTAAGATTGAAAAAAAAAGTATAAATAAAGTTTAATTTAAAAAAAAAAAAAATCAGTCAGATAACTTATTGAAAGTTGCACACCACTTCTCCACCGATCTTTTGAAGGTATTTATGATGTGACTCGAATGACTCTCTGGTCTATCAATCAAACTTAAATTACGTTTTGATATTTTTAAAACACAAATTTTAATATTGTTTAGTTTTCCTTTATTTTGTTTTTGTTTAATTTTGTTTTTATTGAATGAACGAACTACTTTTGTTATTTCAATTAGTTTATATTAGTTTATATAAGTTTATATTAACTACTCTTTTAATGTCAATGTTATATGAAAAAAAATTATATATAAAAAAATTATTTTTCTTTGATTTCTAAAATTTTGTATTTGTTAAATCACATTGAAATTCGGGGTCGAATTTTATGTCAGGATGACCGAGTTGTAGGGTTTACAGCTCTAAACATAAACAAAAATCTTGCCATTTGTGTTCCATTCCGATTTTCAATAATTTTATGTGTATGTATTTGACTACATTTAGAAAAAAAGCTACGTTTTATTTTATTTTTATTTTATTTTAGAACCAAAGCAAGGTCGTTACAAAAATTCTTAAAGTTAAACTTAAAATTATTATTACACAATACAATGAAAAAAAAAGTACATTATTTTGCTGACTTAAGACTAAAAAAAAATTACAATTTATTTTTAGTTTTTGCTTTTATTTTCTCTCTTTTTTTCTTTTTTTTTAGATACATTTAAAAACTATATGTATGAATTATGAATCATTCAGAGCAATATAAAGAAGCTAAGTTAAACCTTTAACTTAGTCTTCCTATTAAGAAAGAGAAAAAAAAAAAAAGATGTAAGATGATACAATAATTTTTTTGAACTTCGTTAAAATTAAATTAATTAATAAATTAATTGTACTTGTTATTAATTAATTGTACTTATTGTAATTGTATTAAATTAATTAATTGTACTTATCACAATAAAGACAAAAGTTATTTTTTGTATGTAAAATGAGACAATGCTTTTAATATGGTTTTTCAATTAAGAATTTGGCCTTCTAGGCCTGACATAATTGTTGACTTTGTTTTTATCTTTAATAAAATAGACATTAATCTTATTGGATAAGACATCAAATGTAAAGCTGTTAGATAGTAAGATTCTACGGAAACTAAGTAAATTGACTAACTGCAGCCTGTCATTGTATGATGGAAGGTTATGAAAGTCTCTGGGATTATGTAGATGTCTTAAAGCAAAGAGGAGGAACTGCTTCTGGATTGATTCAATTCTTGTACTATGAATAAGAAAGGGATAATGCTACCGTATTCTAAAACTGAGCGTACAAGTGAGCAATATAAAGTTATTGTTACCCAGATATTGTTAAATTCTCTTGCTCTTCTTTTGATAAAACCTAGCATTTTGTTAGCTTTTGATAACATTGATTCACAGTGAAGATTATAATTCAGTTTGTTATCCAAAATCATTCGCAAATCTGTAATATGATCCACACATTCTAGGTTGCAGTTTTGTATGGAATAATTATGCATCAATTTGGATCTTTTCCGTGAAAAGGTCATAGTATAGCACTTACTAATATTGAGATCTAGCATGTTGTCACAGCACCATTTTTCTAAGCACTTCAATTTTGATTGAAGGAAACAGCAATCAGTATCATTCTTAATTACATGATACATCTTAAGATCATCAGCATAAGTAAGGCGGGCAACGCCTGATAAGAAATTCGAAAGATCACTTATATATATATTGAATAAAAGTGGTCCTAAGTGACTACCTTGGGGTACCCCAGAGTAGCCAGAAAAGAGCTTAGATATAGTACCTTGAAATCTAACAAATTGTACTCTTTCAGTGACATATGACTTAATCCATTTTCATTTGGAGCCACTGAATCCTAGCTTTGCCAGTTTATCTTTTAGTATATCATGATTTATCCGGGCAAATGCTTTACTAAAATCTGTATATATTGCGTCTACCTGAAGACCTTTTTCAATAGAAGATAATATCTGATGTGAAAACCATCAGGTTGGTGGTGGTTGAACGATCTTTTCTAAAACCATGTTGTTTTTGATTAAGATAAGGATCTATTATAGGTATAATTTTATCAGTAACAAGTTTTTCAAATAATTTGAGTATAGTCGACTGAATTGCTATACCTCTATAATTGTCTATTAATACTTTGTCACTTTTTTTGTCAATCGTAATCAGGTATGAGGTTTTCCAAAATTGTGGGAAAGTACCTGACATAAGGGATCTGTTAAAAATTAATGTAAGTGGGACAGTTAAATTATGAATACAGTTATGTAAAAAAATAGGTGGAAGAAGATCAGGACCAGATACTTTTTTAATATCTAAATTACTAATTTCTGAAAAAATATCTTCTAATGATAAGTTTAAATTCTGACTGAGAGGAATAGTGTTATTTAAGGTCTGGAAATTCACGTTTCCATGCCCTGTTTGCGGCTGACGTACACGTTTTTGGAATTTGTGTGCAAAAAATTTGCAAATTTCATCAGGGTAGGATGAGACTTTACCATCTAAGGACATAGAGTTTGGATAACCTGACGACTTACGTTTTGTATTAACAAATTAAAAAAAAAAAATTTTCTAGGTTTACTTAAAATGGAGTTACCAATATTTTGAACGTAATTATCGTACGATGCAATGTGTTTTATTTTAAATTCATCAGCTAATTTTTTATGCTTATTAATAGTTTCGGAGCTTGGATCAACTGATGATTTAATAATTTTATATAATTTATTTCTACGATTACGTAACGACCTGAGTTCCTTATCTAGCCAAGGTTTTGTGCTGAAGCAAATAAATAATACAATATAACCTTTAAAAGTTGTTGTACCACGCCCTACTGATGATCTTAAGGTAAATGGTCCAGCATAATCAACACCGCAATTAGTGAAGGATCTTGCTATTGTTAATCTGCTTTTCGGTAAATTTCCCATTAGTGGCGTTGTCGTTGATGTTTTAAATCGATGACAAACTATAGCGATGAATTTTACCTTTAACTGCCTTTAAGCCGTTTAAAATCTAATAATTTTGTCTTATATATTCCAGAGTCTTTGAGTTTCCCCCATTCACTTTGAGTAAAGTGTGTTTATGACCCCCATTTTTTATAAAATCGGTTAAGATGGATTTGTATGGTAAGATAAATGGATGTTTTCGGTTGTAGCTAGTTTCAAATTCTGTAATTCTTCCTTCGACACGAAGAAGCTTGTTTTCATCTAAAAATGGATTAAGGTTTAATAAGCTCCTATTTTTTTCATTAGACGATGGTTTAAAAGACATTCGATTTCATCTTTAAAGTGTTGCATTTGTGTTTGCACTAGCTGTATTGTTGCCGTCTTTATTTCGATAGTTGTGTTTCGATAGTTCCTTATTACGATCTTCCTTCTTAAGTTTGAGATTAGATATAAAAAGTTTTCAATAAGCTAAAATTTTTTGTAGCTTTGTTCAAGATGAATATTTTGATAATAGCATGTCAATAAATGGATTGTTTGACATAGTTGACAGATGAGATTTTAGTTTATTGTTTGATTTTTCTTCTAAAGTTGTTTGATAATTTGCTGCTTTTGAGAGTTTGATTATTTTTTGTTTTAGCTAAGTGGGACCTTCCCACCACAAAGAATTATATTGCAATTTTGATGGATAAATTCCTCGTCGTATTAAATCTGCTGGGTTTGCTTGTGAGCTGACATGATGCCAATGTCCGACCTTTAATATCGATTGTATTTCTGATACTCTATTGCCAACAAATGTTTTCCAATGATGTGAATCTTCTTGTAGCCACAATACAACAATTGTAGAATCTGTCCAAGCAAATGACATTATGTTGTCAATATCTAAACTGTGCTTGACTTCTTTCATCAATCTGGCTAATAATAAGGCGCTATATAACTCTAATCTTGGCAATGATAATTGTGATCTTAGTGGTGCTACCTGATTTTTTTCTGTAACAAGATTTACTGTAATTTGACCATCTGCTTTCAAAGTTCGTAGGAGTGCACCGTACGCCTTTTCGGAAGCTTCTGAAAATCCACGTAATTCACAAGTTTCTACCGAATTTTCATAATCAATCCAACGGCAAAGTTCAAGTTTTTCAATAGATGGTAATTCAGTTTTAATCTTTTGCCATTCCTTTAACACTTTATCAGAAACTGCATCATCCCAATCCGATTGCTCTAATCATATTTCTTGAAACAATAATTTTATTTTAATAGTTGTAGGAGAAAGTAATCCTATTGGATCAAAGATTCGCGCAGCTTCAAACAATATTCATCGTTTAGTAATAATTTCTGGGTCTGGTTTAATGTTAATATTAAATTTTAATTTATCGGAAGTCAGTGATTAAAGCCGTTAACAGTGATTAAAGCCGTTCACAACAGTTACAACATGTAGCAGTATTATATAGTACTACATGAGGTAACTATTGTACTATATAATACTGCTACATTTTACTACAGAGTCAGCGTCTTTAGTGGATTACTACAGAGTATTATTTTACTACAGAGTCAGCGTCATCAGTGGATTACAACGTGCAGCAGTATATAACACCTTACTCGTATGATATAACCAAAGATAGCTCCACTGTAGCAGCTATTATTATTATTACTATTATTATTATTAAAATATTGTCATTATTACTATTACTAATATTATTATTACTATTATTATTATTATTATAATTATTATTATTACTATTATTATTATTATGATTATTATTATTGTTCTTGTTATTATTACTATTATTATTATTATTATTATTATTATTATTATTTTTATTATTATTATTATTATTATTAATATTGTTATTATTGTTATAATAAGAATATTATTAATATATTATTATTATTAATATATATTATTGCTGTGTTTACTACAGAGTCAGCGCCATCCGTGGATTACAACGTGCAGCAGTATATAACACCTTACTTGCATGATATAACCAAAGATAGCCCCACTGTAGCAGCTATTATAATTATTACTATTATTATTATTATAATTATTGTTATTATTACTATTATTATTATTATTGTTATTATTAATTATACGATATACTTTATTGCGATATAAAAGTACTACATAATTTTTATTTATGACCTGACCGGGGTTTGAACCCAAGACCCTTCGAGTGAAAGGTTGGCGACTTAACCACTACGCCATGAGTCAGATATAGATAATGTTATAGATAATGTTATTTAGATAATGTGCAAAACATATCCATTCGTTTTATCAACGACCCCAGTGTAACTTCAATGCTCACTCCACTCAGCCATCGTCGCACAATTGGGTCACTGACCTTGTTTTATAGGTATCTCGTAGGGATTAACACTTGTTCCAAAGAAATAAAACAATTAATGCCTCCACTCAAAGTTTTCAAACGAGAAACAAGGAGAGCAATAGATGCTCATCCCTACCATGTTGAATTATCAAGATGGCGAAATACAGCCTATGGAAATTCGTTTGTCATGCGCACGTCCCGTTTGTGGAACCATATACCATCGTATGTGTTCCAAGTTGGTAATTCATATGTGTACGATTTACTTAAGTTTAAGAAGATCATTAACATCTTTCTATCTTAATCCCCCTTAATCCCCCTATCCCCCTATCCACCTTAATCCAAATTTCCCAATTCCAATTTCTCCAATTATCCTTCCCACATCCCTATCCCCAAAACCAAACTGTACATTTGTATTAAAGGTTCCATCCTAAAGTTTGGTTTTAAAAAGGGGGTGGTTTTGGTTGGTTAAAATGCAACACTACCCTGAGGAACCACGTGCAGTTCCTCTTGGTTACTTTCGAGTTTTCCACCAACCCTTGTTAAAAAAAAAAAAAACAAATTTTACATTTGTTGCTTTGTAAAAAAAACTTTAATATCTTTAATTTGAATGAATTTTACATAAAAAGTTTATATACAAAGAAAACAGTTACAAAAATTATTAAAGTTGCATTAATTAAATAAATAAAGTTTAAGTTACATTGATACAATACTAATTCTTGACCTACATAAATATATAAAATTATTACTTAACTAAAATTTGATTACATAGCAAAATTAATAATAACAATTAAAAGTAATTTAAATTAAAAGTTATATTGAAGTAAATTATATTCTAAGTAAGTGAAATTTCCGCTTATTTGATATTATTAAAATTAAACATTTTTTTGTTGCATAAACAGGTGCTATGAGGTACCCGTTTATTCAATTTTCTAAACAAGCCAGCTGTTCTACTTGTTTTATGGTTAAACTTTAAATTCTCATCTATTGTGTCTGCCAAATACTTGTAATTCCTTACTTTTTGTAACATTTTATCTTTGCATTTTACTGTTATGTTAATATTTTTATAATTGATAAGCATGAATTTGGTTTTAGCAGCATTAACTGTCAGCTTGTGCAGATTCTTTCATTTTTCGACCATTACCATATCTTGATTTATATTTTGTGCCAACCTATTAAACTCATTTTCGTTGTATATTAACACTAAATCATCAGCATACATGTACAGTTTAACTTTTAATTGTAAACTAGATAAACTACTTATATAACATGCGAATAATGCAGATCCTAAGGACATTTGTAACATTTTATCTTTGCATTTTACTGTTATATTAATATTTTTATAATTGATAAGCATGAATTTGGTTTTAGCAGCATTAACTGTCAGCTTGTGCAGATTCTTTCATTTTTCGACCATTACCATATCTTGATTTATATTTTGTGCCAACCTATTAAACTCATTTTCGTTGTATATTAACACTAAATCATCAGCATACATGTACAGTTTAACTTTTAATTGTAAACTAGATAAACTACTTATATAACATGCGAATAATGCAGATCCTAAGGAGCTACCTTGAGAACAGTCGAGTAATCAACGGCTTAGTGAAATTAATGATTCACGAAACTGAAGCTTAGTTAAATACGAATAATAAATGACTTATTGGTTGTCCTATACTCCTCATTGGAATGGCAAGGAAAAAAGAAGCAGCTACTCTTGAATAATAGATGTATTTCAGTGTTTTTTGAAACCATACTGTAATTCGCTGATAAGATTATTATTTCTCAGATATACCGATAGCTGTTCATTAATGTAGTTTTCAATTATTTAACCAAAAGTAGCTGCTATTGAAATAGGTCTATAATTATTTATGTCAGATTTATTTCCATTTTTCTTATAAATGGGACCACTCTATTAATTTTAAGAATTTCCGGCATTACTCTGTGCTGAATAGATGAATTAATCAAATTCGAAATTAGTTGGATTAGGAACTCTTTACACTGCTTCACTAATAAAGTGCTAATACCATCTAAACTCGAACTATTTGTTGATTTAAGATTAAGTTAATTTATCTTAACCAGTAATCGTATTTTTCTTGGATGTATGCTTTTTTTCTTTGATCTTTGAGCATCAGTTCGTTCAGATTTGCAACATCCTTTTGTGCCAATAATTTTTGTCCTTAATCAATTGGATACATTCAGCATCAATCCATGGTTTATTAAATCTAATTGATTTGGTACATTTCTTTTTTAAAGTGGATTCTGCTATATATTTTTGCATGGTGTCTTCTATATTTTTACAAATTGTCTTGGTAACACTTGACGATGTGTAATTTCACAGTTGTCTTTTCAATAGTTTGACGTTGGTTTTTTTTTTTGGTTAATTTCGTACTTGGTTTTGTTTACAAAATTATTATCATTTAGTTCTAATAATAACATATTATGATAGGTAAAATTAGTGTTTAAATATGAAATATTAACTTTTGTTGTTAAATTATTAAACAATACGTGATATATGCATGTACCAGTAGCAGGCCGAGTTACGGAATCATCACAGAAGTGAAAACCGCTTGATTCCACAATAGATTTGTTCTCCAGAATATTTTTGTCGGTCGAATTCAGAATATTGAAGTTAAATTCTCCAATCACCATGGAATTTTTGCTATTTAATTCAGCTAAATGTGCATCAAACAAAGTAAAAATTTGTGAAGTGAATCCTAATTGTTAACTGGTGGTCTATAAATTATGAACAAATCCAAATTATTATTATTTGTTAAAATTGTAATTGACAAAAATTGTAATTGACTATTGAGATTATCACCATACATTTTATTCACATTATATTTTATGGTTCCATGTATAAATAGCCCAATTCCTCCACCCTTCTTACTAGCAGGAGACGAAAAAATTGGTATAATATTTCAGATTAACTAAATCGACTTCATCGTCAAGAATCGTCGATTCAATAAATATTATATTTGAAACTAACCTATCTAACATATATTCTATTTAATTAATTTTATATTTTAAACTTCGAATATTTAGATACATGATTTTCAGTGACTTATCTTAATTAAATTTCATATCATCGATCTTGCTTAATGTATATACTTGAGTATTAAGGAAAGTATTATAATCTATGTAATTCACTATTAATTTATGCAAGTGTTATTATTTATCATAGAAAATTGTAGATTATTTTCAATTATAAAACGTATGAAACGTTATAGTCTTGCTTTTGTCATTTTCTCGTATATATAATTTTCCTTCTCCAAATATATTGTATCACCTTCTTCTTCTTAAGGTCTCTAGCTTTCTTATGTACTGAACTAAAATGAGGAGTTAGTCTTTCATTTATGTAGATAATTCGCGAATTAGGAGTTTCAGTATCTGGGAAAATTTTATTACAATCTAAAGTTTTTCCTTTTTCGGCTTTCATAATCTTTTTCTTTATATTACTATTCTTGAGACTTACAACTAGTTTTGGCTCACCTGAGTTTTTAGTATTTTGTATTGTGTATATATCTTTTATATCGTTAGCCTGAAGGTTTACTTCTAGTTCTTCCATAATTTTTGTTACTGTTGAAACTGTATCATCAATTCTCATATTTCCAAATTCTGTACCTTCAATGCTATTGTTGTATCGATATTGTTTTATTTCCCCTATTTCCAACATATTTCTATCGATTTGTCTTTTGAAATTAGCTTTTTCATTACGAAACTGGATGTTTGCATCAATTAACGAATGCACTGTTTCCCTGAATTGTTGGATATTTCTCTTCAATTGATGTAGGATTAGCTCCTGTGAATTCTGTTTTTCGATCATTTCATTTAATTTATCCATAACTATAGCGAGATCTTAGTAGTATGGATATGCCGGTTCTGGCGCAGGAGGAGCTTTTTTAAAGCTTTAAGTTCTCCTAAAAGTATGCAAAAAATTATTTGCATATATTCGTCGAAATAGTATGCAAAATGAGTAAAAAGGATTGTGTCTTTGATATTTTAAATTAAAAAAGCTAGCTATAGTCATAAAGAAATCATATACATAGAGTATTTACGCGGAACAAATTTTTTAAACCATTTCTGCACAAAATGTAGAACCCCAAAATTCTGTTTTGTTGCAGATTAACATATTTTGAACAAAAAATTTATACAGAAATAATATCTATTTGCAGCTTATAAAAAAATGAAATGTATTCTTTTCATATTTATACTATTTTATAATTGTAGTGGTATGGTAGTGGTAATATTTTTTTTTATTCGTTTCATTCTTATTTGTTTGTACGTATGTTTATTAGATTTGAAATTATTAGAATTTGAATGTTTAACAATTTTTGGCTGGCGTATTAAGCGTATTAAATAGCGTATGTGTGTGTTTAGTAAAATTAAAACTGATTTTATTATGCATGTATAAGAACAGAAAGTAGGTAAATAAATAAAAAATTAGATAAGTGATAATAAGTGACTTTTATTAAATATTTTGTTTTAATAAATAAACTTAAGGTAATAAGGGAACAAATCAATGTTAAATTACAGATTCACTGAAATAAAAGTTTCTTTTCCTACTTAGAATAAATATATAGTCATGATATACCTAGTACTAGTAAAAGTAAATAATTTTTAAAACTTTTGCAAAAATTAATAAAAAAATCAAATTTTATTTAACAATTTTCTTTTTAATATTAGTACCTAAATGTTAGAATAGCTAATATTAGAATAGGAATATTAGTACAGTACCTAAATAGGGAATAAAAAAATAACAAAAGCACATAAAATTAATTAAAATAAATGTTAAAACACATTTATTTTAATTAATTTTATGTGCTTTTGTTTTTTTTTTGTTTAAAATTAAAGAATAGAAGGAAAACATAAGAAGGGAAAAAGCCACATGGAAAATTCTAAAATATAGTCTGATAGTATTAATTTTCCAAATGGCATAAAAAACCCTTTTTATTAGTACATTTACAAAAAAATAAAAATTCAAAATTTATGTAAACAAATTTTACAAGAAAATATAAAATTCTGCAACAAAACAGAATTTTGGGGTTCTATATTTTGTGCAGAAATGGTTTAAAAAATTTGTTCGGTGTAAATACTCTATGTATATGATTTCTTTATGCTATAGTGCTGCATATTTCAAATTGGGATAAAAATATGAAAACTTTTTAAAGTTTGGTTTAAAAATTTCAAAGTTTGGTTTAAATACAAAATTATTATAAAAGTTTAAACATATTTATCAAACGTCAAATTTACATTCGATTATAACAATTTGAGTTCTCCTAACCTTATATAAAAAAATTAGTAGGGTGAAGATATGAAAAGTTTTTAAAGTTTGGTTTAAAAGTTTTTAAAGTTTATTATTATTAAAGTTTATTAATTATTCTAAATTTAACTTAGTGGTTAGTATATCAGTTATGTTTTAATTTGAAATTTAAAAAGCTTAAGCTATGGTTCTGAATATTTTAAATTAGGATAAAAATATGAAAAGTTTTTAAAGTTTGGGTTTAAAAATTTCAAAGTTTGGTTTAAACATATTTACGAAAAGTCAAATTATAACAATTTAAGTCCTCCTAACCTTATGCAAAAAAATTAATAAGGGTAAGATATAAAAAGTTTTTAAAGTTTATTATTATTAAAGTTTAAACTTTAATATTTACTTGAAAAAAAAGTTTGATTTGAATAGGGTACATAAAGAAATGTCTACAAAATAATTTTAAATGAAATGTTTTGTTATAATAAATATATTATTTATAAAATAAATAATAAAAGTTTTGAGCTAAACGGTTGAAATATAATGAAATATTATGAACTTCGAGAAGTTTTATAGTAAGATTAAAAGTTATAAATAATCAGATAAATTCTAAATTATCTGATTATTTATAACTTTTAATTTATAAATAATATAAAAGTTAGAAATAATCAGATAAATAATAATCAGAATTTTTTTCGAATTCGAAAATAATCATATAAATTCGAAACTTTTACTGTCAATTAAATTATACCCTACACTTAAAGTATAGGGTATATTAACTTTGGTATGGTGTTTGTAACCACCAAAAGGAAGCGAGTTAGGTATAGACATGTATATATATTCTGAATCAGGATCACCGGCGGAGTCGATTTAGCGATGTCCGTCCGTCCGTACGCACGATAACTCAAAAAATAATGATGCTATCTTGCTGAAATTTATATAGTAGGTTACTAATTACGAAAGAAAGGCTAAGTTCGAATCTGGACAAAATTCGTCCATGGGTTCGGATTCTGGAAGCTTCCGAATGATTCCGGAGCAAACGAGATTATCTCCAAAAGCAACAAAGATAGAACCTTCAAATTTTGTACAATGATATTTCTTCCCGTTCGATTTATGTCTCTGAAATTTAAGAGGATTTGGTCCATGGGTTTGGATTTTGGAAGCTTCCGAACGAGCACCAGAGCAAATGAGATTATCTCCAAAACCAACAAAGATAGAACCTTTAAATTTTGTACAATGATGTTCCTTCCCGTTCGATTTATGTCTCTGAAATTTAAGAGGATTTGGTCCATGGGTTTGGATTTGGAAGCTTCCGAACGAGCCCCAGAGCAAATGAGATTATCTCCAAAACCAATAAAGATATAACCTTTACTTTTGGCAGAATGGTGTTCTTTCATGTATGATTTAGGCGTCTGAAATTTAAGAGGATTTGGTCCGTGGGTTCGGATTTTGGAAGCTTCCGAACGAGCAGCAGAGCAAATGAGATTATCTCCAAAACCAACAAAGATATAACCTTTAAATTTGGCAGGGTGGTGTTCTTTCATGTTTTATTTAAGTCTCTGAAATGTGAGAAGATTTGATTCATTTGTTCGGGTTTTGGAAGCTTCCGAACGAGCCCCTGAGCAAACGAGATTATCTGCAAAACCAATAAAGATAGAACCTTTAAATTTTTTATAATGATGTTTCTTCCAGTTTGATTTATGTCTCTAAAATTTAAGAGGATGTGGTCCATGGGTTTGGATTTTGGAAGCTTCCGAAGCAGCCCCAGAGCAAATGAGATTATCTCCAAAAACAACAAATATATAACCTTTAAATTTGGCCGAATGGTGTTTTTTCATGTTTGATTTAGGTCTGTGAAATTTGAGAGGATTTGGCCATGGGTTTAAATTTGAAAGAATTTGAACCGTGGATTCGAATTTTGGAAGCTTCCGAACGAGCCGCAGAGCAAATGAGATTATATCCAATACGAACAAAGGTAGACCTTTGAATTTGGTACAATGGTGTTCTTTCGTGTTTGATTTATGTCTCTGAAATTTAAGAGGATTTGGTCCATGGGTTCGGATTTTGGAAGCTTCCGAACGAGCCCCAGAGCAAATGAGATTATCTCCAAAACCAATAAAGATATAAGCTTTACTTTTGGCAGAATGCTGTTCTTTCATGTATGATTTCGGCCTCTGAAATTTGAGAGGATTTGGTCCTTGGGTTCGGATTTTGAAAGCTTCCGAACGAGCCTCAGAGCAAATGATATTATCTCCAAATGCAACAAAGATATAACCTTTAAATTAGGCAGAATGGTGTTCCTTCATGTTTGATTTATGTTTCTGAAATTTGTGAGGATTTGGTCCATGGGTTCAAATCTTGGAAGCTTCCGGACGAGCCCCAGAGCAAACGAGTATATCTCCACAACCAACAAAGATAGAACTTTTATTTTTAGTACAAAGGTGTTCTGTTATGTTTCCTTTTCTGTAAAATTGGAAACTGACATTTGAAAGAATTTGAACCATGGGTTCGTATTTTGGAAACTTCCGGACGAGCACAAGAGCAACGAGCATATCTCCAAAACCAACAAAAGTAGAACCTTTAAATTTAATAGAATGGTGTTCTGGCAAGTTTTCTTTATGTTCCTGAGATGGATTCGATGAATTGGAGTGGCAATTCGGGTAGCTGACACAAACCTCCCAAGGACTACCAATCTTCGAAAATAATTAAGATAGAAACTTAAAATTTTATACAAGGGTGTCAAGCATATCCCAAGCGGATGCCTCTTTTACGTTCTTGAAATTCGAGTTGAATAAGACAGAAAAGGGAAGAAGTTCAAGCAGCTGCCAAAAACACTTATGGATTTTTAATTTAATTCGAATTATTCAGGTGTAGGGTATTAATAAGTCGGTTGCATCAACTTACTGTTACATTTACTTGTTTTTATATTTAACAAAGTTTTTTATTTGTCTCTGGTTTTATTTAAAGTTTATTTATTCATTTATATACAGGTACCGTGGTACATATATGAGCCAGGTAGCTATAACCCCTGTTTCCTGGTAGGAATGTGGGGTATACGAGATATTATATGATGAAAATTTTCAAAAACATCAGTCAAAATAAGCACATCTGTTTTAAGGTAAAGTTTTAAATAGTCGCATAAGTTTTGACAATCAAACGTATTCCATACATTAACTGCATGAATGTAGTCTTCATCGGAACATGATGTGTTTGTCATATGATTGGTAAAAGCTTCGTGTGAAGGTAAACTTCTTGCGTCAAGTCGTTCAATGTAATTTAAATACTCATAGGGAAAAACTACCTTTCGAGTGATAAGTTTAATTTTTTCATTATTATTGAATTCTTTATACCCGTACGATAGGATCGGGTATAATAAAATTACTCCTCCGTTTGTAACACCTCGAAATAAGCGAGCTAGATGTACCTTCAAAGGTATGGATCGGATCAGAAAAAAATTCTAAGTCGATTGAGCCATGTCCGTCCGTCCGTCCGTCAGCACGCTAACTCAAAAACTAAGAAAGCTAGAATCTTGAAATTTACACAAAATATTCTAGGAGTAATTTGTAGGTTCCCTATTTTTTTTGGTTGAGTTCCGACCAAAACTTCGGGTAAATTTCGAACACCTAACTTTTAGATCCCCACATTTTTTTGAAATAGAGCTATGAAATTTTAACTGCTTATAGATGTTACAAAAATATAAATTTATTTTAAAAGTTATTTTAAAGTTTTTATAGTTATTTATTAAAAATAATAACTTGTTGTTGTAGCCCCACCAGTTACGGAGCTACAGCTCCCCAAAGGTTCAAAAAAACTCTATATTTAAATTGTTATAGCACAAGTTGTATAAGGTATATCTTCATTCTGAAAACGGCAAACGATTACTGCTTTTATTAGCTTTAAAAGTATATATACAATAAATATATAGTTATGGCAATAAATATATAGTTGTAATAAATACGGTGTCTTAATTTACCGTTATGCGAAACTAAAATTTTGCAAAATCCTTTAACCCTTCTATCTTCTAAACAATTTAAGTTGGAAACTTGAAATTTTGACAGAAGTTAGAAAATAAGTATGAGTCATTCCAGAAATTTTTTTTGTATCACCCCCCGTTTAGGAGCTGTAAGGGGTCAAAAACTGAAAATTTCCTATTTTTAAATACCTGTAACTTGAACACCTGTTAAAATTTTTTTGAAGTAATACACAAAAATTAAAGCTTCAACATTATACTCTTATTTCTGTTAGCAACTTTTTTTAATCATATAGGGTTACTTTATAATTGACGAAAGTGTTACTTGATTTTTTCAAATTTTCTAACAAATTTCTTTAAAACGAATTTTTTCCATTTTGTTTTACTCGATAATTTGAAATTGTTGAGGATATAATGCGTAGGACAAAAAAATGTAAATAAATAAACAACATAACGGTTGCTTGAAGAATTTTTATTTATATGATATTGATATACATACATACTTATATAATATCATGTTTATTTACATATCGTATATGTCACTGATGAATGAATGATAAGAGTATAGATGTATATTATATAGCGCCGTATTTATTGTACATATAAGAAATTATTCTATGACTGGAAATATTTTTAAAGAAATATTGCAATGTATGGCGATGTACTTTTAACAATATAAATATACTATGTACGCATTAATATAATAATGGGTGTTCAAAATTGAGGTATCATTTTGATTTTGCCGCCATTTTTTTTCTACCTGGAATTTTTATACGAGATTTCTTTAGGTATATTCTAAATACATTCCGGTTAGTTAATATGGAACATTACACGAAGGAACAACGTGTTTTTGTTATTACAACATTTTTTGAAAATGGTAAAAGTTTTCAAGATGTAATTAGGAAATTTCGAACAAAATTTGATAGAGAAAATGCTCCAACAAATCGTGCCATCAAGCTGATGGTTGATAAATTTCTAGAAACTGGATCTGTTCTTGATAATAGAGGCAACATTTATCAACGTAGTGGCCGTTCAACCGAGAATGTAGCAGCTGTGAGCAGAAGTGTTGAAGAAGATCCAAAAACTTCCATTCGTCATCGTTCGCAGCAATTAAACATCAAACCATCCACATTATTTAACATTTTGCGTAGAGATCTCCATTTAAAGGCTTATAAGATCCAGCTGACGCAAGAATTAAAACCAACTGACCATGCATTATCTCGGCAATTCGTTTCTTGGGCAATCGAAAAACAAGAAGAAAATGAGAATTTTTTTAACAAAATAATCTTCACCGACGAAGCTCATTTCCAGCTTAATGGCTACGTCAATAAACAGAATTGCCGCATCCAAGGGTTATCTTAGAGCAACCAGTACATCCACAAAAAGTTACGGTTTGGTGTGGTTTGTGGTCAGGAGGAATCATCGGACCATATTTTTTTGAAAACGCAAATAGAAATGCGATTACGGTCAATGGAAATCGCTACAGGGAGACGATGCGAAGCTTTTTGTGACGGGAAATTGATGATTTGGATGTAGAGAATATGTGGTTTCAACAGGACGGTGCCACTTGCCACACAGCAAGAGAAACAATGGATCCTTTGAAGGAAAAGTTCGAAGATCGCATTATTTATCGTAGAGGAGGAGTGATGTGGCCACCAAGATCGTGCGATTTGACACCGTTGGATTTTTTTTGTGGGGTTTTGTGAAATCGAAAGTGTACAGCAATAATCCCACAACAATTCAAGAGCTTAAAAACAACATTATCGAGCAGATTTCAGCCATTGAGAACAGTTTATTGAACAACGTGATTCAGAATTTTGGTAAAAGATTGGAAGCCTGCCGAAGTAGTAGAGGTGACCACTTGGCCGACATAATTTTTCATTATTAACCGGAACCTATTTGTAATAAATTAAAATAAAAATATATTTAATATTTCAAAAAAAAAGTCTTTTTTTATTAAAATTAAAATGATACCTCAATTTTGAACACCCTATATAATATTTAAAATTATATTTACTATTTTGTACTTAGTAAATTTAATATACATTTACCGCTCAGTATTAAATGGTACTATAGAATATTTGAAAAAGTTTTGGATTGATAATCGTTATGTGGAAGGTTAAAATCTGCTTTTGAAGAATGTATAAACATATAGTTTGTATATATGTATAAGCCATAGTTCTAGAAATTATAAAATTCACCCAAATTATTTTAAAAATATTAAAAATAATAAAGTCTTAACATTAAATTAAAATTAAGAAATTAAGAAATTTTAATACTATATAATAATTATAAAAATAAAAAATAAAAAAAAAAAAAAGGAATAAAGGAAAAGGAAAAATTTCAAAGTCCAACTGAACGCGCCAAAATAGAGTTTATAAGTTTACAAAATTATTGATCTTAACTTATATATATAAATATTATAAAAATAAAAAATAAAAATTTTTCAATATCTGAAGAAATCAATAATTTTCTATTATGAGCTATGAACTATGTAAAATTTGCAAAAAACAATTCCATCGTAAAACAAAAGGAATACAGTGCAGTGGTATTTGCCGAAATGTTTTCCACCTAAAATGTGCATCGGTTGCTGATGAACTTTTTAATGCTGTCCATGCAGGAAGTGCGACTTGGAAATGCAATGACTGTCCTAGTAAAAGTAATGAATCGTTCGTTGTGCTGGATGACAAAGAAAGTGAAGACGAGTTGAACAATGAATTCTCCACTATTAGTAATAACGAAAAAGATTTAACCGTACCCAAGCCATCCGATTGTGTAGGAGAAAATCTATATAATTGCTTGCAACAATTAGCGTCCGCTGTTAATGGCATTCACAACACATTAACTTTTGTTAACTTTAAAATAGAGGAAATTTTCCAACAAAATAAGCTGATATTGGAAGAGAATAGCACTCTCAAAAAACAAATTAAACTTAACGAGGATAGGACATATAAACTAGAAACTTTGGTAAACAAATTGCAAGGGGAAATAGATGGGATTGAACAACATAAAAACCAGTCCAATATTATAATTTCCGGGCTACCTTCTACTTAGACAATATAAAAAATACTGTATGTACCATATTTGATAAAATTCAAGCCAAAATTCCTAAGGAAAATATTTTAAGTGTTACTTGTTGAAATAAGCATAACAATAATAAGGAAAATAAAAATACTTTATACTTGGTAAAAATGAAAACCGATAAAGATAAAGAAGAAGCTATGGCGAATAAATCTAACTACCGAAACCTTTTCACAGTTGAAGTAGGCCTTGAAAAATATGGCAACAAGCAAATTTTTTTTCGTCCACATCTTACCTCTCTTCAATCTAAATTACATTATGAGGCTAGGCAGCTTAAAATCGCTGGAAAATGTGGATCAAGATCAAGTGGCCTGGATCAAGAATAATAAAATTTATTTACGACAAAATGAAAACACCAAGGTATTTAGAGTTGAAAATTTTAATGACATTAACTTTGCTAAAACTAAACTTTGCAAATAAATACAATATAGATAAAATAATTTTTCCAAAACATTCATTTTTGATTAATAAAATTTCTTTCTTTGTTATTCTCACATTATTACACATAAATTTGGATTTAATTAACATTTCAAGTAAAATAACTTTAATTAACATAACCTATAATATTATATTAGTAATTTGTTCTTTTTATTTTTACATTCTAATTACAACAACAACTTTAATTAACATAACCTATGGCATTGTCTTAGATCTTTGTTTTTTTTTTTTTACTTTTTTATATCTACATAATCCTATATTTAATTTATATTTCATAGCAAACAATTTGTCAAAATCAGCAATTTCAGTTTTATACAGTATACAGATTAACTCATTTATAAACAATTGGTCAACTAACGTCTTTAAACATAATTTATTATTTCTTATATATTTTAGTACAATTTATATCTCAACAATAACAATTAAATTTAATATAAACTTAATCTATTTTACAATTTTTATATCTCCTAAAATTATATTTTGCTCTTTCAGACTAAATTCTTATCCTTTAACTTTAAACTATTCAACTTTAAATATTAACCTTAAACAATTACACATTGCTCGTATTTATTTTTCATATATTTCAAATTTTTCTACATTATTATATTTACGACTAAATCTATTTCACTTATTATTTTTTTCTCAAAATTATCTATTAACTTTAAACTTTACAATTTTAAACACTAATTTTAAACAATTATACATTGGCCATATTTACATTTTATACATTTCAAATTTTTCTACATTATTATATATACGACAAAATCTAATTCACTTATTAATTTTTTTTCAAAATTTTCAATTAACTTTAAACTTTACAATTTTAAATACTAATTTTAAACAATTATACTTTGGCCATATTTACATTTTATATATTTCAAATTTTTCTACATTACTATACATATTTACGAATAAATGCAATTCACTTATTAATTCTAATTCAAATTATCCACCTATGATGTTATATAAAAACATCTTAATACTATATAAAAAAATAATACATATAAACATACATATCAATCTTCTACTACTCTTTTTTTTGTTTGGTCAGCTGTTAAATTTAATATTACATAAAAATATAATAAATATTAATTTTGACAGATTACAACTGTTAATTTTAACTCATGCTATACAAATTATTACTTTATACTCTATATGCACTTAGATGAAATAGAAAACGTAGAAAGCCATTGCAAGGTGGCACATTACCTAAATTACGACCATAATTCAATGAGTATAAAGTATCAAAATAATTTTAACATTTTGTACTTAAACATACAAAGTTTAAGAAAAAAAATCTTTGAATTAGAAACAAACAAATCGAGAATTTTAAATGTAACATAGATGTAATTGTTCTAACTGAAATATGGCGACTTTCTTCTGAGAATAAATTTTTCAATCTATCAGGATATGATTCATATTTCATTAATAGAGACAAACCATATGGTGGAATCGCTATCTATATAAAAAATCACTATTCTAGTAATATTACTATTACTGAAGAATTTGACAACAGCCAAATATTAGGTATTAAGATAATGAAGCAAAACTTTAATATTTTTGGAATTTATAGATCGCACGAAACACGTCCTACTAACTTTATTAATAGAATCGATGAATTGACTTCCAATTACAAAAGATCTATAATAGTAGGTGATTTCAATCTTGACTTGCTAAATATAAACAACCCGGATATAGTCTCATGTAAAGATATGTTGCTATAAGTAATGGTTTCTTTATCTGCAATAAGATTTCTGAAACTTTCGCTACCAGATTTGGATCACAATCTAAAACAATAATTGATCATTTTCTAACCGACATTGTAGACAAAAAATATAATTTACATGTCTTAGATTGTTCCTTATCTGATCATCAAATGCTTTTAATCAGTACAAAACATATAAAAAATAATAATTATAATAATATTCAATACAAAACCGTTTTAAATTACACCAATATTACTAACAATGATTTCTGGCTAAATTCTGAATCATACAATGATGTTGATCAAATCATTGATAATCTCTCTGCTTTAATAAATAATAATACGGACCGTATTGAAATAAAAAATGTTAAAAAAAAAAAGATTTGGATAACTAAATACTAAGAGATTGAAGAGATTTTATGTGTTATGAAAATCAGAGATTCCTTTTTTAAATATAAGAAGCAACACGTGAATAATACTCATATTAACAACTTGTATATTCAATATAGAGATAGAGTTAAAAAATTAGTTATTGAGGCAAAAAAAAAATATTGCTCGGAAAAAATCTCTTTATATCCGAGTGATACAAAAACACTTTGGAATTTATATAAGGAGATTATACTTAATACTGATACAGCCGTTTCAAAAAACCAAGTTAAGACTATATGCCAGAATGAGAAAATGTTAGACAATCTAAAAGACATTTCTGAATGTTTCAATAATTTCTTTGTCAATGTAACCAAGGAAATAAACATATCTAATATAATTATTGATCATGCTTATTTAAGCCAATTCAGTCGTACCATATCTTCAGAATTCCAATTAACTCCAACAAATCTCGAAGAAGTAAGCACGGCTATCAGCTCATTAAATGCTGCGGCAGCTACAGGATTTGACAATATTTCTACGAAACTCATGAAACGTTTTGCGGACCGATTAGTCCCTATATTAGTTAAATTAATTAATAAATCATTTAGTAACGGCATTTTTCCAAAAAAACTCAAAACTGCAATTGTAACTCCTATTTATAAAGACGGAAATAAAACTGACTGCTCAAACTACAGGCCTATTTCTATTCTTCCAGCAATTTCAAAAATTTTTGAAATTGTGATAAAGAATAGATTATCTAATTTTTTTTACTTTTATGATATCTTGAGTGAACAGCAGTTTGGTTTTCAATCAAAATCTAACACCACAGCTGCTTGTCTAAATCTAACAGATTTCATATCAAAAAGTATTGACAGGAAAAAATATACCAGCTGCGTCTTCCTTGACTTGAAAAAAGCATTTGATTGCGTGGATCATGAAATCTTATTGCTGAAACTTTCCAACTTTAATTTTTCAAGAATTCAAATACAATTTTTCGAATCTTACATATTTAATAGAACACAAATAGTTCGCATTAATAATATTTGTAGTTCTGAGAAAAGCATATATAAAGGGGTACCACAAGGTTCTATTTTGGGACCGGACCTCTTTAAGTTATACATTGATGATCTAACTCGTCTAGCCCTAAAAGGGGAAATACAGCTGTATGCTGATGATGCGGTCTTAAAGTACTCTGAAAATAGTGAAGAAATTACAAAAACTTCAATTCAAAATGAAATTACAAAAAATTCAATTCAAATTTTCTAAATATTAAGAAATAATTGACGAAAGTGTTACTTGATTTTTTCAAATTTTCTAACAAATTTCTTTAAAACGAATTTTTTCCATTTTGTTTTACTCGATAATTTGAAATTGTTGAGGATATAATGCGTAGGACAAAAAAATGTAAATAAATAAACAACATAACGGTTGCTTGAAGAATTTTTATTTATATGATATTGATATACATACATACTTATATAATATCATGTTTATTTACATATCGTATATGTCACTGATGAATGAATGATAAGAGTATAGATGTATATTATATAGCGCCGTATTTATTGTACATATAAGAAATTATTCTATGACTGGAAATATTTTTAAAGAAATATTGCAATGTATGGCGATGTACTTTTAACAATATAAATATACTATGTACGCATTAATATAATAATGGGTGTTCAAAATTGAGGTATCATTTTGATTTTGCCGCCATTTTTTTTCTACCTGGAATTTTTATACGAGATTTCTTTAGGTATATTCTAAATACATTCCGGTTAGTTAATATGGAACATTACACGAAGGAACAACGTGTTTTTGTTATTACAACATTTTTTGAAAATGGTAAAAGTTTTCAAGATGTAATTAGGAAATTTCGAACAAAATTTGATAGAGAAAATGCTCCAACAAATCGTGCCATCAAGCTGATGGTTGATAAATTTCTAGAAACTGGATCTGTTCTTGATAATAGAGGCAACATTTATCAACGTAGTGGCCGTTCAACCGAGAATGTAGCAGCTGTGAGCAGAAGTGTTGAAGAAGATCCAAAAACTTCCATTCGTCATCGTTCGCAGCAATTAAACATCAAACCATCCACATTATTTAACATTTTGCGTAGAGATCTCCATTTAAAGGCTTATAAGATCCAGCTGACGCAAGAATTAAAACCAACTGACCATGCATTATCTCGGCAATTCGTTTCTTGGGCAATCGAAAAACAAGAAGAAAATGAGAATTTTTTTAACAAAATAATCTTCACCGACGAAGCTCATTTCCAGCTTAATGGCTACGTCAATAAACAGAATTGCCGCATCCAAGGGTTATCTTAGAGCAACCAGTACATCCACAAAAAGTTACGGTTTGGTGTGGTTTGTGGTCAGGAGGAATCATCGGACCATATTTTTTTGAAAACGCAAATAGAAATGCGATTACGGTCAATGGAAATCGCTACAGGGAGACGATGCGAAGCTTTTTGTGACGGGAAATTGATGATTTGGATGTAGAGAATATGTGGTTTCAACAGGACGGTGCCACTTGCCACACAGCAAGAGAAACAATGGATCCTTTGAAGGAAAAGTTCGAAGATCGCATTATTTATCGTAGAGGAGGAGTGATGTGGCCACCAAGATCGTGCGATTTGACACCGTTGGATTTTTTTTGTGGGGTTTTGTGAAATCGAAAGTGTACAGCAATAATCCCACAACAATTCAAGAGCTTAAAAACAACATTATCGAGCAGATTTCAGCCATTGAGAACAGTTTATTGAACAACGTGATTCAGAATTTTGGTAAAAGATTGGAAGCCTGCCGAAGTAGTAGAGGTGACCACTTGGCCGACATAATTTTTCATTATTAACCGGAACCTATTTGTAATAAATTAAAATAAAAATATATTTAATATTTCAAAAAAAAAGTCTTTTTTTATTAAAATTAAAATGATACCTCAATTTTGAACACCCTATATAATATTTAAAATTATATTTACTATTTTGTACTTAGTAAATTTAATATACATTTACCGCTCAGTATTAAATGGTACTATAGAATATTTGAAAAAGTTTTGGATTGATAATCGTTATGTGGAAGGTTAAAATCTGCTTTTGAAGAATGTATAAACATATAGTTTGTATATATGTATAAGCCATAGTTCTAGAAATTATAAAATTCACCCAAATTATTTTAAAAATATTAAAAATAATAAAGTCTTAACATTAAATTAAAATTAAGAAATTAAGAAATTTTAATACTATATAATAATTATAAAAATAAAAAATAAAAAAAAAAAAAAGGAATAAAGGAAAAGGAAAAATTTCAAAGTCCAACTGAACGCGCCAAAATAGAGTTTATAAGTTTACAAAATTATTGATCTTAACTTATATATATAAATATTATAAAAATAAAAAATAAAAATTTTTCAATATCTGAAGAAATCAATAATTTTCTATTATGAGCTATGAACTATGTAAAATTTGCAAAAAACAATTCCATCGTAAAACAAAAGGAATACAGTGCAGTGGTATTTGCCGAAATGTTTTCCACCTAAAATGTGCATCGGTTGCTGATGAACTTTTTAATGCTGTCCATGCAGGAAGTGCGACTTGGAAATGCAATGACTGTCCTAGTAAAAGTAATGAATCGTTCGTTGTGCTGGATGACAAAGAAAGTGAAGACGAGTTGAACAATGAATTCTCCACTATTAGTAATAACGAAAAAGATTTAACCGTACCCAAGCCATCCGATTGTGTAGGAGAAAATCTATATAATTGCTTGCAACAATTAGCGTCCGCTGTTAATGGCATTCACAACACATTAACTTTTGTTAACTTTAAAATAGAGGAAATTTTCCAACAAAATAAGCTGATATTGGAAGAGAATAGCACTCTCAAAAAACAAATTAAACTTAACGAGGATAGGACATATAAACTAGAAACTTTGGTAAACAAATTGCAAGGGGAAATAGATGGGATTGAACAACATAAAAACCAGTCCAATATTATAATTTCCGGGCTACCTTCTACTTAGACAATATAAAAAATACTGTATGTACCATATTTGATAAAATTCAAGCCAAAATTCCTAAGGAAAATATTTTAAGTGTTACTTGTTGAAATAAGCATAACAATAATAAGGAAAATAAAAATACTTTATACTTGGTAAAAATGAAAACCGATAAAGATAAAGAAGAAGCTATGGCGAATAAATCTAACTACCGAAACCTTTTCACAGTTGAAGTAGGCCTTGAAAAATATGGCAACAAGCAAATTTTTTTTCGTCCACATCTTACCTCTCTTCAATCTAAATTACATTATGAGGCTAGGCAGCTTAAAATCGCTGGAAAATGTGGATCAAGATCAAGTGGCCTGGATCAAGAATAATAAAATTTATTTACGACAAAATGAAAACACCAAGGTATTTAGAGTTGAAAATTTTAATGACATTAACTTTGCTAAAACTAAACTTTGCAAATAAATACAATATAGATAAAATAATTTTTCCAAAACATTCATTTTTGATTAATAAAATTTCTTTCTTTGTTATTCTCACATTATTACACATAAATTTGGATTTAATTAACATTTCAAGTAAAATAACTTTAATTAACATAACCTATAATATTATATTAGTAATTTGTTCTTTTTATTTTTACATTCTAATTACAACAACAACTTTAATTAACATAACCTATGGCATTGTCTTAGATCTTTGTTTTTTTTTTTTTACTTTTTTATATCTACATAATCCTATATTTAATTTATATTTCATAGCAAACAATTTGTCAAAATCAGCAATTTCAGTTTTATACAGTATACAGATTAACTCATTTATAAACAATTGGTCAACTAACGTCTTTAAACATAATTTATTATTTCTTATATATTTTAGTACAATTTATATCTCAACAATAACAATTAAATTTAATATAAACTTAATCTATTTTACAATTTTTATATCTCCTAAAATTATATTTTGCTCTTTCAGACTAAATTCTTATCCTTTAACTTTAAACTATTCAACTTTAAATATTAACCTTAAACAATTACACATTGCTCGTATTTATTTTTCATATATTTCAAATTTTTCTACATTATTATATTTACGACTAAATCTATTTCACTTATTATTTTTTTCTCAAAATTATCTATTAACTTTAAACTTTACAATTTTAAACACTAATTTTAAACAATTATACATTGGCCATATTTACATTTTATACATTTCAAATTTTTCTACATTATTATATATACGACAAAATCTAATTCACTTATTAATTTTTTTTCAAAATTTTCAATTAACTTTAAACTTTACAATTTTAAATACTAATTTTAAACAATTATACTTTGGCCATATTTACATTTTATATATTTCAAATTTTTCTACATTACTATACATATTTACGAATAAATGCAATTCACTTATTAATTCTAATTCAAATTATCCACCTATGATGTTATATAAAAACATCTTAATACTATATAAAAAAATAATACATATAAACATACATATCAATCTTCTACTACTCTTTTTTTTGTTTGGTCAGCTGTTAAATTTAATATTACATAAAAATATAATAAATATTAATTTTGACAGATTACAACTGTTAATTTTAACTCATGCTATACAAATTATTACTTTATACTCTATATGCACTTAGATGAAATAGAAAACGTAGAAAGCCATTGCAAGGTGGCACATTACCTAAATTACGACCATAATTCAATGAGTATAAAGTATCAAAATAATTTTAACATTTTGTACTTAAACATACAAAGTTTAAGAAAAAAAATCTTTGAATTAGAAACAAACAAATCGAGAATTTTAAATGTAACATAGATGTAATTGTTCTAACTGAAATATGGCGACTTTCTTCTGAGAATAAATTTTTCAATCTATCAGGATATGATTCATATTTCATTAATAGAGACAAACCATATGGTGGAATCGCTATCTATATAAAAAATCACTATTCTAGTAATATTACTATTACTGAAGAATTTGACAACAGCCAAATATTAGGTATTAAGATAATGAAGCAAAACTTTAATATTTTTGGAATTTATAGATCGCACGAAACACGTCCTACTAACTTTATTAATAGAATCGATGAATTGACTTCCAATTACAAAAGATCTATAATAGTAGGTGATTTCAATCTTGACTTGCTAAATATAAACAACCCGGATATAGTCTCATGTAAAGATATGTTGCTATAAGTAATGGTTTCTTTATCTGCAATAAGATTTCTGAAACTTTCGCTACCAGATTTGGATCACAATCTAAAACAATAATTGATCATTTTCTAACCGACATTGTAGACAAAAAATATAATTTACATGTCTTAGATTGTTCCTTATCTGATCATCAAATGCTTTTAATCAGTACAAAACATATAAAAAATAATAATTATAATAATATTCAATACAAAACCGTTTTAAATTACACCAATATTACTAACAATGATTTCTGGCTAAATTCTGAATCATACAATGATGTTGATCAAATCATTGATAATCTCTCTGCTTTAATAAATAATAATACGGACCGTATTGAAATAAAAAATGTTAAAAAAAAAAAGATTTGGATAACTAAATACTAAGAGATTGAAGAGATTTTATGTGTTATGAAAATCAGAGATTCCTTTTTTAAATATAAGAAGCAACACGTGAATAATACTCATATTAACAACTTGTATATTCAATATAGAGATAGAGTTAAAAAATTAGTTATTGAGGCAAAAAAAAAATATTGCTCGGAAAAAATCTCTTTATATCCGAGTGATACAAAAACACTTTGGAATTTATATAAGGAGATTATACTTAATACTGATACAGCCGTTTCAAAAAACCAAGTTAAGACTATATGCCAGAATGAGAAAATGTTAGACAATCTAAAAGACATTTCTGAATGTTTCAATAATTTCTTTGTCAATGTAACCAAGGAAATAAACATATCTAATATAATTATTGATCATGCTTATTTAAGCCAATTCAGTCGTACCATATCTTCAGAATTCCAATTAACTCCAACAAATCTCGAAGAAGTAAGCACGGCTATCAGCTCATTAAATGCTGCGGCAGCTACAGGATTTGACAATATTTCTACGAAACTCATGAAACGTTTTGCGGACCGATTAGTCCCTATATTAGTTAAATTAATTAATAAATCATTTAGTAACGGCATTTTTCCAAAAAAACTCAAAACTGCAATTGTAACTCCTATTTATAAAGACGGAAATAAAACTGACTGCTCAAACTACAGGCCTATTTCTATTCTTCCAGCAATTTCAAAAATTTTTGAAATTGTGATAAAGAATAGATTATCTAATTTTTTTTACTTTTATGATATCTTGAGTGAACAGCAGTTTGGTTTTCAATCAAAATCTAACACCACAGCTGCTTGTCTAAATCTAACAGATTTCATATCAAAAAGTATTGACAGGAAAAAATATACCAGCTGCGTCTTCCTTGACTTGAAAAAAGCATTTGATTGCGTGGATCATGAAATCTTATTGCTGAAACTTTCCAACTTTAATTTTTCAAGAATTCAAATACAATTTTTCGAATCTTACATATTTAATAGAACACAAATAGTTCGCATTAATAATATTTGTAGTTCTGAGAAAAGCATATATAAAGGGGTACCACAAGGTTCTATTTTGGGACCGGACCTCTTTAAGTTATACATTGATGATCTAACTCGTCTAGCCCTAAAAGGGGAAATACAGCTGTATGCTGATGATGCGGTCTTAAAGTACTCTGAAAATAGTGAAGAAATTACAAAAACTTCAATTCAAAATGAAATTACAAAAAATTCAATTCAAATTTTCTAAATATTAAGAAAACTAAAATAATTCTCTTTGCCAATAAAACATGGAACTTAGGTACAAGTATTCTCTTTAGAAATGAAAAAATTGAAATTGTCAAAAAATTAGGTTTAAATTTAGATTATAAACTTAACTGGAGCAATCACATCGATTATATAAAAAAAAGAATAGCGCCATACATATTTATCCTGCATAGATTGAAAAACTTTTTATCTACCAAAGCCCTATACACGATCTACAATTCCTATATAAAATGTCATATTTGTTATCTAAACCCAATCTGGGGAAGAGCTGCCAAAGATTATTTGAACAAGTTAGACATTTTACATAAAAAAAGGATAAAGATAATTAATCGGTACCCGACTCAACATCAACAAGTTTATTATATTCTTCCCAATATATTAGTTTAGCAAACATTTGTAAATATGAGCTATATATCTTGGCTTTCAAGATTGTAAATAATGATATAAAGCATAATTTTATCTTGAATAGATTGATTGACATTCATAACCGCAATACACGTAACAAAGCAAACTATTATTTATCATTGTTTCATACAAATAACCAAAGTAATAATGGGCTGTATATTTGTTTAAAAGCATATAATGAACTACCGGAAAGTCTTAAACAGATTGCGAATCTACCTACGTTTAAAATCCGAATTAAAGCATTTGTGTTAGAAAGTTAAAAATAAATAAAATAAAGCAGTAGGAAGATAAGGGGAAGGTCGAGGGAATGTTATCTGTTATATTAGTTGTTGTATTCTATTTATGCATGTAGTCATATGTGGATTAAATTTAAATTTATAGTCTTAGATTATTTAAAAAAAAAAAATAAAAATAGAAAATAAAAAATGTGTTTTATTTAAAAAAAAAAAAAAAAAAAGTAAAAAATTAAAAATTGTAAAACCTTTTCATGTACATATATAGATGATAGGTATTATTATTTTTATTTATTTTATTACGTTTTTAATGAACTTTATTATTTTTAATAAATATTATTTATATGAACTTTATCAGACCAGACAGCTCAGGCTACGGTCAAATAAATAAACTTGTGTTACTAAACACTTTATATAAAATAATAATTAATGTAATCTAATTTATAAAATACGATAATAAAGAAAAAAAAAAAAAAAAATACTAAAATATTAAAAAAATAATATTGGAAGCAGAGTGACAGGCTGTGAACATACTAACGGTTCGTACGGGTATCTAAGAGTTGACAAAGGCAACTGTATTCTTTCTCGTTTTTCATATGAAACAAATCGTGTTCATTTCAATTTTTACATAAAGAATCAAGGCTAGAAGCCATAAATCTAAAGCTCGATAGCTTCTCGATAGAAAACGTAAATAAAATGAATGATTTTTATTTATTGTAATTTTTTTAGATAACGAAATATAACGTTCTTTATTCAAAGGAATGACACCAATATGTCCATTCACTTTTTAGTTCTTTAAATAAAACATGGCAATCATAGCCCGAAAAATTGTGAAAAAATAAGGGAAAAAAATTTGGTCGCCTATATAATAAATTACATTTAGAATGAGCTCTATAATTATGTCCTCTATAATTACCAGTAAAGTGACAATTATCTCTAATTCTATTATTAAAAGCTAAATGCTTACCACATATGTGACAATTTTTTTGAATTAATTGTTGGAGCTGCTCATCAAGTGTTAACATATTCATTGACTTTGGCATCATAAAAATATTTTTATATAATTCACTATATGTTTTTGTTAACGATATGATAAATTCCTTAGCACAGTTAGCTCCAACAAACTATTTGTAACAGCTTTGACTATCATTAAAAGAACATTTAATGTAGTACGAGAAAGCTACTGGAACATATTGATGAA
Source organism: Poecilobothrus nobilitatus (assembly GCA_947095535.1). Lineage (NCBI taxonomy): Eukaryota > Metazoa > Arthropoda > Insecta > Diptera > Dolichopodidae > Poecilobothrus > Poecilobothrus nobilitatus. The sequence continues at coordinate 160,801,303 of OX352774.1, read as the reverse complement.
TATTTGTAGTTGAAGACATCATTGGATTAGAACTGCATGTTGCAATAGGTTGTAAAATACTCTCAGACTCGGCATAAATAACAAAAGGTGTTTCTAATTGTTGTTGATAATTTTTAAACTCGAGTGTATTTTTCTCAATAGATCGAAGTTTTGTAACGACTTTATTGCACTCAATTTTGTGTAAATCACGCTGTTGTAATGTATAAAAATGTTGCAAGCACATATTACAAATATAAATTCATGTATATGTTTTGTTACAGAACTACTTAATCTTTATAAATTTTTAATATAGACAAAATGAAATTTATCATCTTTTTCCAAAAGCAATAAATTTACATGGTATTTTTCCACATTTTGTTAAATATAATGGTTCTACAACCTCATATTTTATATTAATGACTTCCAGTCCAAACAAATTAATACTTATTTCACTATTTAATTCTTCAAATAAATTTAACTCGTTTAATTTAGCTCGAAATTGCATAGTGCTAAAATTAAGCTGTTGCACATCGCCAAACTCTAGTTCGACTATGGGTAGAGAAATATGAAGTTTATATGTTTAATATAAAGTTTATATGAAGATGTTCGTTCAGCATTTTGAATACAAGTTTGTAAAGCTGATACTAAACACCACTTCAAACAGAAGTTATCTTTATTTTGAATATTAATGCATGCTTTTTTGTCTTCTATGCTTTTCGGTAGTTTAATATAACTAGACACACGTATTGTTTCAAATTTTTTGATATTTATTTCAATATGTAAAATCCTGATTAACGCCCAGCCACTGTCGTTTTCTTTGAAGTCTTCTGCTTGTTATTGAATAATTTCTTTAGCCTTTTCAAAAAAATCATTAAGAACATCTGCTTATGTAATACTAAACATTCGAGTTTGAAAAGATTTGATTGATATATTCAAATTCTTCTTCTGTTAGCTTTATATATTTGCCAAAAAGCTCAAGATTTACTTTTATAGCGTTGTGTTTTTATAACGATTGCATCAATAATTCAATTATATCGGTCTGAGCTTTTTGCAGAAAATGTGATGGGTTTAGTATGCTTTTATGCCTTTTATCATCATTATCTCTAATAAACGTTTCTATTCTATTTTGAAAACATTCATCAATATGTCTAACATTAGATCTAAGTATTTCTGCCGCATTACTTTTATGCTTATTTGTTCGGATGTGGTAGTTCCACAAAGTGGTAGTAACGTTTGATTTGCACTTACTGCAAAATTTTACATTTTCCAAATTTTTTTGATGTTTTAATAAACCATCATTTAAATGATTAAATGATTATGATTTTTTACATATTTCACAATTATGTTTTAATTGTGTTTCGCATTTATGTCTTTTTTAATTGTCAGATCTTGTGAACACTTTTTCACATTTATCACATTCCAATTTAATTCATTTGTTTTCTGAACTAATTTTTTTTTTTTTTTTTGTTAGTGTCCTTTTCTTATATTAAAACAATATTAATTTAGTTTTTAAATGACTTTAACTTAGTCTTAAATTTAGTGATTTAACACGTAAACTCCAGAAGTCAATTGTATATATAAACAAATTTTTCTAATTCTATATAGATAAACCTAAACTAACTAGATTGCATAATTTGAATCTATATATAACATATCGGAACATAAAATGAATATTGAGTTTTTCTAATGAATTACTACAATGTAGCATATTAATCAAATTATTACAAATTGAAACTATATACCAACAAAATCATCATGTGAAAAATTGCTTGCACTTTTCATAATAGATGTCGAAGTATTTAAGATATACACAAAATTTTTTATATTATGTTATCATAACACTATATAAAAAAGTGAAAGGAATATTTAATTTTCAATAAAAAAAAAAAAATATAAACAATTAAAACCTGTAAAATTAAAAAAAAAAAAAAAAATGTATGTCTCATTTCCATATGTATTTACAAAATTAATTTGTGTAAATAATTCGTCTAATGAATGCATCAAAGTTGCAGAATTATTCTTAATAACTATTAAGATTATTTTTACGACCCATTCTGGCAACGGACTTCTGGAGGACAGGTTCCGGTAACGAATTTCCGGAAGACTGGATCCAACAACGTTTCCGGGTCTTGGGATTTAGCGCCCGGAGGGGCTGAGGGCCCAGGCCCAGAGCTGCGACGGGAGCCATCGCCATATCTCCGAAAAAACTGTTATGTTTTAATTTGAAATTTAAAAGGCTTAACCTATAGTGCTGAATATTTTAAATTGGGATAAAAATATGAGTAGGTATAGGGGCACTTTGGCATGGGAAAAAATAAGCCCATATCGCACGACCTAGTTTTTAATAAACCATATCGCACGCCCACGCAAATTAACCTATATTTGAATGACCTTGAGTTTTAGAGAAACCGGAAGTGTTGTGACCTGGATTCTGTTAGAAGTTGGGGTAAAGCAAGTCTTTTAGAGCTCTTTGATTGTATATTATAATAGTTAGCAAAACTATTATATGTAAATATTAAAGCACGTGTTGGTGAACTAGATGTAAAGTGTATCTTTAAGGAATGCGTGTTTTTTTTTGTGTTGGTTAACTAGTTTTACTATAGGAAGAAATACAAAAAAACAATTAGCATCTTCGTTTTTTTTTTAGCAGAATATCTGGTTTAGATTACTATGTAGTATTTTAAAAAGGTAGAAAAAGAAAAAGGCAAGAAAAGTTGAATGCAAATAGATTGGTATAGTATAGTATAGTAAGAACGTAGAATATATATCTACATATATATGTTGCATATAAAAAGGTTAAAAAGAAATTCAAAATAGAAATTAGCGTCCACATGCACCTTTTTCTTTTTTTCGTTTGATTAAATCTGGTTTTGTTTACAATATTTGTATATTATTTAAAAGATAGCGAAAAAACGGTAAAAGAATAAATTGAATTATGAAGATAAATTTATTAAGAATATATTGCATTCTTAAATTTCTGAATACCTGGTATAGAATGGCTTGTATGTTATGAAATTAGAAGGTCAAAACAAAAAGGAAAATCAAAAGCGTATTAATTTCTATGTAGAAAATTCTAAAATAGAAACTATGTAATCAGAAGATTTAAATTGAAATTTGTAATTATATCATACAGATGGTAGACAAATTACGTTTTCGTTATGTATTAAGTTGAGTATGCTTATTTTTTCTAATTTTCATTTTAAAAATAAATTTCTCGTTTTACTTTTTTTCGTTCTAATTAGGTGATACGAAATATAATAGTAGATTGCCTACTTATATTGAATCATCTATTCTAATTTTTTTTTTTTTTTTTATATGACTCTCTAAAATAGTCAAATACCTGAGTAAAAAAATGTAAATAAAATGCAAACGTTTTTTATTAAATATAAGTAATTACTTTCTCTTTATTAAACATTTTTTTTTAAACATCTATTATTTATAATTAAAATATATAATCTAAATAGCTGTAAAAAAAGAAAAATTTAAAAGCAAAAAAAAAAGTGTAAACAAGTAAAATACAGAATTTTCTTTTCTTTATGAAATTCCTCCCGGAATTCCTTATCTTCGAATAGGTCCAGATAGGTTTTTGGTATGAAAATTATGTAATTTTCTGTTTCAAAAACCCAAGACGGTCCATTAGCTGTTGGTAATAGTTTAACTTTTTTAATTGTATAGAGCGCATCTGGCTCCATATCTTTTACCGTTAAAAAGTTTTTCTTTTTATTTTTGCATTAAATGATTCCAAACATCTTTTTCTTTTTGGTTGATCATATGATTGGTTTAATGGGATGTTAATATATAGATGAAATATACATTCCATTAAACCGGTTTAATGGAATGTATATTTCATCTTTTAATATAGTTTGCTGGTTTTCCACACACGTTCTAATATATTTTCTTACGTATTCTTTTACACATCCTTCAGCATTTTTGTTGTAAACCATTACTAAGTGGATAAAATTAAATAGATTACGAAATTTATCAATTTCCTCATCTTTTAGTACAAATGACCGTGGTTTTCCAGCTTTTATACCAAATCGTAAGCAGAAAACTTTATTTTTAGGATGTAGATGATATTGCTGATAAAATTCCAACCAATCGTCATAATTAATAAACATTAATTTTTTCCCAATGCGGTGTAATGAAATTGTTGCTTCTATTAATTCTGTATGAAAACCAACAACAATTTTTACCGTATATGCTTCGTTTAAAAAGTAGGTATAGGCCAATAACATATTGTATATGATACTATTCCTCTCACAGTTGTTTTAAAATGAGTTAAAAAACCGCAATATTTTAGATATATATATATTTATATTTTTTGTTTAGAAACACAGCTCTGAATATACTTTTTCCCAAATATGCTGTTATAAAGTTTTAAAATTAGATTATCATTATGGATATAACTAACACTACTAAATTGTGTTAAAAATTTATTCATGCATATATTATTACACTTACACCAAGCGTAAACAACAATATTGTGCACATACATCTGAAAAGTTACTTTGTAATTGTCTATCATTAAATATTATGCATTGGTTTTTTAAATAATTAAGAATTTCTGCTTCATCTGGTTTGCCACCGTAAGAATCAAAATATTCTATACAACCATATTTTGGAATAAAAATAACTAACCAATGTTCCAGGATCTTTGGCTTTATCAGTGTTTACAATCATTAATGTTGGCCTTTCAACTATATTAGGTAATTTATCCAAAGCAAAAACTCCTTTCAAAAATTTGTTTGTGTATTTGTTACAACTTAATATATTAGTTAATTCTAAAGTATTCATGAATCAAATTTACTTAAATCATACACTTTACTTATTTCGTTAGTGTAATTTATTAAGAAATCTTTTTTTATTTTTTCAATTGTTATAATAATATCAAATTTCTCCAATATCTGTCTAAGATCGTTATTTATTTTATTATTGTGAACAGTTCCAAAAGTATAATTTTTAAGATGATAATTTAAAAGTTCTTTTGTTGGAAATTTGTATGTAAACTCTTTTATTAATTTTTTACAAGGTTCTTTAATTTCAAGTAAGCAAATATCTTTCGCGAATAAGTTGTTTTTATCATCACAACAAAATGTTACATCTACAAGTGCACAGGTTAATGACATCTTAGCAAATACTCAAATTCAAGTCTTAAGTAATCGATTATAGATTTGTGAACACATTTCGATTTTTATCAATTTGTAAACTTGCATCAAATTCTCCATAAACTATAGCAGATAGAGTTGATGGAAGCGGTTTTGATAGCCTTGCTTCAATTCGGACAGTCCCTTGATTAAGTAGTCCATGACACACTTCATTTCCTGATGCATCTGGAGTTAAATCAAAAGCTAATATAAAGAATCCATTACTAAACATAGATTTTGTTATCTGATGACCTTTATCATTATGATATATGTCTGTACCAGAAAATAACGTATGATATGCACGTGTATAACAATTATTTTCTTCCGTAAAACTGGTTTCAATTATTGTATTAGGTATTTGTACTCCATTTACATATAACATGAATTGAGAAATATCAAAGTGTTTAAAATTAAATGGATTTTTTGATCTTTTTCCAGAGTAACCGGCATTCTCTGTCATACAAAATAATATCTGTTTGGTAACTGCCCAATAAATACATTATCAAGCGAAGTAGTTGTACTATTAGAAGGAATCGTAAAACTTTTTACTTCTACCCTTTTATAATTTATTTGGCGTTTGACTTCTCAATAACAGTATTATGTGCTAATAATACACTAGGATTAATAGTTGCATGTCTCATAAACAATGTTGCTTCTACAATTTTTAATTGAGATTCATCAGAATCATCTCCGAAAAAGAAAAAATCTGGTTTTTCTAATGTTAAAATTATTCTAACATCAACATTATTTATCAGAAGAGTTGGCTGATTGAACATATCTACATGTAATTTGCCCATAAGCTCTACAACATTGCTATTATGGTAAGCTTTTTGGCGCTCCTTTGAACTAACATTGTCAGATTTTGCTATATTTGGTTTATCCAGATTCCAACGGGCACATTCCAAATGTGTTGTTGCTGCATCTGTACCATAATTTAATAATGATTCAAGGTAAGCTCTGTAGTGGTAATTACCGTCTGAGGGGGTTATATTTTTACCATTTAACTGTACATTACACTGTTTTATTAGAGAGTGAAGAAGATTATTAACAACACTTGGTTGTGCTATTAGTTTCCATCAGTTCCTTTATCATTATTCCAATGAGTTCCATCTTTTTTTTTAATTTATTCGTTTTGTTTGTTTTGTTAAAATCCGTTTTGACATAGAATAATTTGAATTGCTAATGTTAAGTCTTTTTATAGTTTTCCTTTTTCTTTTACCAGATCCATACATTTCATTAAGCTTCCTAACAGCTCCGCGTCTTACATTTTTCATAATTTCTTTATCTCTATCTTGAACAACTTCCTTTACATTTGCCCCTGATGCAATATCAGATAAAGCGCTAATACTAGAGTTAATGATCTCTTTTTTAAATATATTAGCACCTGAAGCAAATATAGGTTTCAAATACTTAAAAAGACCTCCAAAAAACTTCCTAATCCGCGACCTCTTTGGTAAGGTATGGTAGAATGCAATAAAGGCCCAATGTCATCAAGACCTCTTCCGGATTGTACTAAATAATATCTGTAATACACTTTCTCCATTACGTTTAAAATAAAATTAATATTAAAATTTACAAACTGACATTTATTTATACTTTTTTAAAATGTAATACAATTTTTGTAGGAATACTACTATAACTAAAATTTATTTTATAGCCATATTTATCACATAAGAGCATTGAAATACTATCAAATGATTTTTCAACATTACAATATTGAATTATGTTAAATTCTTTTACTGTGTTAGTAAAAGCATTTTCTGTATTAACAGTTCTTAAACATCTTACATTTTTACCACCTATATTTTGTGGTTCAATAATATCAGAGTATATAAAAAACATATCTGGTTTCTCTACAGGAATTAAATTCATGCTATCAATAAACAATTTAAAAACTTCAATTACACGAGGTTTATATTTTTTAGGGTCAGTTAATTTTACGAAAGCTTGATTAAAACATGTTTTTAAAAGTCCATCATTTATAAAGTTAAAAATACCCCAAATTAGTTAACGTAAAACTTCTTTTCTTGAAAATCCTAATAATGGTCGAATATTTTGAATTAAAGTAGGAAGTAACAGAACCTTCTAATCGCATGTCATTTGATCGTTACTATATGGTATATAAGTAGTCCCAACACCAATACGGTTTGTCTGCATACCAGTGATATATATTTGAGTACTTTTTCCTATTCCTCACCATAGACATTTGGAATAAAATCATTAGCATATATTTCAGATACACCAACTTTCCAATTAGAATCGATCATATATTTATCCATTTTATTCGTAAAAGTTGATAATGTGTTTTCGGGGTAAAAATTCATAAATGAATCACTGAGTAATGTGACGTAAAATTCATCATTTACTTGTACGTTGTCCATGAACTTGTAGATTTATTTTTACGAATTGGAAAATTAAGTTGTGTTTGAGTTTCACCTGCTTTCGCTGATCGTAATAAACGTTTTGGAGATCTATTTATAGTTTTTTTCTTTTTCGTTGGTGGACTTGGACTATCTAATGGAACTGTTATTATATCACCAGTATCTGTTTCAAATATTTGAACATTTTTACTCCTAATTGATTTTCGTTTTCTTAACCGTTCCCCCGCTGTTGCAGCAGACATTGCTTTTGATAAAACATTTTCTTCATTTTCTTCGTCTTCAAACACATTATCAGGGGTATCCCCATATATTTCTTCCTCAGGGAATTGCATTTTAATGTAATCTATATTTAACAGAATCTGATTGTACCTTTGCATCTTTAAGTAATGGTTTTACACGTGTTCTAGTACTTTTTGATTCCATTAGTATCGTTTTTCCTTTTTCTCTGTTTTGTGGAAGAGTTCTGCTCTGATTTTGTTTTTTAAACAAGTTTTGCCGTAAAAAATACCATTTCTGGATATCAGTCAAATGCTTATTAAACATAATTTTTTTCATATTTTTATCCAACTGATTAATTTCAAGATTAGAATTTTGTTTAAGTTTTTCATATATTTCCGGTTTGAGAATTATCATTTTATTAAATGATGAATTATTCATTTTATAAGATTTCCAATCACCCCTGAAAGAACTGCACCAAGAAGAGTAGGTAAAAATCCTCCCTTTTGAACAATCATTTTTCGTTTATTATTTATTGATTTTTTATAACAAATGAGTGATCTTAACTCCCTTTTATATCTTTTTAATTGATTTTTTGTTTTTTTATTCAACTAACAGTTACCATTTAAAATATTTAACGATATTTCACAAATTGTTTTAATTACATCTGGTTCACAATGTTTTATAATAACTCTTTGAAATTTCGGTTTAGAATTTTTTAACAGGTGCAATATATGTCGGTTGATTTTCAATCGTTTCATATTCTTTTGCATATTGTTCCAACTGATTTGTTGTACAGTAACACAAATTTTGCTCGAAAATGTCACTTCTCAATCTAAATAAATCATTAACTTCTTGAGTAAGATCTATTAATATATAACCATATGGCTTAGATGTTACTTCATTATATACTTTCTCAAATTCTTTGACTTGATTCGGATATATTTGACGAGCTAATGGTAATATCTGTGATTTATCTCTAGGATTCTTAAAAAGAATTATGTATTTGCAATTCAGTGAAATATCTCTGGAAAATTTACCTTGATGAAATATATTTTGGGTTACAAATATTACCGATAAATTTCTATTATGCGATCGTCTAGTAAATAGTTCGCAGACATGTCTATCATAAGAATTTAACATCATATCATCTATCACAATTAATACAGAGTTTCTATTATCACTAAAATCAGGAATACTGTTGCTATTCTCAAGATCTGTTATATCATTCGGTACTGCATTTTTATCTGGGTGATATGATTTTATTTTATATTTTTTATTTATCATATATTTTTATTATATGATTTTATTTTTTAATTTTATTAGGTTATGAATAAAAGTAGTTTTTCCACAACAAGTTGGCCAGCCACCATCATTGTAAATGGGTGAAAAAAGATAATTAAATAATTAATTATTCATGATAGCAAACCTATATTTATACCAAAATGCACACTCAGAAAGAGAATATAAAGTCCCGCTTCATTCACTCAAAAGGTTATTCATTCATCAACATTCATAATGGATAACCAACAAATTTTCATTGTTGATTTACAATTTGTACAAGGAAATGAAAAGCAATATTTTATAAAGGAATTGGCTATTCTTAAAAAGGGGAGTTTGATTCCAATTGTATATCATTTTAAAGCGCCTTACCCCGAAGAAGAACTTAATCATGAAACAAAATACAATATTCAATATTCTGAAAATAAAATAAATGGATTAAAATGGAATAGTGGTACAGTAGAATACTAATGTTTGAGGGATATACTTAAGTACTATTTACAATCAGCTGATATAATTTACTTTAAAGGCAGAAGCAGAAAAAAAATTTTCTTGAAAAATACATAGATAGTACTAAAATAAATGATTTAACCATTACAATGCCATCATTGTTAAAAATTGAACATTTTAAATCTATGTGTCCTATTCCAACACATAATGTAAGTTCAAGTTTAAGATGTGCAATTAAAAATAGTTTTAATATCTATATATACTTACTTAAAGAAAATGTGTTAAAATAAAAAACAAAAAAAACAAAAAAATAATTTTTATTTGTAACATCAATATATAGATCATATGGAATTAAATAATCCAACTAAAAAAAGTACGATTTAATTAAACTTTACAAATTAAAGTTATGTATGTAGGGAGCTTTTCTTACAATTCTTCTCGGAAAAATCATTGGCAACAATATGCAATTGATAGAATGAGATTTCAAAGGCGAATAAAGATCATTGAACCCATCATATCTACAATTTTAAGTAGTAGTCATCGTAAAAATATATTTAAAAAGAGATTTTTGTAATACTCTAAAAATTAAATGCACTTTATATTTTGTACATTAAAGTTAATAAAGTTTGAATTTCTTTTTAACCTTTTTATATGCAACATATATATGTTGATATATATTCTACGTTCTTACTATACTATACCAATCTATTTGCATTCAACTTTTCTTGCCTCTTTCTTTTTCTACCTTTTTAAAATTCTACATAGTAATCTAAACCAGATATTCTGCTAAAAAAAAAAAAACGAAGATGCTAATTGTTATTTTGTATTTCTTCCTATAGTAAAACTAGTTATCCAACGCAAAAAAAAAAAAAATTAGAATAGATGATTCAATATAAGTAGGCAATGTACTATTATAATTCGTATCACCTAATTAGAACGAAAAAAAGTAAAACGAGAAATTTATTTTTAAAATGAAAATTAGAAAAAATAAGCATACTCAACTTAATACATAACGAAAACGTAATTTGTCTACCATCTGTATGACATAATTACAAATTTCAATTTAAATCTTCTGATTACATAGTTTCTATTTTAGAATTTTCTACATAGAAATTAATACCCTTTTGATTTTCCTTTTTGTTTTGACCTTCTCATTTCATAACATATAAGCCATCCTATACCAGGTATTCAGAAATTTAAGAATGCAATATATTCTTAATAAATTTATCTTGATAATTCAATTTATTCTTTTACCTTTTTTTTCTATCTTTTAAATAATATACAAATATTGTAAACAAAACCAGATTTAATCAAACAAAAAAAAGAAAAAGGTACATGTGGACGCTAATTTCTATTTTGAATTTCTTTTTAACCTTTTTATATGCAACATATATATGTAGATATATATTCTACGTTCTTACTATACTATACTATACCAATCTATTTGCATTCAACTTTTCTTGCCTCTTTCTTTTTCTACCTTTTTAAAATACTACATAGTAATCTAAACCAGATTATCTGCTAAAAAAAAAAAAAACGAAGATGCTAATTGTTATTTTGTATTTCTTCCTATAGTAAAACTAGTTAACCAACACAAAAAAAAAACACGCATTCCTTAAAGATACACTTTAAAACTAGTTCACCAACATTAAACAACACGTGCTTTAATATTTACATATAATAGTTATTGTAAATTATTATATATACTCTTTTCATGTTGACCTATTATAATATACAATCAAAGAGCTCTAAAAGACTTATTTTACCCCAACTTCTAACAGAATCCAGGTCACAACACTTCCGGTTTCTCTAAAACTCAAGGTCATTCAAATATAGGTTAATTTACGTGGGCGTGCGATATGGTTTATTAAAAACTAGGTCGTGCGATATGGGCTTATTTTTTCCCATGCCAAAGTGCCCCTATACCTACTAATATGAAAAGTTTTTAAAGTTTTTCCACTTAAAATTGATGAGTTAGCATTACCAATTAATACATTTAGTAGACTTGCGTTTATGGCGTTTAACTTTAATGCCGCTAATTTGGCAACCACGTGGAAAAGCTGGCATCTACAATTCAAAATATTTTTGAAGACGTTGTAATTGGAAGAAAAAGAGCAAAAAAAAAAAGTGGCTGAATTGCTTAATTATCTGGAATCAGACACCCTTACCATATTTAACTTTTTCAATCTTAATATTAATGACGCAGCAAAATATGACGAGGTTATTGAAAAATTCAACGATTACTTTTTTCCAAAAAAGAACCTAGCAATGGATATACACAAATTTTTTACAAGAAAATAACAGCCTGATAAAAGTATTGTAGATTTTGTTACAACGTTAAAAAACTTAGCCAAGTCATGTGCTATAGTCCTTAGAAAATGGAATAAAAGACATTTTCATATGTGGATTAAGGCAAAAGTATTAACATATAAAAGGAAAGTTGCTTCAGGAAGGTGAAATTAAATGCGGCAAAGCCGTTGAAATTGCTAAAATGATGGAACAGGAAATGAATTAAATAAATCTTCAGAATTTTTAGAAACGACGACCATCTCAAGAATTCAAACTTTAGCATCTACACCGAATTCATCAACATCATCTCCCTCATCATCATTAAAAAATCAAAAAAAAAATTTTCAATTAATATCATTTAACAACAAGAAATCAACATGTTAACGATGTGGTCAAATTCATAGAATTAAATGTTAATCGAAGAAAATATAGAAAACAATTTTTTCTTAGGCACAATTTTTGTTTAATATTTTTAGTAAAGAAAAAAATGTTTGGTCTGTTAAACTTAAAGTGAAAAATAAATCAGTAGATTGTTTGTTAGGCACAGCAGCTGAAGCAAATGTGCTCGGCATAAATATATTTAATTACTTAGGATTAGATAAAAAATTAATTCAAAATACTAAAGAAAAAATTTTAACTTATATGGGTGTTCAAAATTGAGGTATCATTTTGATTTTGCCGCCATTTGTTTTCTACCTGGAATTTTTATACGAGATTTCTTTAGGTATATTCTAAATACATTCCGGTTAGTTAATATGGAACATTACACGAAGGAACAACGTGTTTTTGTTATTACAACATTTTTTGAAAATGGTAAAAGTTTTCAAGATGTAATTAGGAAATTTCGAACAAAATTTGGTAGAGAAAATACTCCAACAAATCGTGCCATCAAGCTGATGGTTGATAAATTTCTAGAAACTGGATTTGTTCTTGATAACAGAGGCAACATTTATCAACGTAGTGGCCGTTCAACCGAGAATGTAGCAGCTGTGAGCAGAAGTGTTGAAGAAGATCGAAAAACTTCCATTCGTCATCGTTCGCAGCAATTAAACATCAAACCATCCACATTATTCAACATTTTGCATCGTGATCTCCATTTAAAGGCTTATAAGATCCAGCTGACGCAAGAATTAAAACCAACTGACCATGCATTACGTCGGCAATTCGTTTCTTGGGCAATCGAAAAACAAGAAGAAAATGAGAATTTTTTTAACAAAATAATCTTCACCGACGAAGCTCATTTCCAGCTCAATGGGTACGTCAATAAACAGAACTGCCGTCAATAAACAGAACTGCCGCAAAAAGTTACGGTTTGGTGTGGTTTGTGGTCAGGAGGAATCATCGGACCATATTTTTTGAAAACGCAAATGGAAATGCGATTACGGTCAATGGAAATCGCTACAGGGAAATGATCCGAAGCTTTTTGTGGCGGGAAATTGATGATTTGGACGTAGAGAATATGTGGTTTCAACAGGACGATGCCACTTGCCACACAGCAAGAGAAACAATGGATCTTTTGAAGGAAAAGTTCGAAGATCGCATTATTGATTTGACACCGTTGGATGTTTTTTTTGTGGGGTTTTGTGAAATCGAAAGTGTACAGCAATAATCCCACAACAATTCTAGAGCTTAAAAACAACATTATCGAGCAGATTTCAACCATTGAGAACAGTTTATTGAACAATGTGATTCAGAATTTTGGTAAAAGATTGGAAGCCTGCCGAAGTAGTAGAGGGGGCCACTTGGCCGACATAATTTTTCATTATTAACCGGAACCTATTTGTAATAAATTAAAATAAAAATATATTTAATATTTCAAAAAAAAAGTCTTTTTTTATTAAAATTAAAATGATACCTCAATTTTGAACACCCATATAAAACAAAATATAAATTCATTAGGAACATGTTTAATTAAATGTATAGTACATGAAAAAATATAGAAATAGTTTTTCATATTATTGAAAAACAATATTACAACATGTCTATAATAGGTTTTAAAACGTGTATAGATTTAAATTTATTAAAAACAAATGAAAATGAATGCGGCATTAATTTAATATTACGAGAATTTAATAAAGTTTTTGAAGGCTTAGGTAGGCTACCTGAATTCATCTTACTGTAGATACGAGTGTAAGATCTAAAATAGATGCACCTTGTAAAGTTCTTTTTAAGTTGTTAGAACGCTACAAAAAAGAGATTGAAAGAATGGAGAGTTTAGATGTAATAAAAAATGTTACTTAGCCTACAGAATGGCTGAATACATCGGTCTTGGTGGAAAAGGCAAACGAATCACTTAGAGTTTGTTTAGATCCCAAAAATTGAACGAAGCTATTAAGCAACCTCACTTCGAAATTCCTGAATAAATTTGAATATATTAGATTAAGATTAGGAAATGCTAAATATTATAGTCTTCTAGATGCAAATTCAGGTTTCTAAATGCCAGAGCTCGACAGGGAAAGCTCATATTTATGCACATTTAACACTCCATTTGGAAGATATCGATTTTTGAGGTTACCATTTGGAATAAATGCTGCATCAGAAATTTTTCAGTCATATATAGTACGATTCTTTGGTGATATGGAGAACGTGCTCATATATATTGATGATTTTTTAATATTTGGATCTACTAAAGAAGACCATGACAATACTTTAAAAATAGTATTAGAGCGGGCGAAATCCATAAGCTTAAAATTTAATAATGAAAAATGCAACTTATGTACGGAAGCATTAAATACCTAGGACATATGTTTTTTTCAAAAGGAATTTCTCCTGATCCCGAAAAAATTAATTCTATAAAAAAAATTTCAACTCCAAAATGCGTCAAAGACCTTCAAAGATTTTTGGGAATGGTAAACTATCTCAGCCCAGATGTAAAAAATCTTGCACTTGAAACATCAAATCGAAGAGATCTACTCAAAAAAGATTATGTCTGGGAGTGGAATATGTCACATACACAAGTATTTGAAAAAATCAAAAATTTACTATGTCAATCACCAATGCTCTGTCACTTTAACCCTAACAAATAAATAGTGCTCTCCGTTGATTCTTCTAAAGATGGAATGGCAGTTAATGCATGCAAAAAATGTCATTGCGTATGGTTCTACAACTTTAAACAAGGCGCAAATAAATTATTCTCAAATTGAAAAAGAACTGCTTGCTATAGCCTTTAGTTGTAGTAAGTTCCACAGGTATATTTATGCTAATAAAACCATTGTTTAGACTGAACACAAACCTCTATACAAAGTTCCAGTAAGATTACAAGGATTACTATTGGCCCTTTAAAAATATAATCTAAATGTAATTTATGTTCCCGGAAAACATATGTACGTCGCCGACACCTTGTCGCGTGCTTGTACAGAATTAGATCCACACTTTCAAGAAATTGATAATGAACTCAATGTTCATTTGAATTTTTTTAGTCTCAAACTTATCTGTAACCGAACTAGAGCTTCTCACTGATATCAAAAGAAGAAAAATATCATATTTTGGACATGTGATGCGAGATTAAAAATATGAACTTTTACAGCTTTAGGAATTCTTACTCGTGCAAGGAAAAATTGTAGGTAAAAGAGGTGTTGGCTGACAACAAATGTCGTGGTTACGCAACATCAGGAACTGGACAGGTATATCAAATATTTGTGGTTTGGTACACATAGCGATGGATCG
Organism: Poecilobothrus nobilitatus; assembly: GCA_947095535.1. Classification (NCBI taxonomy): domain Eukaryota; kingdom Metazoa; phylum Arthropoda; class Insecta; order Diptera; family Dolichopodidae; genus Poecilobothrus; species Poecilobothrus nobilitatus. The sequence goes on along the minus strand of OX352774.1, from coordinate 160,785,897 downwards.
AAATGAATACCGAAGCATTTTATCCAGATTTTAACTCAACTTTCAGAACATATGACCGCTAACATCCAGAAGTGGATGGGTATGGAAGAGAGAGAAGCAGAACCTTACTTTCATATGCGGGATAAAATTTTAATTCATCATGGGTTACTACTTCGAAACAATTGTTTAATTATACCAAAATCTTTAAGAAAAGAAATGTTATTAAAAATACACGAGGGCCATATGAGAATTGAAAGGTGTTTAAACCAAGCAAGAAATGTCATATATTGGCCAAACATGCACAATCTAAAAAATACCGTGTTCTCATTCAAACAATGTCTCAAGTGCGTCAAATACTAAACAACCCCTAATCCCACATCCATTGACAGATCTACCTTGGGAGAAAATAGGTGTCGATTTATTTTCTTTTAAAAATGAATGCTACCTAATTTCATTTGATTATCTGTCAAAGTATGTAGAATTGTCCAACTTGAGTAAAAGTTCATTAGCAAAAAATGTAAAAAATAATTTAAAATTGTTTTTCGCCAGGCATGGCATTCCCAAAATTATTATGTCGGACAATGGGTCTCCCTTTAATTCACTTCAATTTCGAAAATTTACCGAAGAGTGGGACCTACACCATTATACTTCTAGTCCCTGCTATCCCAGATGAAATGGACTTTTGGAAAGATCCATTAGATCAATCAAAAACATATTAAATCAAAAACATATAAGTTATGAAAGTGGTACTGATCCTTACATAGGCCTTCTTCAATATCGGATAAACGTAAAAGACAGTTTGAGGCTGCCGCTAAAATGCTTATGTCTAAAAATTTACGCATAAAAATACCATCAAAAAATTTTGTTGTAAAACCTAAGGTCGTCAATTTAAAAAACGATCAGCAAAAATACGAACAATATCAAACCAACATGAAAACACACTATGATAAAAAAAGATTTTCCCTCCATTCAATATTAATGACAATATTTTATTAAAGTAAACTTCTTCATCTCCAGGGTCTTCAGGTCAGATTGTGGACAAGGCTAAAGAGCTCAATTCTTATATATATAATACAGGATAAAGAAAGTTATAGTCAATATAGGAGAAATAGGAAACATATTTTTATAACGATAAAAACTGTAACGAATGAAAGTGACATGGCTAGTTCTTGCTTAAAAACTCAGAAATTTCATACTGAACCGCTGAATGAAAAGACTAGTGAAACAAATCAGGCCTTAGAATTAAACGAAAATTTATCAGTAGACAATAAGGGGTAACACTGTTCTAAAAGACTTAATTGTGAACAAGAAGCCTTCACAAACGATCGACAATAATAAAAACATTAACATGAGGCAGCATGGTCGAAAAATAAATGAAATTGATAGATATGTTCGATAAAAAATGTTATTCTAATGCATTCAAAATGTAATCATTAAATTTGAAAAGTGGTACATAATAGTATAAAAATAAAAAAAAAACAGATTTGTTTATATGTTTGAAATAATTTTTTGAAATAACAAGCAAAACATTATGTATAAATTGTGTAAAAAGTTAAAAAATTGTTAATAGAGTGAAAATTCTAGAATTAGAAATGTTCGTGGTCGATTGTCTTAATAAAATAAAAATCGGAAATTAAAAAAAAGAAATAAAAATGAACACAGAAAAATTCACGATAAAATCAATAAAATCAGTGAAGTAAAACGATGCAACATTTTTGGGAGAAAATTGGAGTTTATAATAAATCCAGTACAAGGCTTCCAAAGATCCAACAGATTGGATTCAAACCGGTATTGAAGAATTATTCAGTAATTTAATTGAAAATGTTGACCCTAGTGACAAAATTGGTGTCACTTTTGGATGTCAAAGTTTTCATGAACATGGTCCAGCCTGGATCGATTTTAAAGAAGCAAAAGATATTGACCTTTCGCAAATTTCGGAAGTTATTTCAAAAATTTTCCAAAGCAACTCTGAAGGATTATTTACAGATACGTTCTCTATAAATACTACATATGTACGAATTCCACCAGGAAGAGGTAGTGAAAAAGATACAACAATTTTGAAGAAGAATGTAATAAAATAAGAGGTATAATTTCAATTAAAAACAAACATGATTTATGCTTACCGCGTGCGTTAGTTGTTGCTATCTCATTCATAGAAAAATCTGTTGACTACTGTAAAGTGCGAAAAGATGTAGGTCAACTTCAATTGAAAGCAGCGTTACAACTAATAAGAAATTCAAATGTAAGCATCCCAGCAAAAGGAGCTAGTATTAGTGAGCTCAAATAATTTCAACTGTGCCTCTCTAAATATCAAATTGTAGTTTTTGATTTAAGAGGAAAAGGAAAATCGATTATTTTTCAAGGTGAAGAAGATAAGGAAAAAAGATTGAATTTGATATAAGATGATTAACAGCAGCATTTAGTTGTGATTACTTGCGCAACATGTAGCGTTCCGTATAACAATAGATTGTCATACAGATGTAAACAGTCGTGTTTCTTTTGTAAATCATCTCCAGCATGTGAAACTAATTATGAGGAGAACAAAGATAATTTTAATGCTGTTAGATAACGTGAAATTGATTGATTCAATAAACTATTTATCAATGCCGTTATCTAGTTTACCAAAAGCGTTTGATTTAGACATAAATTTGAAAAAAGGATATTTTTCTCATATGTTTAATCGTAAAAACAATATAAAATATAATGGAAAGTTATCCGATCGTAAATATTACTGTTATAATTATAATTCAATGAGTGCATCGGAAAGAAAACAATTTCTTGAATGGTATGAAGTTTAAACAAGTCTTTTAACCTCCAAAATGAACTAGTAGAATATTGTATGAATGACGTACAAATTTTGACAGCAGCCTGTATTATATCAGACGACTATTTTTGGAAGAATGTAAGGTTGAGCCATTTTTAGAGGCCACTACAATTGCTTCAGCGTGTAATTTGGTTTTTAGAAGGACTTTTTTAAAACCGTATACAATTGCAATCATACCTAAACAAGGATATTGCTTATCAAAAACCAGTCAATCATTGCGATAAAATGGTTAATGTGGGAAGAAAAACAAAGAAAAATAAAAATTCAGCATAGTGGTAATGGAAAAGAAAAAGTTAGTTTTGGTCTTCGTGTTGACGGATATTGTACAGACATATAACAAATATTTGAGTTTTATGTATGTTATTACCAAAGCCATCCAAAATGTTTCAAAAATAATAATGATAAAAAATATGAAACACGTTATGAGGCTACATTATCCAAAGCCAATAAATTACACTCTTAGAGTTATCTTAGAATTAAAAAGTGGGAGTGTGAGTTTCGAAACGAAATAAGATCATAAGAATACATAGCATTTTTCTCAAAATTGGAGAACGAAAGTTTGATATCACTAAAACCACATGATGCGTTTTATGGCGGTAGAACAAGAAACACAAGAACATATTGTAAATGTGCACCTGGTGAGAAAATAATGTATATAGATATATGCTCATTATATCCTTGGGTGTATAAATACGGACAATTTCCAGTGGGTCATCAAAAAATTCATGTTGGACAAATTGAGTACAATAAATTAAATTTAAATGATACTGAGGGATTACTTTTATACTTCTTCCAGAAAAACTCTATCACCCGGTTTTACCTATAAATCAAAATAATAAGCTAATGTTTTCCTGCTGTCAAACATCTAGCTTGGAAATGACTAATGAGGACTGCTCTCATGACAATCGTAGTAGGTCAATTTTAGGAACATATGGGTTATAGATGAAGTAAGAGATGTTAAACAGGGATATAAAATTGCAAATATACGAGGTATGGGAGTATTCTGTTAAATAATTTAATCCTCTTAAATCACAACAAGGAATTTTCACTGAAATGATGAACAAGTTTCTTAAAATTAAGCAAGAAGCTTCTGGCTGGCCTTGCTTTTGTAGAACACCAAAGGAAAAGTGAAACGAAAAAACAGTTTTGGTGAATTAGGAATATAAAGAAGAAACAACAATGAAACATGATTAATAGTTAACGTTTGTATAGCTGTTTACACTACCACACAAGCTCGTTTAAAATTCTATTTTTATTTAAACAATTTACAAGAACGAGTTTTGTATTACGATACTTTTTTTTTTTTTATTCTAAAACCACAAACTAGGAATATGATCCTTTGTACTTGAAGTAGTTGTGATTATATGGGATGGGATAGGGATGGAACAAATGAGGATAACGGGGAATTGAAAGGTAAATTTGGGAAGAATCTGTTGAGATTCTTCTTAAATTTGGGCAAGTTGTAAATACCAAAACCGCCAACTTTTGGGATTACGCTGGATGGTAATAAATTACATATTTTTGCAGTTCTAACAACAAACGAATTGATATAACCAGTAGAGTACCACTTGGGTAGTTCCACATAGTAGGAATGCGCATTAGCTGCCCCTCTTGTGGTGTGTTGGAATTGTTTCAGAGGAGGCATCAGTGATTTTATTTCAACTGGGCAAGTGTCATTTTTGTGCGTTTTTGAACTCGATCGAGAAAGTTTAAGGAAGTGGATGAGGTGCCGGCCCAAATTTGTGAGTTATATTCCATCTTAGGTCGTATATATGCTTTATAGATTTTGGACAAGTCCCTTGAAGAGAAATACGATTTACACCTAAAGAGAAAACCCAAGCATTTGGCAGCACTTTTCTCTATATCAAAAATATGATCATTGCACATCATTTTTTGATTTAACTGCATGCCCAAAATGTTCAAGTTTTCTGATCGGTGCACGATTTCCCCGAGAAATCTCAGATTGGGGTTATAATTCGTTTTTTTTAATGTTATGAGACAGCATTGGGTTTTGGAAGAATTAAACTGCACTCTGTTTTTGCAGCCCCAACTAGCGATTTTAGTTAGATCATCGTTAACCGTATTGGTCATAGATAGTCTAGCTATTTCAAATGGGGGGGTTGTGGCATTTGACTTTCTCGGAAAATTATAAGATGCCACCAGAGTGCTGTCGTCGCCGAAACTGTGAATTGGATTGAAAGTTGAAGATAGGAAATCGTTGATAAAAATCAAAAAGAGAGTAGGTGCAAGGACGGATCCTTGTGGAACGCCAGCGTTTATTTGAAATGTGTCAGACGTATAGCCGTCGACCAGAACACGAATACAACGATTCGAAAGATAGTTTTCAATTCATTTACATAAAACTGGACCAAGACCTAGAGCTTGACATTTGTTCAACAGAGCAGCTTGCCATACTCGATCAAAAGCTTTCGAAATATCAAGAGCAACAACAGTATATTCATCAGAGTAGTGAATGCTGCTGTTAAGTTTACCATTTAGGTATGTCATAAGATCACCAGTGGATCGGTTGCATCTAAAACCGTATTGGCGATCATGTAAGATACCCCTATCATCCAAATATTTCTTGAGCTTGGAGTTTATATAATAGTTTCCATAACTTTGGAAATGATCGAAATGATAGGTGTAGGTCTATAGTTTGAGGGTTCGCTTTTATCACCTTTTTTGGGAATTGGGGAAACATGAGCATCCTTCCACTTGCTGGAATAAATACCAGTCGAAAACGAAAGGTAAAAAAGGTTGCGCAGAGGTTTCAAAATAGAGAAGGCAGTATTTTTCAGAACCACAGCGGGGATTCCATCAGGGCCTGTAGACTTTTTTCATTCAGATTCACTACAGCTCGATTCCTGAAGTAAACTTTCCCAAATCTGCAGGAGCGATCAACTTCAGGAATTGATGGTGGTAGTTGAGTTGTAGGTGGGAGTGTGGAATTTGCCGCAAAAAGTTTTGCAAAGAAGTTAGCTTTACCAGCCGAATCTGATATGATAGAGTCATTATCAGTCAAGGGAGGAAATGAAGATTTACAAAAGTTCTGTTTACCATTTTTTTCAAATGTCCAAAAAGAATGATTGCAGTTGGGTTGGTGGAGAATTTTATGCTTCAACCTCTCGTTATGCAGGAACTTTTGTTGACTGATAATTTTTTTTCAATCATTTCGAGCCACTTTATAACTTCTACGTGATGCCTCCGAGACATTAGCCTTGTAAAGCTTAAACTTTTCCTTTTTATTTCTGATGGCCCTTTTGCAAATGTCATTAAACCATGACGTGGTATTTGGTTTAACATACTTATACGATGACTTGTAGGAGGTATGAACAGTTTCATACCCAGCATTATAGTTTTACTAATGGCATCAGCAAAAAGATCAACATTTCTTTGACGAAGGTATACAGACCAGTCGAAGCCTTTTAAAAAATGAGATTTTCGCCTACGCTTAACAAATAGAACCAACACAGGGGTTGGCCCCAATTAAACGAAAAAGAATAAGAACTCAACAAGAACTGTTTAGAAAAAGAGTTTCTTAAAAACAAAAGAAAGAGTTTCTTAAAAACAAAAGATATGGAGTAAGATGCTCTATATCAAATAATAAATATAAAACAAATCAAGACCATTTATGGTCTTAAGTGGGTCTTTGAGACCCGCAATTTAATTATATTTGTACCTCAAAAAGATACTTATATACTTGAGAATTCTGATTTTGTTAAAGAAATAAAAGACAACGAACATTTTGTATATAAAGATTAAAAATTTAAATTTAAGTATTATAGATATATCTGAGTCTTTTGGTAAAATATGTGCAAATTACCAATAAATGATGTAAATTGGTTTGTTATTTGTAGTTATAAGTTTCTATTATTCATAAATAAACATAAAATTTTAAAAAAGGTATGAATTTCTTTTATTTAGTTGCTTTATTTTTCAGATTCTGGTTTATATGTACCTAAATAGTTACAAAATTGATTTATTTAATATTTTTTTCGTAAAAGCACAGGTATTTTATAAAAGAGACGAGAAAAATTACATCATACAATACATTTTTGAAACGGAATAAAAATCTCTTCTTTCAACCTTGTAACATTCTTTTTTTTCCAGATCTTTATGTATTTCTTTTACTATTTGAGGTTTTGACATGATTTCTACACCATCTAACTAGTTTTAAAAATCCAATTTTACATTTCTTTATTTATATTCAATCAATAATATAACTCTCTCCCTTCAATAATAAAAGTGCGTTTCGCAATATTTTTAATTAGTAACATGAGCAAAAAATGCACCTAAACCTTACGTAATCAATTGCACAATTGATAACTTTATCACAATTTAAAGTAACATAAAAATAAATCAAAATAAACTTCAAGAAACCAAAAATACAACCTGAAATAACAGCAGGTACAACAAAAATCGATGAGGTAACTCGATTTATAACAAACAACTATCCTCAAGTAGTTTTAGAAATAATAGCAGACAAAATATTAGAGACGATCTCGAACAAATGGATAATTACAAAAATGAACAACAAAATTTTCGAATTGCAGGCGAAAAATCTTCCCTATATAGTAATCCAAAATCCTGTAGAAACCCTTAAATTTATAATCGACACTGGAGCAGAGTCCAGTATTATAAACTCAAACTTATGCCAACCAAAGTGAAAACGTTTTATTAAGACACAATGCCTTAAAACCTTAAACCACAATATCGTTACGAATGTACAATGCAAATTTCTGCTATTCGAAATCTTCAACGAAAAGAAATTTATGGCCAAATTTTTAGAAATCAATTTTCATGAAAAGTTTGATGGTTTATCGATAATAATATCTTAGCCCTCTTGATGATATCGTGGACTACAAAAACTGCAAGTTACAAACAAGAAATGCTTCTATTCCATTCTTCTTAAACGAAAGCGAAGAACACTACAACCAAAATAGTTTCAAAAAAATTCAATCGAGCTTTTTTCAAATGAAATTAACAAATACAATTTATTAAACCACATTGAAACATCTCACTTAAATAATGAGGAGTTTATATTTTTACATAAACTAATTTTAAATAATAAAAATGTATTTTACGATCTTGACGATCTTTCTTTTACCAACCATATGAAACATGATATAAAGACAAAACATGAAATACCATTATACAGCAAAAGTATCGGTACCCAGAAATACACAAAAAAGAAGTTCAAAGCCAAATAGAAGAAATGCTCCATAACAAAAAAATCTAACAGTCCCATTCGCCATATAATGCACCAATTTGAGTTGTCTCTAAGAAAATGGACAACAGTGAAAGTCAAAAATGGAGAATTGTCATCGACTATAAAAAACTTTAGGAAAAGCTAATAATTTCACTACACTCGATTTGGCAAAAGGATTTCAACAAATCGAAGTTAACCCTAAATACCGTCATAAAACAGCTTTTTCAACTTCTACTGGGCATTATGAGTTTCTACGAATGCCGTTTGGTTTACAGAACGCGCCAGCGATATTCCAAAGATTGATAAATAACGTTCTAAAAGACCTTATCAACAAAATATGCGCAGTATACATGTAGGATTGGACAAAATTTAATATAATTTAAATTTGGTTTTTTATTTTAATTCAAGTTTTTTTTTATTAAATTGTAACTAAAAAATTAAAATTATTATTATAAAATAAAAATCAAAATAATTATTGTAAAAAGTTCAGCTCACAAAAATCAAATTGTAAATAGTTATTCTTCAAAAAAAAATTAAATTTAAATATGTACTTTATTAATTAGGTACATTTAATAAAAGATTACTTTTTAAAAAATACTAATGCTTTAACTTTTGGTTTTTCACCTTCTACGTCCGCGGATTCACTAGTCCTTTTTTCCAATTTCTTTTCTTTTTTTATGATAATGAAAAATAACAGCTTTTGATATTTTGTTGAAAAAAAATATATGTGCTGCTTCTGGATTCAGGTAAGAAATTTTATATCGATTTTTAAATATTAAGTTAGTGTATTTTCTGATGGTGGTGGTTAGGAAAAACATCCTACCCACATATATGGATGACATTCTAATATTTTCAAGCTCAATCAAGAACATTTAGATTCAATTCAAAACGAGGAAGAGTGCAGTAGAGTAGACTGTGTCAACTCTGGGATATCCGTATGAACGTAATATATCCTATTTCTTAAAAAACTTGATCATATTTTAAAAACATTCAGATGTTTTAGTACCGAACTGCAGAGATATATTTATGTAAATTGTGGAGTTGTATGACAGCTACCCGAATCTATTGCGCCTAGCTTCATTAAGTTCCAAGAAATGCAAGAAGCCTAAACCGGCTGCTTTAGACCAATCAAATTTTACAAAAGTTTTTATCATGCAAATCGACACTTTTTCACTAAATTTTAGATAGCTAGATTCAATGGACACTGAGTTATTTTCATTTAAAAAAAGAAGTTGTATGGCAACTACCCGAACCTGTCATATCATCACAACCAAATTTTACAGAAGTTATTGCCATAAAACTGGATCAACATTCGCAAAATTTCAGATACCTAGATTGAATAGACACTGGGTTATTTCCATTTAAAGAAAGAAGTTGTATGGCAGCTACTCGAACCCGGCGGCCGAAAATGCTGGAGTTAAATGGCAAAACTAATAATTTTGCAAAAGTGACGTATACAAAATGTCAGCCTTCTAGCTCCTTTATTTTTTGAGTTATCGTGCGGACGGACACTGAGTTATTTTCATTTAAAAAGAGAAGTTGTATGGCAGCTACCCGAACCTGTTGCACCACCACAACCAAATTTTGCAGAAGTTGTTGCCATAAAACTTGATCATCATTCGCAAAATTTCAGACGCCTAGCTTCATTAACTTCCAAGATGTGCAAGAAGCCTGAACCGGCTACTCTAGACCAACCAAATTTTACAAAAGTTGTTGGCATATAACTCGACACCTCTTTACTAAATTTTAGATTCCTAGCTTCAATAGACACTGAGTTATTCTCATTTAAACGGAGAAGTTGTATGGCAGCTACCCGAACCCGCCGCACCAACACAACCAAATTTTACAGAAGTTGTTGCATAAAACTTGATCATCATTTGAAAAATTTCAGAAACCTAGCTTGAATAGATACTGAGTTATTTCTATATAAAGAAAGAAGTTGTATGGCAGCTACTCGAATCCGCCGGCCGAAAATGTTGGATTTAAATAGCAAAACTAACAATTTTGCAAAAGTGACGCAAAAAAAATTTCAGCCTCCTAGCTCCTTTATTTTTTGAGTTATCGTGCGGACGGACGGACGTACATGGCTTAATAAACTCAGAATTCGATTCTGAGCCGATCCATACCTTTGACACTATATCTAGCTCGGCTCCTTTAAGGTATCACAAACGTAATGGCAAATTTATTATACCCTTGAACATAGTTCATACGGGTATAAAAATTTTAATAAACTTGCAGATGTTAATATTAAGATACAAATAGACAAATGTTCATTTCTTTGTAAACAAACGGAATTTTTAGGCCACATAATTACTCCAAATGGAAATCGAAATCAAATAATTACCACATAATTTAATTACCACATAATAAAATCAAAAGGCCACATAATTACTCCAAAAATATCGAATCTATCCAAAATATCAAACTCAATACATTGCAAAAACTTTCTAGGTGTAACCGGTTATTACCGCAAATTTATAAAGGATTATGCTAAGATTGCATCCCCTATTACTAAGTATTTGAAAAAAGGAGCCAAAATAAATGTAAACGATAACCAATATATATCCGCTTTTAAAATGCTCAAAAATCTTTTAACACCCGATCCAATTCTTATACACCCAAATTTCGATAAACCTTTTGTAATCACAACAGATGTTTCAAACGTAGCAATGGGTGCCGTTCTGTCGCAAAATAATCATCCTGTTTCCTTTATATGTAGAACTGTAAACATACACGAGACCCATTATGCAACGATAGAGAAAGAGCTCTTAGCTATTGTTTGGGCAACTCAACAATTTAGACCTTACATATACGGACGCAAATTTATAATAAAAACAGACCATAGGCCACTTCTCCGGTTAAATGGGCTAAAAGAACCAAACTGTAAACTACCTATCAAGAATAGAAAATCCCAATATGCAAAAAGATTCTAATATTGATTCAGAAGCATTTTCACCCAATTTAAATTCTATGAAAAAACGAGGAAGAATACAGTTGACTTTGTCAACTCTTAGATACCCGTACGAACCGTTAGTATGTTCATAGCCTGTCACTCTACTTACAATATTATTTTTTTAATATTTTAGTATTTTAAAATAATTTGGGTGAATTTTATAATTTCTAGTACTATGGGTTGTACATATATTCAAACTATATGTTTATATGTACATTCTTCAAAAGCAGATTTCAAAAGCAGATTCTAACCTTAACGATTATCAATCCAGAACTTTTTCAAATATTCTATAGTACCATTTAATACTAAGCGGTAAATGTATTTAAATTTACTAATTATATTTAAATATTCCATTGACAGAATAATTTCTTATAAGTAGAATAAAATACATATATGTATGTAAATACGGCACTATATAATATACATATATACTCTTATCATTCACTCACTAGTGGCATATACGATATGTAAATAAACATGATATTATATAAGTATGTATATCAATATCATATAATTAAAAATTCTTCAAGCAACCGTTATGTTGTTTATTTATTTACATTTTTTTGTACTACGCATTATATCCTCAACAATTTCAAATTATCAAGTAAAACAAATGCAAAAAATTTGTTGAAGAAATTTGTTAGAAAATTTGAAAAAATCAAGTAACACTTTCGTCAATTATAAAGTAACCCTATATTATTAAAAAAAGTTGTTAACAGAAATAAGAGTATAATGTTGAAGCTTTAATTTTTGTGTATTACTTCAAAAAAATTTGAACAGGTGTTCAAGTTACAGGTGTTTAAAAATAGCAAATTTTCAGTTTTTGACCCCTTACAGCTCCTAAACGGGGAGTGATACAAAAACAATTTCTGAAATGACTCATACTTATTTTCAAAGATCTAACTTCTGTCAAAATTTCAAGGTTCTAACTGAAACCGTTTAGAAGATAGAAGGTTTAAGGATTTTGCAAAATTTGAGTTTCGCATAACGGTAAATTAAGACACCGTATGCCACAAATATATATTTATTGTATATATAATTTTAAAGCTAATAAAAGTAGTAATCGTTTGGCGTTTTCAAAATGAAGATATATCTTATACAACTTGTGCTATAACAATTTAAATATAGAGCTTTTTTGAACCTTTGGGGAGCTGTAGCTCCGTAACGGGTGGGGCTACAAAAAAAAGTTATTAAAAATAAAATTAATATTTTTGTGAGATCTATCAGCAGTTAAAATTTCATAGCTCTATTTCAAAAAAAATGTGGGGATCTAAAAGTTAGGTGTTCGAGAGCTACCCTAAGTTTTGGTCCAAACTCAACCAAAAAAAATAGGGAACCTACAAATTACTCCCAGAATATTTTGTGTAAATTTCAAGATTCTAGCTTTGTTAGTTTTTGAGTTAGCGTGCTGACGGACGGACGGACATGGCTCAAAAGTCTTAGAATCTTTTTCTGATCCGATCCATACCTTTGAAGGTATATCTAGCTCGCTTATTTCGAGTGAAATTTGTAAACGAAAACTAGAACCATTGAAGTCACAACTAGCTGGACAACAGTCGTTTTTTACAAAACCCTTGCTTCAATCTAAGGCGGCAACTGAGGCATCGTATAGAATTATGCATGTATTAGCTAAACATAAGAAACCTTTTACGGATGGCGAGATGATAAAAGAAGCGTTTCTAGATGGAAGCGATGCATTGTTTCAATCTTTTAAAAATAAGAGTGAAATAATTTCTGCAATCAAAGATATGCCTCTTTCTCGGAGAGCTGTCACGCGTCGCATCGAAGTGTTAAACTTCAATTTAATTGACCAACTAACTCAGGACATCAATGACTGTGTCTTTTTTCCACTCCAGTTCGATGAATCGGTAGACATTGTTGGTATTTCTCAGCTTTGTATTTTTATAAGAATGGTGTTTAAGGATATGAGTGCAAAAGAAGATATATTGACAATATTGCCTTTGAAAGAGAGAACTCGAGGTGAAGATGTGTATAATATTTTTAAAAAATATATAGAAGAGAAAAAAATTCCTATCTACAAGCTTGCATCAATTACAACTGATGGAGCGCCATCTATGACTGGAAAAAATAGAGGATTTATTTCTCTTTGCATAAATGATGACAAATTTCTAACATTTCTACAATACCATTGTATTATTCACCAACCGGCCCTTTGTTGTAAAATCTTGAAAATTAACCATATTATGGATATTTGTATGAAAATTGTGAATTCTATTCGAGGAAAAAGTCTTCAGAGAAGAATGTTTAAATCACATTTAGAAACTACTGATTCTGAATACAGAAAACTTTTATATCACGCAGATGTGCGTTGGCTAAGTAGAGCTATATTTTTACAAAAGTTCAGGGATCTACTGGATGAAGTTAAAGAGTTTTTGAAATCAAGAGGTGAAGTTTATGCTGAACTTAGTGATCATAACTGGTTAATAGATCTAGCTTTCATTGCGGATATAACTAAGCACGTGAACGAGTTAAACTTAAATTTGCAAGGAAAAAACAAATCAATAATTGAAATGATTGAGTATATTAATTATTTTAAAAATAAATTGAAGCTATTATCATCTCAGATAATGGAGAATAATTTGAAAAATTTTGGAAATCTGTCTGATGAAGTTCTGAAAACTGGAAGAGAAATGGACAAAAATAAGTATTGTGAGAATATATTAGCACTTTCCTCTGAATTTGAAAATCGATTTCAAGAGTTTACCCAACTAGAATCTGTCGTTACATTTATGTGCAATCCATTTGGAATTTTTGATCTTAAAGAAGTTGTAGGCCGAATAAATACTTTATTTTCATTGGATATTGAAGATGAGGCCCTTCTTATACAAAGCGACTTAAACTTAAAAGCACATAGCAATGAACAGGATTTCTGGAATTTGATAAGCTATGAAAAATATCCTAATTTAAAAAAGGTTGCGTTGTATTTGACATGCTTTTTTGGCTCAACTTATTTATGTGAGTCTGCATTTTCGACGATGAATATAGTTAAGTTGAAATATCGCACATCTCTTACAGATGAACACTTATGTGCATGTTTGCGACGGGCAGTTAGTAACTACACACCGAAATTTTCAAAATTAGTTGAGGCCACGCAATGATTTCCATGATATGAATTTTTTATATGCGCTATTTTTGAATAAAAATAAAAAATGTTTTTTTCAATATAAAAATTATGTAACTTTTGTTATTCATATATTTTCCACTATATGAGCATTTTAAGGTATTTATATTGTTGAGTTTAATTACTATTTAAAATAATGTGGTAGATCGTTAGATTCTGTAAAAATTCAGAGTAGCTCCTAAGGTCCAAAAGTCTGCCCAGTCTAGCCATAGTCTAACTCATATAACGGAAGTAAAACACCAAATTATAATTGAACATTCACGACCAATTTATTCGAAAACATATTCGAAAACGTTCCTAATATTCACGAAATAGAAGTAAAAAAACAAGTTAAAGAAATGCTGACGCAAAATGCAGTTATTGCCATAAAACTGGATCAACATTCGCAAAATTTCAGATACCTAGATTGAATAGACACTGGGTTATTTCCATTTAAAGAAAGAAGTTGTATGGCAGCTACTCGAACCCGGCGGCCGAAAATGCTGGAGTTAAATGGCAAAACTAATAATTTTGCAAAAGTGACGTATACAAAATGTCAGCCTTCTAGCTCCTTTATTTTTTGAGTTATCGTGCGGACGGACACTGAGTTATTTTCATTTAAAAAGAGAAGTTGTATGGCAGCTACCCGAACCTGTTGCACCACCACAACCAAATTTTGCAGAAGTTGTTGCCATAAAACTTGATCATCATTCGCAAAATTTCAGACGCCTAGCTTCATTAACTTCCAAGATGTGCAAGAAGCCTGAACCGGCTACTCTAGACCAACCAAATTTTACAAAAGTTGTTGGCATATAACTCGACACCTCTTTACTAAATTTTAGATTCCTAGCTTCAATAGACACTGAGTTATTCTCATTTAAACGGAGAAGTTGTATGGCAGCTACCCGAACCCGCCGCACCAACACAACCAAATTTTACAGAAGTTGTTGCATAAAACTTGATCATCATTTGAAAAATTTCAGAAACCTAGCTTGAATAGATACTGAGTTATTTCTATATAAAGAAAGAAGTTGTATGGCAGCTACTCGAATCCGCCGGCCGAAAATGTTGGATTTTAAATAGCAAAACTAACAATTTTGCAAAAGTGACGCAAAAAAAATTTCAGCCTCCTAGCTCCTTTATTTTTTGAGTTATCGTGCGGACGGACGGACGTACATGGCTTAATAAACTCAGAATTCGATTCTGAGCCGATCCATACCTTTGACACTATATCTAGCTCGGCTCCTTTAAGGTATCACAAACGTAATGGCAAATTTATTATACCCTTGAACATAGTTCATACGGGTATACAAATTTTAATAAACTTGCAGATGTTAATATTAAGATACAAATAGACAAATGTTCATTTCTTTGTAAACAAACGGAATTTTTAGGCCACATAATTACTCCAAATGGAAATCGAAATCAAATAATTACCACATAATTTAATTACCACATAATAAAATCAAAAGGCCACATAATTACTCCAAAAATATCGAATCTATCCAAAATATCAAACTCAATACATTGCAAAAACTTTCTAGGTGTAACCGGTTATTACCGCAAATTTATAAAGGATTATGCTAAGATTGCATCCCCTATTACTAAGTATTTGAAAAAAGGAGCCAAAATAAATGTAAACGATAACCAATATTTATCCGCTTTTAAAATGCTCAAAAATCTTTTAACACCCGATCCAATTCTTATACACCCAAATTTCGATAAACCTTTTGTAATCACAACAGATGTTTCAAACGTAGCAATGGGTGCCGTTCTGTCGCAAAATAATCATCCTGTTTCCTTTATATGTAGAACTGTAAACATACACGAGACCCATTATGCAACGATAGAGAAAGAGCTCTTAGCTATTGTTTGGGCAACTCAACAATTTAGACCTTACATATACGGACGCAAATTTATAATAAAAACAGACCATAGGCCACTTCTCCGGTTAAATGGGCTAAAAGAACCAAACTGTAAACTACCTATCAAGAATAGAAAATCCCAATATGCAAAAAGATTCTAATATTGATTCAGAAGCATTTTCACCCAATTTAAATTCTATGAAAAAACGAGGAAGAATACAGTTGACTTTGTCAACTCTTAGATACCCGTACGAACCGTTAGTATGTTCATAGCCTGTCACTCTACTTACAATATTATTTTTTTAATATTTTAGTATTTTAAAATAATTTGGGTGAATTTTATAATTTCTAGTACTATGGGTTGTACATATATTCAAACTATATGTTTATATGTACATTCTTCAAAAGCAGATTTCAAAAGCAGATTCTAACCTTAACGATTATCAATCCAGAACTTTTTCAAATATTCTATAGTACCATTTAATACTAAGCGGTAAATGTATTTAAATTTACTAATTATATTTAAATATTCCATTGACAGAATAATTTCTTATAAGTAGAATAAAATACATATATGTATGTAAATACGGCACTATATAATATACATATATACTCTTATCATTCACTCACTAGTGGCATATACGATATGTAAATAAACATGATATTATATAAGTATGTATATCAATATCATATAATTAAAAATTCTTCAAGCAACCGTTATGTTGTTTATTTATTTACATTTTTTTGTACTACGCATTATATCCTCAACAATTTCAAATTATCAAGTAAAACAAATGCAAAAAATTTGTTGAAGAAATTTGTTAGAAAATTTGAAAAAATCAAGTAACACTTTCGTCAATTATAAAGTAACCCTATATTATTAAAAAAAGTTGTTAACAGAAATAAGAGTATAATGTTGAAGCTTTAATTTTTGTGTATTACTTCAAAAAAATTTGAACAGGTGTTCAAGTTACAGGTGTTTAAAAATAGCAAATTTTCAGTTTTTGACCCCTTACAGCTCCTAAACGGGGAGTGATACAAAAACAATTTCTGAAATGACTCATACTTATTTTCAAAGATCTAACTTCTGTCAAAATTTCAAGGTTCTAACTGAAACCGTTTAGAAGATAGAAGGTTTAAGGATTTTGCAAAATTTGAGTTTCGCATAACGGTAAATTAAGACACCGTATGCCACAAATATATATTTATTGTATATATAATTTTAAAGCTAATAAAAGTAGTAATCGTTTGGCGTTTTCAAAATGAAGATATATCTTATACAACTTGTGCTATAACAATTTAAATATAGAGCTTTTTTGAACCTTTGGGGAGCTGTAGCTCCGTAACGGGTGGGGCTACAAAAAAAAGTTATTAAAAATAAAATTAATATTTTTGTGAGATCTATCAGCAGTTAAAATTTCATAGCTCTATTTCAAAAAAAATGTGGGGATCTAAAAGTTAGGTGTTCGAGAGCTACCCTAAGTTTTGGTCCAAACTCAACCAAAAAAAATAGGGAACCTACAAATTACTCCCAGAATATTTTGTGTAAATTTCAAGATTCTAGCTTTGTTAGTTTTTGAGTTAGCGTGCTGACGGACGGACGGACATGGCTCAAAAGTCTTAGAATCTTTTTCTGATCCGATCCATACCTTTGAAGGTATATCTAGCTCGCTTATTTCGAGTGAAATTTGTAAACGAAAACTAGAACCATTGAAGTCACAACTAGCTGGACAACAGTCGTTTTTTACAAAACCCTTGCTTCAATCTAAGGCGGCAACTGAGGCATCGTATAGAATTATGCATGTATTAGCTAAACATAAGAAACCTTTTACGGATGGCGAGATGATAAAAGAAGCGTTTCTAGATCGAAGCGATGCATTGTTTCAATCTTTTAAAAATAAGAGTGAAATAATTTCTGCAATGAAAGATATGCCTCTTTCTCGGAGAGCTGTCACGCGTCGCATCGAAGTGTTAAACTTCAATTTAATTGACCAACTAACTCAGGACATCAATGACTGTGTCTTTTTTCCACTCCAGTTCGATGAATCGGTAGACATTGTTGGTATTTCTCAGCTTTGTATTTTTATAAGAATGGTGTTTAAGGATATGAGTGCAAAAGAAGATATATTGACAATATTGCCTTTGAAAGAGAGAACTCGAGGTGAAGATGTGTATAATATTTTTAAAAAATATATAGAAGAGAAAAAAATTCCTATCTACAAGCTTGCATCAATTACAACTGATGGAGCGCCATCTATGACTGGAAAAAATAGAGGATTTATTTCTCTTTGCATAAATGATGACAAATTTCTAACATTTCTACAATACCATTGTATTATTCACCAACCGGCCCTTTGTTGTAAAATCTTGA
Organism: Poecilobothrus nobilitatus; assembly: GCA_947095535.1. NCBI lineage: Eukaryota > Metazoa > Arthropoda > Insecta > Diptera > Dolichopodidae > Poecilobothrus > Poecilobothrus nobilitatus. The sequence continues at coordinate 160,767,575 of OX352774.1, read as the reverse complement.
AAATTAACCATATTATGGATATTTGTATGAAAATTGTGAATTCTATTCGAGGAAAAAGTCTTCAGAGAAGAATGTTTAAATCACATTTAGAAACTACTGATTCTGAATACAGAGAACTTTTATATCACGCAGATGTGCGTTGGCTAAGTAGAGCTATATTTTTACAAAAGTTCAGGGATCTACTGGATGAAGTTAAAGAGTTTTTGAAATCAAGAGGTGAAGTTTATGCTGAACTTAGTGATCATAACTGGTTAATAGATCTAGCTTTCATTGCGGATATAACTAAGCACGTGAACGAGTTAAACTTAAATTTGCAAGGAAAAAACAAATCAATAATTGAAATGATTGAGTATATTAATTATTTTAAAAATAAATTGAAGCTATTATCATCTCAGATAATGGAGAATAATTTGAAAAATTTTGGAAATCTGTCTGATGAAGTTCTGAAAACTGGAAGAGAAATGGACAAAAATAAGTATTGTGAGAATATATTAGCACTTTCCTCTGAATTTGAAAATCGATTTCAAGAGTTTACCCAACTAGAATCTGTCGTTACATTTATGTGCAATCCATTTGGAATTTTTGATCTTAAAGAAGTTGTAGGCCGAATAAATACTTTATTTTCATTGGATATTGAAGATGAGGCCCTTCTTATACAAAGCGACTTAAACTTAAAAGCACATAGCAATGAACAGGATTTCTGGAATTTGATAAGCTATGAAAAATATCCTAATTTAAAAAAGGTTGCGTTGTATTTGACATGCTTTTTTGGCTCAACTTATTTATGTGAGTCTGCATTTTCGACGATGAATATAGTTAAGTTGAAATATCGCACATCTCTTACAGATGAACACTTATGTGCATGTTTGCGACGGGCAGTTAGTAACTACACACCGAAATTTTCAAAATTAGTTGAGGCCGCGAATGATTTCCATGATATGAATTTTTTATATGCGCTATTTTTGAATAAAAATAAAAAATGTTTTTTTCAATATAAAAATTATGTAACTTTTGTTATTCATATATTTTCCACTATATGAGCATTTTAAGGTATTTATATTGTTGAGTTTAATTACTATTTAAAATAATGTGGTAGATCGTTAGATTCTGTAAAAATTCAGAGTAGCTCCTAAGGTCCAAAAGTCTGCCCAGTCTAGCCATAGTCTAACTCATATAACGGAAGTAAAACACCAAATTATAATTGAACATTCACGACCAATTTATTCGAAAACATATTCGAAAACGTTCCTAATATTCACGAAATAGAAGTAAAAAAACAAGTTAAAGAAATGCTGACGCAAGGTATAGTTCAACCAAGTAATTCCTGCTATAATTCTCCAATTTGGGTTGTTCCAAAGAAAATAGATAACTCGGGTAAACCTAAGTGGAGAATTGTAGTAGATTATAGGAAATTAAACGAAATTACCACGGACGACAAATTTCCTATCCCAAACATGAATTTCCTTTTTGACAAGTTGGGAAGAGCTCAATACTCTTTTAATACTTCTTTTAATAATAAATTAAAAGAACTGAAAACGAGTTATCCAACTTTAAAATATCCAGATTTTAAAAAACAATTTGTTTTAACAACGGATGCTTCCAACTTCGCAATTGGTGCCGTCTTGTCACAAGATGGACACTGAATTTGCTTTGCTAGACGAACTCTTAACGAACTCAAATAAATAAAACAAGCCATAACATAAGAACACTTACTGTACACAGAAAAAAACGAGTTTGATCAACTTTGGAGGTTCCACATTGAGATGGTTATTTGGCACTATGGATAATGATGATCTAGCTGAAATCGAATCACATCTTCAGCAAGTAGACCTTAATAACCATAATTCCATAACAGCAATCCATCAACAAATTAAAATTAACAACGATTTATAAAATAATTTAAACACTCTTCACAAACAAATATCTAAAGACAGAATACTTACTGAAAACCATCTTAATACTGTAACAGACAGAAACCGCCAACATATTAAACAAATTCATTTTTTACAAATTTTAAATAATATTAATATCTTTAATCAAGAAATTAGTAAAATGCAAAGTAACTTAGCTTTTGCAAAACATGGCATTATGACAAATTCTATACTAACATTTTTCAATATTTCAAAAGGATGAGAAACTAATTTTCGTTATCTCAATCCTATATTTATTATCTGAGCAATTAGCACAAAAAATTAAAATTTTACTAATAACTAATGACAAATTTGAAGAAATTTCTCTAATTAATTCGAATTTCATTACACACAAATATAAAACGTTTATTGATGAAAATAATATGTATGTAAAAAATTTAAAAAATGTTGATGAATGTATTCAAAATCTAGTTAATTCTAATGTTAATAAATGTAGTAAAGAAATTGAAAAAAATTTAATAATTATTGAAATATTTTCAAACACTATATTAGTAAAGAACGCAGAAAACTTAATGTTAAAAACCTCTGCTAATAATATAACTTATATACTAAACAAAAACTACCTAATTTCATTTAGTAATTGTATTGTTGAATTAAATAATATTGTATTTACAAACAAAGAAAATTATATATTTGAACATATCATGTTACCAAACTATTTAAATATAGAAAATGTAGAATTAAAAGCAAACTTAGAAGATGTTCATTTAAAACAAATTGAAAACATAAAAGAAATTGAAGAAATAAAAATGTCATATAAAAATAATAACAAAATTTTTATACATTAATTTTAATTTTACTTATTATGGCATTAATTGTACTAATTTTATACTTTGGAAACCAAAGCTAATCAAAAAGGATTAAATTGAAAATTCAAGAAAACAAACCAGAATTAAATATTAACTATTTACCAACCATATCCAGAAAAAATGATGTGCAGGAGGACATCAAGCTTAAGGAGGGAAGAGTCATATATCCTCTTCCAATACAACTAAAATAATTAACCATTCCATGATATAAATATTTAAAAATAAATATCACAAACGAAATATCATCAAATATCACCATATGAAATATTTCGTTTGTTATACAATTCAATACTTTCTTTTTTTTGTTTTTATTATTTTAATACAACACACAAAGTGTGACCTTAATTAGCCGTACTTTAAAGTCATATTACTTAATATAACAAAAAATTTAAAAATAAAAAGAAAATAAGACGTTTTTTTTCTTTATACCTACAATCTCATATTACGAGAATAAATTTTATTTGCAGACTTGTTATTTTTTTTTTTGTTTTGTTTGTTGTTTGTTTTAATTTGGCTTGTTGCGCAACACTTATAATGCAATCAATTTTGTTTTGTTACGTAACTAATTATTTCATGGGAAAGTGAAAGTATTGAATATTTATAAATATAAAAACAAGTAAATGTAACAGTAAGTCGATGCAACCGACTTATTAATACCCTACACCTGAATAATTCGAATTAAATTAAAAATTCATAAGTTTTTTGGCAGCTGCTTGAACTTCTTCCTTTTTGTGTGTTATGCAACTCGAATTTCAGGAACGTAAAAGAGGTATCCTCTTGGGATATGCTTGACAACTTTGTAAAAAACTTTAAGTTTCTATCTTTATTAATTTCGAAGATTGTTAGTCCTTGGGAGGTGTGTGTCAGGTACCCGAAATGCCACTCCAATTCATCGAATCCATCTCAGGAACATAAAGAAAACATGCCAGAACACCATTGTACTAAATTTAAAAGTTCTACTTTTGTTGATTTTGGAGATATGCTCGTTGCTCTTGTGCTCGTCCGGAAGTTTCCAAAATACGAACCAATGAATAGGTAATCCTGCACTTGGGGATGGGAAAAATTCATGCCATATCGCACCGAAGACCACGCCCACTGACCTATATTTTGATTGATGAGTTTAATTGTAGGTTATTCTTGGTTAGTAGGTCAAAAACTTGTTTTGTTTGTTTTGATTTAGGTTATAAGCATGGGTTGTTAACTTATAAGTTGCAAGTGGTTGTATAGTAGGAAATGAAGGTTGTTGGTACTGTAGAAGTTGTTAGGCAAGGTTAATGAACTGGACAAGTTTAGGTTATAAGCGTGGGTTGTTAACTCATAAGTTGATAGTTTGATACTTTGTAATAGGATATCATACAAATAGAAAGATGATTTTTTCAGATCAAATCAAGTTTATTTTTTTAAATTGCGCAAAATCGCATGCTTAATAAAATATACCTACATACGTAAAAGGAGATATAAACGAAATGAAAAAAACTTGTTTTTATTATTTAATAAGAAAAATATTCATAGGTACTTTTGAATACCAAGATGTAAATAATAAAAATAAAAACAAAACGTAAACCAGAAGTAGGTACAAAGTGTATTTTTGTTTACCAAAGAAGATCAATAATTGTTGTAAGTTGTAATAAAAATATGTTACCTATTTTAGGATGTGAGTTGTTTCTCTATATTTTGTTCTAAGTACATATGAACTTAAAAAATATTTTGCATTCTTCAATTTCTGTTTACCTGGTGTAAAATAAATTGTTAAAACTAGTTTAACTCTTTTAAACAATGTTAAAATTTATGAATGTAGTAAAAAAGTAAAAATAAAACAAAAGAAAGAAAAAAATTATATAATTATAGGTGCATCTGTTATGTAGGATTTCTTTTTTCTGTTCTATAAGAAGATTGAGAAAATAACCTGAAATCTTCGATTTTACTTTGTTTTGTTATTATTACGTTCCATTCTATGCTGTAAGAATTAAAAAAATAATAAAAATCAAAATCAAAAAGAAGTTAATTGCTTTTGGTACCTATTTGAAAACAAAAATAAAACCAAATTTATTTAAATATTTTACAATTTTACAGAAATCTGTGTTGGAAAATTTTTTTACGATGATCAGATGTTAAGATTTTAGAAGTAGCCAGACCAACTTTTTCTATACGTCTTTGAAATCTACTTCTATCACGCGCGTATTCTTCCCAATGACCTTTCCTTGCTGATCTGTAAGCATAGACCCATACATGCATAATGTGAATTTCTTGTTTTATGTTGAAGTAAACTTTTTTTTGTTATTTAAATTCATGTTGTGCAAGTATGAAAATTGAAGATCTTAATCTAACATTTTTTCTTTTAAAAGATGCATATATACATTAAAACAATTTTTAACAGCACATCTGAAACTCTTGTTTGATAAGTGTATAGGACAATTTGAATTAAAGTTTTCAATCTTTTGTAATGATGGCAAGTCTCTGCTTAGATCTTCTATTTTAACACTGTCAATGTACTTTTGAAGGAAAAGTGTTTTTTGTTCTCTTTTAACATAAATTTTTTCAGCTGACTCTAAATAGTGTTTTAATATACATTTTACATCTAAATATTCAACTAAATCGTTATTCCATTTAAGTCCATTTATTTTATTTTCGCAATACTGGTTATTATATTTCACATCTTGACTAAGCTCTTCTGCGGGGTACGGTGCTTTGAAATGATACACAGTTGGAATTAAACTTCCTTTTTCAAGTATGGCTAACTCTTTTAGGAAATATTGTTTTTCATTTCCTTGCAAAAATTGTAGGTCAACTATAAAAACTTGTTAAACCATGTCGAAGGTTTGTAAAAGAATGTTCAATGAAATAACTAAATTTACATTTATATTCATTTCGAAAAAGAGCTGTTCATATAAATATAGGTTAGCAATGATTGTTTCAACTAATACAACTATGTTGTTTCACCCATTTACAATGATGGTGGCGGGGCCATCCTGCTGTGGTAAAACCACATTTATTCGTAATTTAATAAAATATAAAGAAGAAAATATACTACCACATATTAATAGAATTATTTGGTGTAATCCAGACAAAAATGCTGTTCCACTATATATGAAAGATGTTGAATATAGTAACACTATTCCAGATTTTAATGATAATCAAGAATCTTTGTTAGTTATTATCGATGATATGATGTTAAGTTCTCATGATAAGTTTGTATGTGATTTATTTACTAGAGGATCACATCATAGAAATTTATCTGTAATATTTGTAACACAAAATGTTTTTCACCAGGGTAAATTTTCAAGAGTTTGTGTTATTGTACGAGAGATCCATTAGAACAATTTGGAGAGGAATATGAACGTTTGAAGACCAATCGACATACAGTCAAAATCGGTTATAACGACATTGGTTATAACGACATATCGTTTATTACGACCACTTTTAAAAGTCCCGATTTTAAGTTCATATAATTTCAAACAAATTTATATCGGAAATAACGACACCACTTATAACGACATATTGCTTATAACGACCTAGTTTTACTTCAAAAATGAAAATATTATCGGTTATAACGACGAAAAAATAAAAACAAAATAAAGAAAAATTCATACATTATTATTAGTTACGAAAAAAAGCATCAAACGATTGACCCGTTACTTTTTGCCGCCTGCTTGTCGCCTGGTTGTGGTGCTAGTTTGATATTTCCAACATTTTTATTTAGATGTGCATGTTACATTAGGTCAGTTAAATGTACATATTATGTAAAGTACATATTATTATTTTTTTTTTTATTATACCCGTACGATAGGATCGGGTATAATAAAATTACTCCTCCGTTTGTAACACCTCGAAATAAGCGAGCTAGATATACCTTCAAAGGTATGGATCGGATCAGAAAAAAATTCTAAGACTTGTGAGCCATGTCCGTCCGTCCGTCCGTCCGTCAACCCGCTAACTCAAAAACTAAGAAAGCTAGAATCTTGAAATTTACACAAAATATTCTTGGAGTAATTTGTAGGTTCCCTATTTTTTTTGGTTGAGTTTGGACCAAAACTTAGGGTAGCTCTCGAACACCTAACTTTTAGATCCCGACATTTTTTTTGAAATAGAGCTATGAAATTTTAACTGCTGGTAGATCTCACAAAAATATTAATTTTATTTTTTATAACTTTTTTTTGTAGCCCCACCCGTTACGGAGCTACAGCTCCCCAAAGGTTCAAAAAAGCTCTATATTTAAATTGTTATAGCACAAGTTGTATAAGGTATATCTTCATTTTGAAAACGCCAAACGATTACTACTTTCATTAGCTTTAAAAGTATATATGCAATAAATATATATTTGTGGCATACGGTGTCTTAATTTACCGTTATGCGAAACTCAAATTTTGCAAAATCCTTTAACCCTTCTATCTTCTAAACGGTTAAAGTTGGAAACTTGATTTTTTGACAGAAGTTAGATCTTTGAAAATAAGTATGAGTCATTTCAGAAATTGTTTTTGTATCACTCCCCGTTTAGGAGCTGTAAGGGGTAAAAAACTAAAAATTTGCTATTTTTAAACACCTGTAACTTGAACACCTGTTAACATTTTTTTAAAGTAATACATAAAAATTAAAGCTTCAATATTATACTCTTATTTCCGTTAACAACTTTATTTAATAATATATGGTTACTTCAGAATTGACGAAAGAGTTACTTGGTTTTTTCAAATTTTCCAACAAATTTTTTGCATTTTGCTTTACTCGATAATTTGAAATTGTTGAGGATATAATGCGTAGTACAAAAAAATGTAAATAAATAAACAACATAACGGTTGCTTGAAGAATTTTTATTTATATGATATTGATATATATACATACTTATATAATATCATGTTTATTTACATATCGTATATGTCACTAGTGAATGAATGATGAGAGTATAGATGTATATTATATAGCGCCGTATTTACATACATATATGTATTTTATTGCACAACCCAGAGTGACAGGCTGTGAACATACTAACGGTTCGTACGGGTATCTAAGAGTTGACAAAGGCAACTGTATTCTTCCTCGTTTTTTGTTAAAAACGGTGAAATAAAGACTTGAATAAATAAATAAATAATACTTCTTTTAATTTATAATAAAAAAATTTTGATATTGTTTATAACGATCTATCGGATATAACGACAAAATTTGCCGGTCCGCTCAATGTTGTTATAACCGATATTGCACCTATTAAAAACCTCTAAACCAAAATTCCAGAAAGTAATTATAAAACACTGTGACCCTGAAGTAATAAAAACATTTTGCGAAATCTCTTTAAATATTTTAAAAGGTAATTGTAATCTGAGTAAAAAAGCAACAACCCAATTACGAAAGTATAAAAAAGAATTAAGATCACTTATTTGTGGGAAAAAATCTATAAATAGCAAAAGAAAAATCATTATTCAACGTGGTGGATTTTTACCTACACTTCTTGGTGCAATACTATCAGGGATAATCGGAAATTTTATAATATGAATAATATAACATTTAATAAAATGATAATTTTAAAATCTGAGATTTATGAAAGAATGAAGCAAAATGCGGACGTTGAACTTAATGAGTTGGAAAAAAATATGAAAAAAATATTGTTAAATAAACATCTCACGGACACTCAAAAATGGTATTTATACAGACAAAATTTATTTAAAATAAGAAACAAAAAACGACAACTTCCTAGAAATAAAGAGGAGAAAATAAAAATTACGGAAACAAAATGTACTCAAACTCGTGCAAAAGCAAAGTATATAGATGTGGAAACGCAATCGCATTTTCCTGAATATAAGAATGTTGGAATACAAGTTGTTCCTGAAGAAGAAGAAGTATATGAAAAAGAAGCTGATGACGCAGTATTTGATGATGAAATTCAGGAAGAAGTTTTAACAAAAGCACTGTCAGCTGCTTCAGTTGGAGAACGTCTTAGAAAAAGAAAATCAATTAGAAATCAAAATGTACAAATTTTTGAAACTGATACAGGAGACATTATAACTGTTCTTTTAGATAGCCCAAGCCCACCAACGAAAAAGAAAAAAACTATAAACAGCAAAGAGTTGAATAATTCATCAAGACGTGTTTTAAGGTCAGCAGTAGGTAATACTCAAACAGAACTTAGTTTTCCAATTCGTAAAAATAAATCTACAAGCTCATGGACAACATACAAGTAAATGATGAATTTTATGTCACTTTACTCAGTGATTCATCTATTAACTATTATCCAGAAAATTCATTATCATCTTTTACAAATAAATACATGTGAATGAATACATGTACAATACATACAAATGAATAAATACATGTGTGATTCAAGGTGGTCGGTATTTCGGAAATCTATGTTAATGATTTCGTTTCCAATGTGTATGGTGAAGAATGGGAAAAAAATACTCAAATATTTATTAAAGGTATGCAGAAAGATATGATAGGAGTTGGAACATCATATATTCCATACATAGAAAAACAAATGATATGCGACTGGAAAGTTTTTTTGCTACCAACAATAATTCAAAATATACGCCCACTTAATAGGTTTACAAGAAAAGAAGTTGAACGACAATTGATTTGGGGAATTTTTAATTTTATAAACGATGAAGTTCATTATACACAACCAACAGAAGCTGAGGAGATGCCTACAAATTTAAGTTACACCACAATATGTGTTACTAAGCCTAAAATAGATATAAAAATAAGAGCAAATTACGCTTACACCCTCGAAGGACTTTTGACAACATGTTTCAATCAAGTATCTTTTAAAGTTACAGATTTTAAAAAATATAAATCACGTGTAATAGAAGCTTTAAAAACTTTTATAGATAGTGTACAATTGATTCCCATTAGTAAACCAGATATGTTTTTTATATACACAGACATAATTGAACCGCAAAAAATATGTGATAAAGATATAAGGTGTTTAAGATCTGTTAACATACAAAATTCTTTCACTGATATTGTAAAAGAATTCAGTAATATTCAATATTGCAATGTGGAGAAATCATTTAATAACATTTCATTACTTTTATGTGATAAATATGGATACAAAATAAACTTTTCCAATAGTTCAATTCCGACAAAAATTGTATTACATTTTAAAAAAGTATAAATAAAAGCGATTTTACAAAACTATATATTATTTTATTTTATTCATTATGGAGAGAGCGTACTACAAATATTATTTAGTTCAATCAGGAAAAGGTCTTGAGGATATTGGTCCTTTGTTACACTCAATTATACCTTATCAATGGGGACGCGGGTTAGGGAGCTTTTTCGGTGGTCTTTTTAGATATTTAAAAGCAATATTTACGTCTAGAGCTAATATATTATAAAAAGAGGTTATTAACTCTGGTATTAATGCATTATCTGATATTGCCACAGGTGCAAATGTAAAAGAAGTGGTTCAAGATCGAAGTAGAGAGATAATGAAAAATGTAAGACGAGGTGCAGTTCGGAGACTCAATGAAATGTATGGACAAGGCAAAAGAAAACGAAGCAAACCTATAAAAAGACCTCTCAGTCAAGTATTTTACGATCTGAAGAAGTTTCCTATAACCCTATTGCTTCTTTACATAATCCATTTGTCATAGAATTTGTTTTACTAGGGCATGGTGATACATATAGAGACTTGTCTTCGACATATCTAAAATTAAAAGTACAAATTTTAAAAAAAGATGGAACTCAATGGAATAAAGATAAAAAAACTGATGGAACACCTATACAACAACCAAGTGTGGTTAATAATATGTCACATTCATTAATAAAACAATGCAATGTTCAACTAAATGGAAAGAATATATCTCCGTCAGATGGCAATTATCATTACAGAGCTTATATTGAATCATTGTACAGATGGTACAGATGCCGCTTCAACGTATTTGGAGTGTGGTGGATGGATGCTAGATAAGCCAAATATAGCAAAAACAGATAATAGTGGTTCAAAAGAACGTCAAAAATTATACCAAAATAGCAATGTAGTGGAACTTATGGGGAAACTACATTTAGATATGTTTAACCAACCTACACTTCTCATAAACAATGTCGATGTTCGAGTTATCCTAACATTAGAAAAACCAGATTTTTACCTCTTTACAGATGATACTGATGAATCTCAACTGAAAATTTTAGAAGCCACTTTATTTATGAGACATGTAACAATTAAACTTAGTGTGCTATTAGCACATAATGCTGTATTGGAAAAAACTAATGCCAAATACAATTAAAAACGGGTAGAGGTAAAAACTTTTACCATTCCACAGAATAGTTCATCAATATCACTTGATAATGTTTTTATTGGACAGTTGCCAAACACAATCATTTTTTGTTTGACAGAAAATACAGGTTACTCTGGAAAAAGGTCAAAAAACCCATACAATTTTAAACATTTTGATATTTCACAATTTGTGTTAAACGTAAATGGTGTTCAAATACCTAATTCAGCAATTGAAACCAGTTTTTCAGATGAAAATAATTCCTGTACAAGAGCATACAGTACACTTTTTTCAGGAACTGGAATTTACCATAATGATAAAGGTCATCAGATAACAAAAACTATGTTTAGTAATGAGTTTTTCATTACTAGCTTTTGATTTAACTCCAGATGCATCAGGAAATGAAGTGTGTCAAGGTCTACTAAATCAAGGTACAGTTAGAATTTAGGCAAGGCTATCAAAACCACTTAGATGTACACTGACTGCTATTGTTTATGGAGAATTTGATGCAAGTTTACAAATTGATAAAAACCGAAATATATTCTCAAACCTATAAATAGCATACATAAAAGTAAATTTAAATATTTGACAAAATGTCACTGTCTTGTGCACTTCTGGATGTAACATTTTGTAGTGATGATAATAATACCTTGTTTTCGAAAGATATTTGTATAGTTGGTTTTAAAGAACCTTGTAAAAAGTTTGTAAAAGAGCTCAAGTATAAATTTCCAACCAGGGATTTTATAAATGATAATTTTGATAATTACTCTTTTGGAACTGTGTACAACGATAAAATAAATAAAGAGCTCTGTCAAATACTAGAAAAATTTGATGTTATTATAACAAATAAAAAAATCAAAAAAGAGTTTTTTTCAAATTATATTAAAGAAACAACTAAAGTATATGACTTGAGTCAATTTGATTGATGAATACCCTAGAGATAAGTGACGTATTAAGATGTAACAAACACACACGTAAATTTTTTAAAGGAGTTTTTGCTCTGGATCAACTCCGCAGAATAATTGAAAAACAAACTTTTTTAATTGTAAACACTGATAAATCAAAAGATCCGGGAACACATTGGTTAGCTATTTTTAAGCCAAAGAATGGCTGTGTTGAATATTTTGATTCGTTTGGTAGAAAACCAGATAAATTAGAAATTTTAAGTTACTTAAAAAACCAATGTATAATTTTTAATAAGAAACAGTTACAAAGTAACTATTCAGATGTCTGTGGGCAATATTGTTGTGTTTATACGTGGTATAGATGTTGCGGTTATAGTATGAACGCTTTTTTAAAAAAATTTAATAAAGGAAATCAACTAGAAAACGATAAGTATATTTTAAGTACCTTTCAAAATGTATTTGGAAAATATAACTCATTACAAATTTGTGTTCCTAAAACGTATAAATAATAAAAACAATATAAACAGGTTTTAGTAAAATTAAAGGAATGGCAGCACCAGGTCAGAACACAAATTTATTGTTAAGTTACACATATTTTCTCAATAAGAGTCATACATTAAAAATTGCTGTTGGATTTAACTGTGAGTCATTTGAAGCCTCAAGTATAATTCACCGTATTGGTAAAAAGTCAATTGTCTTAAAATATCATGAATGGAATAAATTTTATTACGAATTTAACAAAAAACTCGATAAACTGATAATAAAAGATATAAAACAGAACTTTCATCATGGACTAAAATCAGCGAACGGGCAAAGTATAAGTATTAACAAAGAAGAAGTAGAGCAGTTTTACAATTTAAGCGATTTTCTTCACGCAGTGATGACCTATTATAAATCTGCTGAGTTAAATGTAAAAGACTATGTTCAGGAATATCTAAATTTATGTGTCGAACAACAAGTATTTAGGTTAGAAAGAGTAATTTATGTACCAATACAACGTTTATGTACCAACGAGTAGTTTATGTACCAAGAACTACATAAAACAAACAAAATAAATCACAACAAATAATATAAAAATTTTTATTTTTTATTTATATGTTTTAGATAGACAAATATTTTTCTGTACACCTTTCACTAGATTATTTAATTAAAATTATTTAGGATTATTAAATCATTGAAATAATCAAGATCTCCCTGCTGATTATTTATGTCCTAAATTTCATTAAATGGAACTGCTTCCTCATCTTCCTCAATTTCTTCTTCCACTTCTTCTTCTTCGTCTTCTAATTCAACTATCTGGACCGGTGGTATAAATTCCTCAGTTTCTGCTAAATCTTCGTCGTCCATGGTGGACGTAATTTCATTTTCTTGTATCTTGTATTTACATCATCTACAGTTTCTTTAAATGGAAATGATGTGGAATCAGGCAGCATTTTAGTGAGTTGTTGAGCAATCAGAATGGAAGTGAATTAAATTTGAAAATAAAAGTTGAGTTATATACTAATGTAGAAAAGTATAAATGCAAATTAATCTCAATTAGATGATTAGTTTAAAACATGCTTTGGTCTATCATTTTATGTATAATAATTATTATAACATTACCTTTAACATTTTTAAAACAAAATGTCAAGAGCTCAAATAGTGACTGAAATTCATAGAGAGGCAAGACGTAAATTTCTTAGAAGAAAATTCAAACAAAAAGGTCTAAATGACACGTGGCAAATCGATTTAGTCGAAATGATACCTTATGGAAAATTTAATAATGGTTATAAATATATGCTGACGGTCATTGATACTTTTTTCAAATATGCCTATGCTGAACCTGTGAAAACAAAAAATGCTGAAAATGTTTTAAATGCCTTAAAAACAATTATTATTAGAGCTAAAGTTATACCAAAAAATATTCACTCTGATCAAGGCAAGGAATTTTTTAATTTACAATTTCAAAATTATATGAAAGAAAAATCAATCAATCATTATCACACATTTAGCGAATTAAAAGCATCAATTGTTGAACGATTTAACCGTACATTGAAAAATTCTATGTGGAAAAAATCACACAAAAAATCAAAAAATTAGTTTAAACGGGAATTATAAATGGTTACCTATTATACAATCATTAATAAAAGAATATAATTCAACAAAACATAGCACAACAAAACTTCCTCCTGAAAAAATTACAAAGAAAAGCGAAAAAAATATACTGCGGAATATATATACTGAGCCTAAAATTTTTCAAAAAAGTAAATATAAAACTGAAAATTTTGTAAGAATAAGTAAATATAAAGGTCATTTTGAAAAAGGTTATCAACCGAATTGGTCAACTTAAGTATTTAAGATTGATAAAATCAATAATACTTATCCTGTTACATATCAATTATCGGACTATACTGATACGCCAATTTCTGGGGGTTTTTATCAAGCTGAGCTTACATCTGTAAAATACCCAGATACTTATCTTGTAGAAAAAATTCTGAAAAAGCAAGGAAATAGAGTTTTTGTTAAATGGCTAGGTTTTGATGACACACATAATACTTGGATAAATTCAACAAATATTGTTTAATATCTGTAAAATAAAACTCTAATAAGCACCTGAAAATAAAACTTGAAAACATCTGAAAAATAAAATAAAATCTTAACATCTCAAAAATGAAATAAAATCTTAACATCTGAAAAATGAAAATAAAATTAAAAACAGTAGAAAATTTCTTTGAAATAAAATTTTTTTTATTAAATAAAATTTTTTATATAAAATTAGTCTAAAACTATTACTGATTTCTTTTAAATTTAATTGCCTTTCCTCATTTATGAGGAAATATTCATTTTTTTCAATTTCCTCACGGAAATCATTATCTTCAAATACCCCAACTTTTTTATGCGGTATAAATATAATATTATTTGGGGTCTCGAAGACCCATTTTTCACCGAAAACGGTTTTTAACTTTTTAATTTTATTTATTTTATAGAGCCTACTTGGCTCCATATCTTTAACTTTTAAAAATTAAAAAAAAATTTTTTATTTTTAAATTAAATAATACCGCCAGTTTTCTTTTTCTGATGGGATTTGATGTTACCTTACTCTAATAATCTTGTTGTTGTTGTAGTAGCTGTTGTTGCTGTTGTTGTGGTTGTTGATGTTGTTATTGATGATGATGCTGTTGATGTAGTTGTTGTTGTTGTTGATGAAGATGAGTAGAAGCGTCATCTTCATTTTTCGCCTTTCTCCTTTTCGCAGGAAGACGCACTGCTGTACTAGTAGGAGCAGTTGTAGCAGTTGCAGCCTCTTGTGCAGTCATGAAGAAGTTTAAATATTCCTGTGCCATATCTTGCTTGTTTGAAATTAAACTGATATTTTTTGTATAAAATCCCTATGTATTTATACTAATTAAAATGTATTGAAGATAAATTTAGATTGCTTTTTGTTTTTCAATTCTTTCTATTTTAAGGTAAGATTTAGATGGGATACTAGTTAAATGAACTATAATTTATTAAATCGTCATTTGATTACAATTTACAACTTTAAGATAAGTTTTAAATTAAATTCTAGTTTGAAAATTATATTTTCAATTTTCTATTTTAAGATAGGGCTAAGTTTGCGTTTTATTTTTGTTTTACAGAACTATAATTAATTGTCAGAATGTCTTTTATTACAATGTTGCAAATTATATTTTCAATGTTCTATTTTAAGATAGGGCTAAGTTTGCGTTTTATTTTTGTTTTACAGAACTATAATTAATTGTCAGAATGTCTTTTGTTACAATGTTGCAAATTATATTTTCAATTCTTTCTATTTTAAGATAGGATTAAGATGGGATTCTAGTTAAACAACTATAATTTATTAAAGCGACCTTTGATTACAATGTAATTGTCCATTTAACAGAGTGAATCTATATTGAAAATTTAATATTATTCTGTTATTCAAGCATTTAACATCTAAAATTCGTATAAAGAAAATGTCGAAAAAAATTATTTTACAAAAGTTTCTTACCGAAACTATAACACCTTATATAATCGAAAGTGAAAATTCGACATTTGTTAAACGGTTTAATGTGAACGGACACCAAATAAAATTTGTAATTAAATCCGTACCTGATAATAGAGAACCAATTAGCTGAATTAAGGATGCTATACATCAAATAATCAACATTGCTGTGAAAGATGTGAATTCCAGGGATAAGATTGGATTAACATTTTGTGGAGAGAGCTTTGAACATCATGGTCCTGCGTATCTCAGTTTTAGATTCGCTCATGAACTAAAATTTAGCGACGTTTGGGATGTAATTTCTAATGTTTTCCAAAGGAATTCTGAAGGTAGTTATTTATAATACATTTTTGGCTTCATTTATTATAAACTATTTTTATTTTACGTCTACAGGTTTAAGCACAGACACTTTTTGTTTAACAGTTACCCATGTTAAATTACCCGTTGGTAGAGGTAGAAGTAATAAATATTCAAATTTTGATGAGGAATGCCTAAAAAGGAGAGGAATAATAGCAATAAAAAATAGCGATAATTTATGTTTACCGCGTGCACTTGTTGTTTCAATAGCTAAAATTGAGAAATTTAATGATTATGAAAAAATTCGAAAAAATATAGGAAAACTTCAAACTTTAACAGCTTTAAAATTATTAGAAAAATCAAAAATAACAATTCCATCGCGGATTCCAGAAGATTGCGGAATTCGTGAATTGAATCAATTTCAAAAATTTTTACACAAACACAAGATTGTTGTATATAAATATGGAACAAGGGGTGCAGAAATAATATTTGAAGGATTGAATAATGGGAAAAAAATTAACTTGTTATATCATAATAATCATTACAATGTAATAACCTCACTAACAGCTGCTTTTTGCACAGAATTTTATTGTGAAGAATGTCATATTCCGTATTCTAAGAAAAATGAACATAGATGTTCGAAAAGTTGCCCTTGCTGTCAAAACTCACCGGCTTGTTCACTTAATGTTAAAAATATTTTATGTATGCAGTGTAATTGAACATTTCGTGGTCAAACATCTTTTGAAAGCCATAAGGCTTCCAGTTCAAAAAATAGAAGCATCTGTGAAGAAATTAGGAAATGCAAATCTTGTTTTAAAGTTCACAAAAGCAGTAGGACTCATATATGTGGAGAATATTTTTGTAAAATTTGCGATAATCATGTTCCTGAAAACCATAAAAGCTTCATTCAGCTAAACAAAACAAAAGTAAATTTTGAAAATTGCATTTACGTATTTTATGATTTAGAAACAAGACAAGAAGAAATTAACTCTACAAAAATAAAAGAACATGTTCCAAGTTTATGTGTGGCTCAGCTAAGATGCTTTAAATGTATTAACATTGATTCTCTATACTTCTGTCAAAAATGTAAATTAAGAGAAAGAATTTTTAAAACGAAATATGTGATAGAGGACTTCATGGAATTTATTTTAAAATTAAGAGAGGAATTCAAAAAGATTGTCATAATTGCTCATAATGGGCAGGCGTTTGACCATCAGTTTATTCTGAATTATATACTCAATAAAACTGTACTTGAACCAAAGTTAATTATGCGAGGTACAAAAATTATTGTTATGATAATTGATAATATTAAATTAAAAAATTGATTTGCAATGTGCATTTAATGGAAAAGAAAAACAAATTGAAAATGTTAAAGTCGATGGTTTTTGCGAAGAGACTAAAGAAATATTTGAATTTTACGGGTGCTATTATCATGGACATCCAAAATGTTTAACACACCAGAGAGATATACCATTACACGATAAGTCTGGCGATACTTTGAATGGACGATATGAAAATACATTACTGAGATCAAAGTTTATAAAATCATGTGAATATAAAGTTATTGAGGTGTGGGAGACACAATGAAAATATGAGTTATTTAGAAAATCATTCATTAATTAATTTAGCTCCTTTAAATCCCCGTGATGCATTTTATGGTGGAAGAACGGGAAATACTTACACATATTATAAATGTAAAGAAGGAGAAAAAATTAAATACATAGATGTGTGTTCCTTATATCCATAAGTTTGCAAACGAGGGAAATTTCCCATAAGTCATCCTAAGATTTATGTTGGAGAAGATGTCTGCTCAAAGTTAAACATAATGACAATTGACGGTATTATTAAATGCAAAATCTACCTCCAACAAATCTGTTACACCCCGTGTTACCTGTAAAACAAAATAATAAATTTATGTTCTCACTATGTAACACTTGTAGTGAAAAAAAAAATCAAGGAAAATACTGTCAACATACAGACGATGAAAGAGCATTAGTAGGAACTTGGATAATTGATGAAATTAAAAAAGCAATTGAAAAAGGGTATCAACTTTTAAATATTTATGAACTTTGGGAATACGAAACAGTAAAACATGACAATGGCAATGGTATTGATGGTTTATTCACTAAAATGATGAACAAATTTATAAAGATTAAACAAGAATCTTCTGGATGGCCAATAAAATGTCAGACTCAAAAAGAAAAGGAAAAATATATTTACAGTTTTTTTGAAAAGGAGGAAATTAAATTAGATTACGATAAAGTAGTAAATAACCCTGGTTTAAGATCGTTTGCTAAGATTATTTTAAACTCATTCTGGGGAAAATTTGGGCAAAAGGAAAATCAACAACAAACCACCATTATAAATCAACCTTTTAAACTTTACGAGTTAATAACAAACCCCTCTGCAGTATATTTCCAGTAAATGAAGAAAATATAGTGGCTAGCTGGAAGTATAAAGAAGAAGCAGCAACTTCTTTATCTACTGTCAACGTAAGTATCGCTGCTTATACAACAACACATGCTCGTTTTCAACTTTATAGTTATCTAGAGAAGGTAGATAGTAGAGTATTATATTATGACACCGATTCGGTGTTGTATATTAGTCGAGAAGGAGAATATGAACCACAAACAGGAGAATTTATAGGAGACATGACAGATGAATTAGAGTGTTATGGTATAGGGAGTTATATTACAGAATTTGTAAGTGGTGGTCCCAAGAACTACGCCTACAAAATTTACTGTACAAAAGATAATACCGAAAAAATTGTTTGTAAAGTTAAAGGATTCTCTCTTAGTTATGAAGCTTCACTAAAAATTAATTTTAATAGCATAAAGGAAGCAGTTTTACATTCATTGAATAGTACAGACACATACGTCATTTCAGAAAATATTCGTCGAAATAAAAATCACGATGTACTTACGATTCCTGAAATAAAAAAATATCAACCAAAATCGGAAAAACGAAAATTTAATGAAGATGGTAGTTCTTTACCGTATGGATATAATAGGAAAAAATCACGTGTTGATAAGTAAATCATTCAAATTTGTTTAAATATTAATTTAAAATTTTTAAAATCTTAACATCTGGTTATCGCAAAAAATTTTTCAACTTAGATTTAAATAAAAATATAATAATAAAAAATTTAATAAAAGATTTTTAACATGAAAATAAAAATGTCTTTTATTTTTATCTTATGTTTACAAAATAGGTACCAAAAGCAATTAACTTCTTTTTGATTTTTATTATTTTTTATTTTTTCATTTCTTACAGCATAGAATGGAACGTAATAATAACAAAACAAAGTAAAATCGAAGATTTCAGATTATTTTCTCAATCTTCTTATAGAACAGAAAAAAGAAATCCTACATAACAGATGCACCTAAAATTATATAATTTTTTTCTTTCTTTTGTTTTATTTTTACTTTTACTACATTCATAAATTTTAACATTGTTTAAAAGAGTCAAACTAGTTTTAACAATTTATTTTACACCAGGTAAACAGAAATTAGAAGAATGCAAAATATTTTTTAAGTTCATATGTACTTAGAACAAAATGTAGAGAAACAACTCATATCCATATTTAACGTAACATATTTTTCTTATTTTTATTTTTTTTTATTTTGCAGCTTTAAAACTATAACAACAACTTACAACAATTATTGATCTTCTTTAATAAACATAAATACACTTTGTACCTACTTCTTGTTTACGTTTTGTTTTTATTTTTATTATTTATATCTTGGTATTCAAAAGTACCTATGAATATTTTTCTTATTAAATAATAAAAACAAGTTTTTTTCGTTTCTTTATATCTCCTTTTACGTATGTAGGTATATTTTATTAAGCATGCGATTTTGCGCAATTTAAAAAAATAAACTGGATTTGACCTGAAAAAAATCATCTTTCTATTTGTATGATATCCTATTACAAAGTATCAAACTATCAACTTATAAATTAGCAACCCACGCTTATAACCTAAACTTGTCCAGTTCATTAACCTTGCCTAACAACTTCTACAGTACCAACAACCTTCATTTCCTACTATACAACCACTTGCAACTTATAAGTTAACAACCCATGCTTATAACCTAAATCAAAACAAACAAAACAAGTTTTTGACCTACTAACCAAGAATAACCTACAATTAAACCCATCAATCAAAATATAGGTCAGTGGGCGTGGTCTTCGGTGCGATATGGCATGATTTTTTCCCATCCCCAAGTGCAGGATTACCTATTCCCATGGTTCAAATTCTTTCAAATGTCAGTTTCCAATTTTACAGAAAAGGAAACATAACAGAACACCTTTGTACTAAAAATAAAAGTTCTATCTTTGTTGGTTGTGAAGATATACTCGTTTGCTCTGGGGCTCGTCCGGAAGGTTCCAAGATTTGAACCCATGGACCAAACCCTCACAAATTTCAGAGACATAAATCAAACATGAAAGAACACCATTCTGTCAAATTTAAAGGTTACATCTTTGTTGTTTTTGGAGATAATCACATTTGCTCTAGCGCTGAACTTAGCCTTCCTTTCGTAATTAGTAACCTACTATATAAATTTCATCAAGATAGCTTTATTAGGTTTTGAGTTATCAGCATGTGATCCTGATTGAAAATATATATACATGTCCATATCTAACTCGCTTCCTTTTGGTGGTTACAAACACCATACCAAAGTTAATATACCCTATACTTTAGGTGTATGGTATAATAATCCTTATCAGCAAATTGATTTTCTTTAAAATAAATAAATTTGTCAGTAATTGTTTTTTAGAATTTAAGTTTTTTTATTATATATTTTTTTTTGTAGAAATTAGGAAAAATTGAAGCGTTGGTTAATTTTTCCTTTCAGAAATTCAGTGTTAAGTTTGATTTAAAATTTTTAAATTTCAGTGTTAAGTTTGATTTAAAATTGGAAAGTTATATCCAATTTTTGTGTTAAAATATTTTCTTGGAATAAAATTAAATAATAAAATTGTAGCGTTATAAGTTAATTTTAGAAAAACAATTATTGAATAAAATATTTTTTTAATAATTTTTTATTTTTTTTACTTAATAATTAATTTTAAAATATACAAAAATTACTGCAAATATAAACGAATATGGGGGGAATGGGGGGACACCAACCTGAACGAATTTGTAGAAAAATGAAGGATAACATTGTACTCAGTCAACAAGGAATTCTATCTCATGATATCTTTATAACCGAGGAAATAGAAAAATTTAATGTAACAATAAACACACTACAATTCATTAAAAGTGCTATAATTTTAAAAGGGGAAAACACAATAATATTTGCAATCTGAATACCCCAATTTTGTATAGACAAATTTTTTAGTGCTCTTATTATTCCATTCTCTAATTCAAAAAATGAACAACTCGATTGTGAAAATGAAGAAGTAATTTTGAACGATGATTTTGTACTCGAACATAATAGCAATATAAAAACTAAAAATGACTTAAAACATCATAAGAATCAGTGTAACTATAATATCTTACAAAAAAATAATACTTGTAACTTTATTGTAAAAAAAAATTAAAAAAAAAAATTATTGAAGAAGTTGATAAAGGTATAATATTTTCTAAAAACATAGAATTAATTATTCCTGAAAAATTCCAGTTCCTGAAAAAAGTATATAGTACACTATAATGAACAGCAATTATTTTCATCTGAAAAACTGGTTGCAATTGATAAATTAGATATTTGAATGCCATTTACGTTTAACACAAATTTTGAAATATTAAAATGTTTAAAATTGTATGGATTTTTTAATTTTTTTCCAGATTAACCCACATTTTCTGTCAAGCACAAAATTATTGTATTTAGCTGTCCAATTATTGTATTTAGCTGTGTTTATTTTAACTGTCCAATAAAAACATTATCAATAGTGATATGGATGATCTGTTCATTGGAATTGTAAAACTTTTTACTTCAACGCGTTTATAATCATTTTTAGCATTGGATTTCCTAAGACAACATTATGTGCTAACAGTACGCTTGGATTAACGGTAACATGCCTGATAAATAGCGTGGTTTCTATAATTTTTGATTGTGATTCATCAGAATCGTCTGCAATAAGATAAAAATCTATTTTTTTCAAGTGTTAAATGTCAACATTATTTATAAGTATAGTAGGTTGATTAATAATATCTACGTGTAGTTTACCCATAAATTTCACTACACTGCTATTATGATACAATTTTTAACGCTCTTTGATCCATTATTATCAGATTTAGCTATATTTGCTTTATCTAAAATCCATCCTGCGCATTCTAAATGAGTTGCATGTTGCAGCAGCATCTGTACCATAATTTAATGATTGATGATTATATATAAGCTCTGTAGTGATAATTTCTATCAGATGGTGTTATTGTTTTTTTAATAATCAACAAATTATTACAGACAATTTACAGGTGAAGAAGTCTTAGATAAAACAATACCTAATAAGAAAGAGTAGATATCCGATGAAACCTGGACCTTAATTCAGCAAAGAAGGAAACTTAGGGAAAAACTAATACTAACCCAATCGGATGAAGTCAAAAGCCAATATAACCTGAAAGCGAAACGAGTAAAGAAAAGTGGCAGAAGAGACAAAAGGAAAGTCTTCAAAAATATTGCAGCTGATGCACAAAGAGCAGCAAACCAAAATAATATTATTTCCCTCTACAAGTAAGAACTCCCACAAACCAGAACTTAAATAAAAATCGTCCAATTAGAAATAAGAATGACCAAATGCTCACTTCAACCCAAGAGCAAATCCAGAGATGGAAAGAACATTTCGAAGAAACAAACAACGAAGATAGTGGAGATAGTACTGAAACCGCTGTAGAAGAAAGTTCCCCTACTGCAGACACAAAAAGCGGAATTACTGTAAATGCCCCATCAAACAGAGAAATTATAGATGTACTCTCAAGGCTGAAAAGCAACAAAGCCCCGGGTGTAGATGGAATACCTTCAGAACTTCTCCAGGCAAACACATGGTATATAGCAGAAGTTCTTCAGACTATCTTGGAAGAAATGAAGCAATACCGGAAAGCTGGAAAACAGAAATCATAATAAACCTTCCAATAAAGAGAAATCTCCAAGAATGCAAAAATTGGCGTAGTATTGCAGTCCTAAAACACTAAATAAATTACTGGCTCTCATAATACACTCCAGAATTGAAACACGAATAGAAGACACCCTACATGACCAACAAGGAAAAAGCAGTGCGGCTGTTCAGATCACTCAAATTCTGTGCGTCTGATAATCTGACAATCAGCAGAATGGAAATCAACACTCTACATAACATTCGTGGACTTTGAAAGAGCATTCGATAAAATGAAACACAGGGCCATCTGGAAGGCTTTCAGAAGAAGGGATATACCACCTAAAATCAGAAATATCATCTAAAATATGTACACCAACGCCAAGTCCAGGGTTCTCCACAATGGAAACTTTAGCGAACCGATAAGTCTAAAGGCTGGAGTCAAACAAGGATGTCCACTTTTCCCAATGCTGTTCAACATCGTTCTCGACTACGTATTGGAAGAATCACTAATACACGAAACAGGAATCAATTGGACCTTTACATCTAGAGGACCTGACATATGCGGATGACATTGCTCTACTTGCACATACACATAGGAATATGCAACAAAAACTAGATTCCCTGAACACAAAGGCACATAAAGTTGGAATCAATATAAATATTACAAAGACAAAGTCACTAAGATTGAATACAAACAATTCCAATCCACTAGCAATAAACAACACAAACATAGAGGATGTAATAAGTTACAACTACCTTGGTAGTATTCTTGCCGCAAACGGAGGAGCAGAAGAAGACATTGAGAATCGAATAAAATTAGCAATAATGACGTTCGGGAGACTTTGGCCCATCTGGAGATCTCCACAGATAACCAAAAGCACGAAGATAAGGATATATGAAGCCTGTGTGAAATCGATTCAACTCTACGGCAGTGAAAAAGTGCTTGATTAAAACCTGTTCAACAAATAAATTACAAGTACTTGAAAATAAGTGCCTTCAAACAATTCAAAATATAAGATGGCCTAGAAGGATATCACATGAGGATATCCCTACTAACTATCTCTAGACAAGAAACCATACTCTACCAAATAAAGAAATGGAGATGGTCATATACTTCGAAAAGCGCTAGAGAACATTGCACGCCAGGCGCTCGACTGGAAGCCACAGGGAAAAATAAGTGTGGGTGGACCTAAAATAACATGGACAAGGTCAGTGGCTAAAGAAATTGAGAATAGAGGTAAAACGTGGACAGAAATCAAACAATTGGCTTACAATAGAGTGCGATGTAGAAGCTTTTTGGAAGCCCTATGCTCCACCAGGGGTTAAAACAGGATAAAAAAACACTTGGTTGTATTATTATTTTTTCATCAGAAGTTTTATCATTATTTCAATGTGTTCCATCTTTCTATAAGATCTGTACTTTTAATCTCAAATATGTAGAAGAAATAAAATAAAATTTCTATATGCATCGCCATGACCCAGTGAAACAAATTCAATAGTTGAAGGGTTGTTTAAAGAAGCAATAGGATTGTAGGAAACTTCTTCAGATCGTAAAATGCTAGACTGAATGGATTTGGTTTTAAAAATATCCTACTTTCATACACTCAATCGTAATTGTCTTTGTTTATCTTTGTTATTATCTTTGCGTCGTTTTGATGTAAAATAATTTAAATTTTCAACGAATGGTATTTTTATAGCTTTTAGTTTTCTTATGCCAGAACCATACATTTCATTCAGTTTTCGTACGGCACCACGTCGTACATTTTTAACAATCTCTTTACTACGATCATGCAGAACTTCTTTTACATTTTCACCAGATGCAATATCAGATAAAGCATTAAACCCAGAGTTAGTAGCCTACTTTTTTTAAAATATCAGCCTGAAGTAAATAGTGGTTTCAATTATTTAAACAGTCCTCCAAAAAAGCCTTTCAATCCACAACCTCTTTGATTACGGTTGATTGTAATAAAGGACCAATATCATCAAGTCCTCTACCAGATGGAATTAAATAATACTTATAGTATACTCTCTCCATTATGAATAAAAATTAAATAACATATATTTTTGTAAAATTCATTTATATCTGTGTACACAAAAAATATATCTGGTTTAATAATTGGAAACAATTGTGCACTATCTATAAAAGTTGTGAAAGCTTCTATTACACGCGATTTATATTTTTTAAAATCTGTAACATTCGAAGATACCAGTTTCAGATGTGCTGTAAAAAACTGGTCTATGCATCTCTTAAAAGAAAAAATATTAAATTAAGAGTTTTCAAATTTATATATATATAGAATTAGATTTCAAAGACTTATAGAAAAATTGGATTACACTTTTTCTGCAATCTTATCGTAAAAAATTTTTCAACTCAGATTTCTACAAAATTGTAAAATAGTTCTAGTTAAATAAAAATTTTTTGAACATGTCAATAAATCTGCTTTATTTTTATATTCTTGTTTTCAAAATAAGTACCAAATGCATTTAATCTGATGACTTGGATTTTTTTTCTTTTTTTATTTTTTGCAGATTATGCGACATACTATGAACCTAAACAACATGTTAAGCGTTAAGTACTTCCTCAGCTTTATTTTCCTGTTTATCGTTTTTTCATTCACATTTTTTCTATATTCTTACAAACAAAAAATATCTTGCACGACACAGTGACAATAATTATTAGTTTTTTCTTTCCTAAAAAAAATAACAATTAACATTATTACTATTATGGTCACTCAGACGGACATATTGAAAATTTTGTAAACAAAGGTTTTATAATTTTTTGTTACATTTTTACATTAATAAAAATTAAATTATTAATAATTAAATGTCGTTGCTGGTCTATATTTATTGGAGGACACTGACGAGGCTAGAGCTGGTAAAAAGGCCGTTGCACTGGATTCAGACAAGTATACATTAAATTTATTCATTTTAGGTAACTGCATGAAAGATGTGAGGTTCAGGATTGAACACTGTATATCACTTTAATTTCGTGCTGACCATGAGCTATCTCTTTAAGTAGTTCTGTGAGAGGAAACATATTCTGTACTTTACCCGTGAATATTGGTTTGGATGCTTTTTGGTTTACTTTTTCTTCTTGATGAGTTACCCTGTTGAAATCTTGTAAGTTTAGAATTGGTGGCGGTGATCCTATAGTTTTACCCATATTTTCGCATTCTTTATTATTATTGTTTTTTATTTTTTTTTTAATATTATTGTTTTTATTAATATTATTAACTTTATTATTATTACTATTATTTTGTAAAATAAATTTATAAGTTATTTTATAACTTAATTAATTTGAAATTATATTTATTATTAATAATTTAATTTAATTTTTAATTATATTTTATTTGATTATTTAATTTAATTAAATTTATACAAATATATTAATTGTGTATAATAATAATTAGTATTTTATGAATATATTTTTAAAATTCGCCGATAGATGTGTTCTAGATAGAAATTTGCACGTAGGTAAAACTAATTGCAATGCAAATAAAAATGGAAATTTCGAAAATAATTTTCGAAGATCTTATTTGACAATAAAAATTTGACAATTTAGTTTAACTAAATTTTTTTGTTTATAATGAGGCAAAATAAATGCTATTTAATTTAATCACTATGATTTTTAGTTTTTTATTTTTAGAGGATGAACCGTGAACAAAAATTCTATCACAACTATCAAAATAAATTTTCTGAGATAATTTATACTCACTCTAATAAATCTTTCTTCTCTTAAAATTTTAAGGTTCTAACTGAAAGCGTGCCGGGTTTGTGAACATAAAAAAATCATGCAAAATGGTTTTAACATAACGGTAAATTTAAATAGTAGATTGCAAAACATTGCATAATTTTGATATTATTTTATAAAGCTAAGAAAATTTCTGGTCTTCTAGGGTTTTTACATTGTAAAACTACTATACGCTATAGGGCTTTTTTGCGATTTTCAAGAGCTGAAACTCTATAACTCTATACAACAGAAAGAAACCGTTAACACAACTAAAAATTTATTGCAGGAGTTTTAATTTTTATGTCTTAACGAAGAAAAATTTGTACAGTTGCCTAAGTTGTGTAAACATTTTAAGTTCCTATCTGAAGTTTGCGCGAGTTATGAAGTTCGACAAATCATAAAAAATTTGGGTTTCACATAATTCTCCAAGATTTATTACAACTCACAATTTACATCCAATATTTATTACAACTAACTAAATTAATATACATTAGATATCTAGTAATATTTAGAACTATTTAGTTTAATGGCTTGTAAGGAATGATTCTAAGCAATTCATTCCTTTTTGCAATTTTCATATTTTATATTTTAGAAATTTATGGTGCCAATTGTAAATTTGCTGACGAGTTCGGGTTATGGGTTTAATTATCATTTTGTATAGGAGTATTTTATTTTCTAGAATCATCTGTAATTTTCGCCCCATATATCAATACATTGTGTTGTACTTAATTCTCTTATTTTTGTTCGCTATATGGTTTCGCCACGATAAACGGCGATCCAGATATAGACCCAAATACTTCACGGATTCTTTTTGCGGCAAAAATGTATTATTAAGGCGTACAGGTGGATATATTTCCTTTCTTGTTGTAAAAGTTAAATCCACGGATTTTATCTCGCTTGCTTTTATCCTCCATTTCTTTCACAACATTTCTATTTCGTTTAAGCCGACTTATAATTGTTCTGAAGCGTGCACTGTGTTTATACTTGATGCCATTATAGCAGTATCGCCTGCAAAAGTGGCAACCATTGTACTATCTACTATTGGCAAATTAGCAGCAAAAATTAAATACAAGACAGAAGTTCTTTATTGGGGAACTCCAGAATTTATGTCCATAAGTTGGGTGAGTTTTATACCTTGCTTTATATTTTCTATTGTCGATATACGAATTTAGGATCAGATAAAAATGGTAAGGTAGTAAATTTTTCAATTTAAATAGGAGACCTTCATGCCAAACTTTATCAAAGGCTTGGGTAATGTCCAGGAAATATGTATTGTGTGATCAATCCTTTTGATTCTATCACTGGCAGCAGTTTTCATGAGCAACTTCTCAAATAATTTTTATATAACTGGGAGTAGGCTGATTGGACAATAAGATTCTGGTTTCCTGAATCTTTACCAGGTTTGGGAAGCATTAATATTTCAGCTATCTTCCATTGCTTTGGAAAGTAACATGACCATGAAAGCACTATTTCAGGTAGTTATTTGACCATTTTATCTGTTATAAAATCGTATCCGGGCGATTTCTTTACGTTTATCTCTTTTTTTAACATTCTTTTTACCTCTCTTATATTAAATTTTTTGATTTGAGTATCCAGATGTAAAGGCGCTTCTAGAAATTTTATTATTCCCTTATAATAGATATTTCAGATGCAATAGAAAAGCTTAACTGATGGTGTACGACATTTAAGGAAATATTATTTTCATGAATTTGTTTCGTGATTTCCCGCACATTTTCTCTGTGGCAATATTTATGTATGACCATATCTTTGACGTCTGGAGCATTGCGGAATTTTCTTTATTTTTTGTGGGGTGGTTCAGGGTTTTTTTTTTCCTAAGGGAGGTGGGAATCTTCCAAAGACACCAAGAACTTGGTAGTATCAGATTCCCCCCAGATCCCCCCTTGGTAGATTCTTACTGAAAAAACCCACCTCATTAGCCAATATAATGGGACGAAATGCTTACCTGTGAATGCAGTATATTAGCTAGGGAGTAGGGATAGAAAAGGATAGGAAATGGATACGGAAACATTGAATTGGGGGTGGGACTGTAGGGAAACAATGAATCCGTCTATTATTATTACTATTTTGGTAGCAGTGACTATAGCCGTTACAACACTTACAACATGTAGTAGTATATAACACCCTACTACATAAGGTAATTATTGAAAGCAACCCCCATTATCATAGTAGCGGCTGTTATTATTGGTATTAGTATTCTTATTAATATTATTATTATTTTACTACAGGGTCAGGGCCATCAGCGGATTACAACGTGCAGCAGTATATAACACCTTACTTGCATGATATAACCAAAGATAGCTCCACTGTAGCAGCTATTATTATTACTATTATTATTATTTTTATTATTATTATTGTAATTATTGCTATTACTATTATTATTGTTATTATTACTATTATTATTATTATTACTATTATTATTATTATTACTATTATTATTATTTACCCCGGTGGGCGGGGGTGTAGAGATGCCCACACTAAGGAATACTTGTGGTACGAGTACACTAAAATCCATTCAGTTACTGCCGTGTGAGTGTACCGAAGCCATCAGTGTACTCTCACAAACGGCCTCTCCAGCCGTACGTAGTAGTGCGCGGCGGTCATGTTTTTTCTGCATGGACGATGCAGCGACTTGGGCAAAGACTTCAGCTGGGCGGTTGAGATGAACGTCTGCTTGCGAGATTCGGCATTCAACAAGCCTCTTTGCTGAATTGGGACCTCGGGTGAACTGCGGTTTAGAGAGTAGCACACTCTAAAAGCAGGGAAAATACCCGTGTTGATAATTATAAGTTAACCGGGAGTTTGTGCAGGGTAGCTCTCTTTTTGAAGGTCTACGGAACCCTCGGGAACAGATTACTACTCATTCGGTGGTCTGCTTAAAGAGGGAAAAGGACGGCTGAATGGGAGAGCTGCCCTATGGAGTGCAGGGAAGCGGGAAGCGGGAAGAGAATGCTGGCTGTTTCCGCGGCTGTGGTTCGAGAATGCAACCCTGCACCTGAATTGGGGCAAATACCCATTAAAATACGCAAATGGATAAAAAAAATGAATCGAACAGTGGTGGTGATGATATAGTGTGTGTGGAGCCATTCAGGAGAAATGCAAAGGTAATGAGGACCCCGCAGATTAGTAAGGGTACCTCGTTGGATGGCCGGAGTAATGCGCGGGAGGCGCGAATTGCAGAGAACGAAGTAATAGCGAATTTGCTGCTTCTGGTGGCGGTAGCGAGTTCTCCAAAACGAAGAAACATTTCTCAAGTCGGGGACGACGTAGAAAGGAGGAAGATGCTACGCAAGTGCCAGACTATAATCGGTTGCATGCGGACTGCAGCTAGCCCGCTATTGTGGGAAAAAGGGAAAAGAAGAAAAGATTAATTTTTATTAATATTTGCAACAAATTAAAATTAGCATTAGAATCAGTTAAAGTAAATTTATACCTCTACCCAAAATCTGAAAAAAATAAAACATTGTTGTTCAGCGGCTTACATGAGTCTGAAAATACGAGTGATGTAATATTAATTACCTTAAAGACTTAGAACTCAAGAATGTAACATTTTTATATGAAAAAATTGTACTGTTTACAACAAAAAATATTAAATTACCATTATTTTTAATACAAGTAACACCTGACATGACATTATATAACACTAAATTTGTAAACAATCAGGTAGTTCAATTGGAAAATATAAGAAAAAAAGAAATATTCCAGTGTAAAAAATGTCAACCTTTTGAACATGTTGCATTAAATTGCAATATGAGTCACAGATATGTAAAATGTGACACAAATCATTTAGCGGGTGAATGTTCCTTAAATGAATATTCGGAAAATATACAACCATACTGTGTTGTATGTAAAACGAATGGACATCCAGCCTTCAACAGAGGTTGTCAAGTTTATAAAAAAATTAAAAAATCTTTAGAATAGAGGAAACTGAAAGGGGGTAAAAATCCAACACTATAACACAAATAATTCTCTTATAAAACCGGTTAAAAGTTTTGCTCAGTTATTTGATAACAGCCTTAATGCAACTCAATCGAACTCTGTACGTAATACATATATGAATGAAATAAAAAACTGTTTTAATACGATATGTGATCGTTTAAACTCAGTTGGAAAACTAATAAATGCAAATTCATCCAGAATTTAATATATTTATGAAAATTTCTTTCCAAAATAAATATCCCGGAAACCTTAAAAATAATCTCTTTAAATATTAATTCTCTTATCTCTTATCAAAAGAGACATGCTCTAAAATCTAAATGACCTTCTCCAAGATCACAATCCTGATATAGTTTTATTAACGGAAACTAATCTTACTACTCAAAAATTAACTTTCTCTGATTATATAATAATAAGAAATTATAAAGAGGCATCTAACATCACTAACAAAAAAGGCACCCTTATCCTTATTAAAAAGAAATATAAATTCTAAGTTGTTAATTTAGATGCAAAGCTTAACTGGATAGAAACATGTATAAATTCACTTAAACTTAAAAATAATAAAAATCTTTTATTTATTTCGACCTTTGGCTGCCATAAAGATACAAGAATTACAAAATATATTTGCTACTCTTAAGTTGGGTAATCTAGAAATTTTGTTTGTAATTGCTGGAAACCTAAATGCTAAACACAATGCTTGGAATAATAGTGTAAATAATGAAAGAGGTAATAAATTTAACTCATGGTACAATTCAAATCGTATCTCATATAAATGCCAATTGTTATTTAGTTTAGAGTCATCATACCCCCGATGTAATTCCTTTCTAGATCTATGTATTGCTGATTGTATGTAGACAAGAATTCAAAAATTTGATAACTGCTTAAAGACCCCAAATTTTGATAGTGATCACAAAGCATTGACTTTCGAAATTGAAACAGTAAAAGTGGAAGAATTGCTATCAAATGCGGTAAACAACAATGTAAAAATGTATGATTTTAATAAAGTAAATTTGAATAATTTTAAAATAGAATTAGATTCCATGCTTAATCAAAACAAGGATTAAATAGCTCCAAACAACAAAAATTTAGAATATTCTGAAATAGATGAATATATTCTAAAGTCTAATTCTATAATATTACAGGTTATGATAAAATATATTCCAACAAAGGAACTGACATGACCACTCAAATAATTTGATAAAAAATTTAAAAAGTCACAAAAGTAAACTTATCACAAAGCTATTTAATCTTTATAGAACTAATATACCACATGACTGCCCTAAATACTAAGACTTAGATCTCTCAATAAAAATACATATCAGCTTATTATACAGAATTTTTTTAAAGAAATAAATAGGTTCTGGAAAAACAAAATTGAATCAATTAGACCTTCCAGAAATTGTTTCCTACAATTAACAAAATTTTTAGAAAAAAGGAAAACTTAGAAATCAAAAAAATTGAATAAAATGATCTCAATGCCTTACTAGATTCAAATATTGATGTTACTATATTAAAAAAGTATGACAACAATAATTTAATTGTTAAAAATAAAAAACAATTTGTGACATATTAGGTTACGTATTTCAAAAAATGTATAATTTAATTCCTAATAACAACAATACGCTAAATAACGATATAATTTCGACTTTGCAGGTTATTGATTCTAAAAGTGAATTAATTGACAATGTAAGAATAATTAATTTTTCAAGTTACCAAAAAGCTAATAATTTAGATGAAGAGCAATCATCAAAAAAAGATAATTAATTACTTAACTCAATTTAGATCAAAATTTTTAATTTGTAATATTTTACGCTGTTTACAAAATTACTAATTTGAACGTTAATTTTTATAATATTCACGGATTAAAAACGAATTTCCATGCCGTCGAATGTCATTTAAATTCCTTTGTGAAACACAAGTCAGTGGTCATAATGATAACTATAATGTTACTGGCTACTCACTTATTTCACACTTGGTACTCAAAAGAGGCATCGCTGTGTATATTAAAAGTGATATTGCTTTCAACACTCTACACAAAGAAAAAATTCAAGCTCATCCCTCCACTATGTATGGGTAAAACTCTCGTTGCAAAGCATGCCATACATTTCTGTTTCTTATTCAGATCACCTGTTCTGGCGGGTGATTTCATCGTCCACAACAGGAACTGGCTTCACTTTTCCAGCAATACTTGTCCGAGTCAAAACTCAATTGGGAAGCAAGTTGAACTTTCCTCCTCACTGTTCCACCTTTCTCAACTTGTCTAAATTCCCACTAGGATTCCAGACGCGTTGATCAAGAGAGTCACCTCTTGAATCTGTTTCTAATCAGCCACCTTGAAAAATATGTGGTTTCAGTAGGTTGTCCCCTGGGAGTTTCCGATTTTTGCTTAGTTAACACAAGCTTCCTAATAGGCCAAATCTCCAATCGAGAGATCCCTCCCAAAAAACTAGTATGGTATTATAGCTCTGCTAACTGGGAGGATCTAAACAACATCTTCAAATCTTTCGATAGGTCATTGTGCGTACGGCGAAGGTATGCTGGCTTTGCTGCAAATGCAATTAGTCAAACTATCCTACTGGGAATTCTGTTATTCATGCCGCATTCCAGAGTAAACATCAAACAGAAATCCAAAACTTGGTTTAATCGCATTTGCAATGAAGCCATTCTCAGAAAATAGTCGGCTTTCAAACAGTACCAAAGCAATAGGTCGGAGACTCCCAGGATCCACTAAATAGTGACTCGAAACATATGCAAGAGAGTTATCAACAAGCAAAAAATCTTATTCAACCAAAAGTTGAAAAGTAAAATCCCCCACATACCAAAAAATTGTAAATCCTTTTGGACGTTGCCAATAGTTTGAAAAAAGATACCAACGGGTCTTTTTTCCCACCACTTGTTGATATAAACAACAACATTTTATCAGATTCTAAAGAGAGGGCGAAGTGTTTTGGCAAATAGTTGTCCTTCAACTCAACACTGTTTGAGTTGACTGCAAACGCCACCATCCGTCCCAGAAGTTCACTGTTCCTTTGGTAGAATCTACTTTAGGACAAGAGCTGCTATGAAAATATTGAAAAGTCTTGATACAAATAAATCAGCCGGTCAAGATGGTATTACTGTATTGGTCCTTAAAAAAACCTCCTCCACTATTTCAAAACCTTTACGTATCATTTCTGCTCTTTATTTACTTTCGGTATACATCCAATCAATGGAAGATTGCACATGTTTTTCCTATCTTTTTATACCCTACACCTAAAGTATAGAGTATATTAACTTTGGTATGGTGCTTGTAACCACCAAAAGGAAGCAAGTTAGTTATGGACATGTATATATATTCTGAATCAGGATCACCTTCTGAGTCGATTTAACGATGTCCGTCAGTCCGTCCGTCCGTTCGCACGATAACTCAAAAATTAATAAAGCTATCTTGAGGAAATTTATATAGTAGGTTACTAATTACGAAAGGAAGGTTAAGTTCGAATCTGGACAAAATCGGTCCATGGGTTCGGGTTCTGGAAGCTTCCGAATCATTCCGGAACAAACGCAATTATCTCCAAATCCAACAAAAATAGAACCTTTAAATTTTGTACAATGATGTTCCTTCCCACTCAATTTATGTCTCTGATATTTAAGAGGATATGGTCCATGGGTTTGGATTTTGGAAGCTTCCGAACGAGCCCCAGAGCAAATGAGATTATCTCCAAAAACAACAAAGATATAACCTTTAAATTTGGCAGAATGGTGTTCTTTCATGTTTGATTTAGGTCTCTGATTTTGGAAGCTTCCGAACGAGCCTCAGAGCAAATGTTATTATCACCAAAAGCAACAATGATATAACCTTCAAATTGGTCAGAATGGTGTTCCTTCATGTTTGATTTATGTTTCTGAAATTTGTGAGGATTTGGTCCATGGGTTCAAATCTTGGGTGCTTCCGGACGAGCCCCAGAGCAAACGAGTATATCTCCACAACCAACAAAGATAGAACTTTTATTCTTAGTACAAAGGTGTTCTGTTATGTTTCCTTTTCTGTAAAATTGGAAACTGACATTTGAAAGAATTTGAACCATGTGTTCGTATTTTGGAAACTTCCGGACGTGCACAAGAGCAACGAGCATATCTTCAAAACCAACAAAAGTAGAACCTTTAAATTGAGTACAATGGTGTTCTAAATGTTTTCTTTATGTTCCTGAGATGGATTCGATGAATTGGAATGGCAATTCGGGTACCTGACACAGCCCTCCCAAGGACTAACAATCTTCGAAATTAATAAAGATAGAAACTTAAAATTTTTTACAAAGGTTTCAAGCATATCCCAACAGGATGCTTCTTTTATGTTCCTGAAATTCGAGTTGAATAAGACAGAAAAGAGAAGAAGTTCAAGCAGCTGCCAAAAGAACTTATGAATTTTTAATTTAATTCGAATTATTCATGTGTAGGATATAAGTCGGTTGCATCGACTTACAGTTACATTTACTTGTTTTTTTTTTAATTCTAAAAGAACTATCTACCAAAGGCATTAAATACATTACCTATCTATTCAATGCTATTCTCAGAACAAGCTATTTTCCGGCTGAATGGAAAATTGCCCAAATAATAATGATAAAAAAACCTGGGAAAGATATGAACTTAGTATCCTCTTATAGGCCGATTAGCCTGTTATCAACATTTTCAAATATAATGCGAAATGTACACCGCTACTCGACATCTTTTCTAAAGTACCACAAGGCAGTGTACTGGGACCTATACTTCACCTAATATACACAGCAGATCTTCCCAAAAATAGTGAAATAACCATGTCAACCTATGCTGATGACATTGTGTTATTAGCTTCTGCAAAACTGCAAGTCGCCTTGAACGATATACAGCTATGGTTGAAAAAGTGGAGAATTAAAGCCAATGAAGCCAAATCAGTGCATGTCAGCTTTAGCTTAAAAAAAGATACCTGTCCACCTGTCACATTGAACGGCATCGACATTCCACAGGCAAATTCAGCTAAATACCTTGGACTTCACCTAGATCAAAAGCTAACATGGCGTACACATATTTTTTGCAAAATTAAACAGCTTCGAACTAAGGTAAATAGTATGCACTGGTTACTAGGTAAAAGATCGTTGCTATCATTGCAAAATAAAGCTTTGATTTACAAATGTATACTGAAACCAATTTGGACATATGGTATTGAACTATGGGTACAACCAATGTATCATATATAGAGATAATCGAGCGTTTCCAAGCTAAAATACTTAGATTAATAACAAACGCACCGTGGTATGTGCGCAACGAAACAATCAGAAATCATTTACAAATTTGTTCCGTCAAAGAAGAGATAAGCTTGGGGAGTAAAAAATACTTTAGTAGGCTAGACAACCATCCAAACTTACTGGTCAGAAAACTTAAAACAAGAAACCCTGAGCAGCACAGGCTAAAACAATTCACTCATTTTGATCTCGTTTCAAGCTTTTACAACAATCAGCACTTTGCTGAAATAGTAAATACAGAAAAGAGGCAGATATCAATGGATTTCTGACTACAAGTCACTTAACGAATTGTCAAATGATTTACTTAATATCTAAATGTTAACTAATTATAAGGTTCACATTTTATAAATTAGATAGGTGTAAATAAAGTAGAAAGAAAAAAAAATGGTTTCTCAAAAAAGGTGACAAAAGCGATATCTGAAACTACCGGTCTATTGCTATTACTTCTGTTCTTTCCAACATAATGGAAAACAATTATGAACAAGAAACTTCTGAAATACCTGGATAGCAACGGTTTGATCGATAATACGGGTTCACAGCCCGTCGCTCAATCTTCGATCTCATGACATACCTTTGCAAGAAGATTAGCATCAGTCTTCATTACTCTGGTGAGTCTGATGTTGTGACTCTGGATATTTCTAAAGCTTTTGACTGAGTTGCTTTTTGCGACCATGATGCTTTAATGACAATTTGCAAAGCATTAGGTCTAGGCAGGGTTTTTCTAAAATGGATCGGAGATTTTTTTTCGAATCGTACGATTCGTGTTCTAGTCAATGGATATTCAGGGTTCAGTTTTATCTTCTTCACTCTTTTTAATATTTATTAATGATCTTCTTTCAATAACCTCCAATCCAATTTACAGTTTCGCAGACGACAGCACCCTTGTAGCTTCCTATGAATTTCAAAGCCGCTGTAACGTTAATCATCAGATTAACACAACAGCTAAACATTTAACTATCAGTGAGCTAAATGATTTAGCAAAAATCTTTCTTTTTTGTGGGTACCCTCACATATAAACATATTGGGGTATGTAAAAGTGGATAGAATTGCTAACCGGGCAAATAACGCACCAATAATTGATTATTATAAGTTTAATTTTTCTGATTTAAAGCGTTTTCTGAGTTCGCTGCTTTACAATGAATTTGTCACGGAATGGCATAATCATACTCACTCAAGCAACCTCAAACAAATAGTTAATCATATACCAAAATGACAACAACTTTATAAAATGGCTCGTAAACATTCTATAATAATCACAAGACTAAGACATGGTCATACAAAGATAATACACGAACATCTTTTAAAGCGAGAGCAACATGCTATATGTAAATGCGGTAGATTATTAACAGTTCGCCATATATTTGGGGATTGTTCTAATTACAGCAATGCCAGGATTATGTTTAACATCAAAGGACTTTCTAATTTAGCGATAGGTGAAATTAAAGTATACAAAAATATTATCGACTTTCTTGGTAATATCGGAATACTTCAGCTTATTTAAAAAAATAAAATAAAATATAATAATAATAAATTTGACCAGAAACTAAGTATAAATTAATATATGTAAAAATTAAGTAAACCAAATGTACAAGTTAAAATATAAATATATAAAAGTTAAGAATTTTAATATAAATTCTATTTAAAAAAAAATAATTATTTGGACTAAGGTCCACTTTATTAATTATTATTTGACATGCGTTGGAAGACCGCGGGCGGGTTCTTCAGTCCAAAAGGTGCCATGGTATTGGAATTTTGACTGTGGATAATGATATTACGGAAAGTAGAATTTTCGATTTCCAAACAATAAGAGTACGCTTCGGCTAGTGTTTGCGGTCTCTGTATTCTCAGCATGTTTGAGAGGTTTCCATTGAGGCCTCTGACAAAAACATCTAGTGCTCTATCACGATACATTTTAGTTAGAGCGTTGATTACATCTGCGTTGCAATTTTCGGTTTTTATTTTATTTATAATTAGTGACAATTGGTTGTTTACAATCGCAAACAATTCATCTGTTGAATGATTTCTTTGGTGAAGGTTTGATAATTGGTGTTCCAATGATCGCAAATCTCGTTTGTCGGCGTAGTGCAGGGACAAACAATTTTTGATATCTTCCCAGCTGTCATCAAAGATGTTGTATGATATTAAGGCTGAGTCTGCATTTCCTCGTACCTTTCTTCTTATGTTTTGTAAGCTAGACCTGTATATAGGTTTATTTCTTACTATTTCATAGTCTTGCAAAATGCTTTCAACATAATGTACGCAAGATACATAATGTAAAGGGTTACCATCGAATGTTTGTAACTTTTTTACTGCATCTGGTAACTTCTAGATATCTTTTAAATTTTGTTCATTTCTTGGACGCTGTAATCCTTCATCATTGTTAGCTGCTGCTTGCACTGCTTATTGATTTAATCTTAATTCAATATTTTCTAGGGGAGCTGTTAAATTTCTAATAAGCTCGAGTTGGGCATTACTTGCACCGGTTAGTTTTCTAATAGATTCTTTAATTTCTTCCATTGCGTTTTCCATCATTTTGGATATTTTTCCTAGTTATTTGTTAAATTTGGAAAAAATTTTTTTGACGATTCTCTTTAGTTTATTATTTTTTCTTTTTTTTTTTATGTTTCTTATTCTTATTTTTTATTAATTTTTTGGTAATTAGTAATTTTTTATTCTTTTCGATACTTATTTTAATTATACTTACGTTATAATTAAAATAGTTTGCATTTGAGCAAAGGATTGACGTTTCCTTAGCTATTAAGTTCAGCTTCTTCGTATGGTTGTTTTGAAATATAACGTATGATTCCTTTTTAGTCTTAAGCTTTTATTCTCGCAAAAGACCTACTGCGGTACGATTATATTTACTTCGTATTCTGAATTGTGTTCCCACGGTTACAATAACTGGATACTAGTTGTACTTGGAGTTTAGTTATGTTCTCACGGGAATAACTTTATTTTCAAAGGTGTTAACCACTGTGTTCTCACGGTTACAACTGCGTCTTTTTGATGATCGCAAAATATTGGTTGACCACTATGTGCTCACGGGTATAACTGCGTCAAATATTTCTGAAGCAATCCCTGTAGAATATCTAATTTTTCCTAGTTTTTCTCCAGGGTCCTGTCACAGTCGCCAGTTAAGAATTTTAATATAAATTCTATTTAAAAAAAAATAATTATTTGGACTAATTAATTATTATTTCATTGACAAATTTAAACTGTAACTTAACTAATTTCTTACAGCTAATTTATATTATAAAATATGCTGATATCACAACTTTACATTATTTCGAAATTATTATTTCCCGTGAGAAATAATTAAAATTAAAATTATTAAAATATTGTAATTTGATATTAAAGTAAAATTATTGAACATTCTTTAAATTAAACTTATTAAAAATCTGCTGACAAAGCGTCTGGTTTTTTATATGTTTTAATTAATGCATGTACAGGTGTCTTAACTTAAATTAGGTATATAAGTTAAGAATTTGCTATTTAAATCAATATAGATATCTCCTGAGAATAGGAAAAAAGGGGAAAAATTTATTTTATTTTAATATTATAATTACAATGAAAATCAATATTTTATTACGAAACTTTTGTTATAAAAACTTAAAAAATGAAAAAAAAAAATTATTAATAGTTTTAATGTTTAAACAATGTAAAAATAAAAAATAAAAATAGGTATGTTGAAAAAACAACATTAATTTAAAACTTTAACATAAAAAAAAGGAGAAATTATATACATTTATATTAATTAATTGTTAAAAATTATATATGTATAATTAAATAGATTGTATATCTAGTATATTATGTATAATGTATATATCAGAGCCCATAAAACCAATATTTGTGTTGGGGCGTCTAAATAAGAATAGTTAAAAAAAAATTGCTCTATGAATTTTTTCTAAATTAATCCATTAGTCAAACATTGTTTCAAG
Source organism: Poecilobothrus nobilitatus (assembly GCA_947095535.1). Classification (NCBI taxonomy): domain Eukaryota; kingdom Metazoa; phylum Arthropoda; class Insecta; order Diptera; family Dolichopodidae; genus Poecilobothrus; species Poecilobothrus nobilitatus. The sequence goes on along the minus strand of OX352774.1, from coordinate 160,727,538 downwards.
TTTCTATAATGAATTACTTATTTTGTTTTATGATTCAAATCTAATAGCAATTTTGGAGATTTTCCTATTGGAGATATAATATTTTCAGCACAAAATAGTAAGTCATTATGAATATCATGTAAAGTTTTCGGGTAATTTAAGTCGACTTCTAATATATATTTTTCATCGGAATCATCAGCTAATTGAAAAACATTAATTTCTGAGAGGTTTTCCACCCATTTAAACCTTTTCACCTTCACCTTTAGAATAACGCTTCCTACATTGATTTATACCACCACGAGTACCCCTTTTAAGAAAATTAAACATGTTTATATAATCAATCAATTTTAATATAATATTAGTATATGGTGCAGTTACAAATTGTGCTGGATCTAGTTTATATTATATTATAATAAATTTTTCTAAAATTTTCAAAAACATCTGAAAGTAAAAGAACGTCAGTTTTTAAATACAGTTTTAAATAATCTTTTAAAGATTGACAGTTTAATGTATTCCAAACATTCTTTACATATTCATAATCTTCATCTAAACAATTTGTGTTACTTATTTCATTTTTAAAAGCATTTTGAGAAAGAAGGTAAAGAAGTTTGATTAAGTTTGTCGATGGAATTTATATACTCATATAGAAAAACACCTTTCCGTGTTAATAAATCAAAATGTTTATAATTGGGGAATTGATTTCTTATTGTTTTTAAGTTTCCTTTCCCCAAATCTTGAACAAGAGAATCATGACTAGATTGCATAAATCTATATGAATCCAAATATCGTAACTGAAAACTACTGTATGAACTCAAAAAGATGCTTTTAGTTATGGAAATATATTTTTCTTTATGCAAAGCTATTATCGAAATAGGACCATCGACCAAATTTAATTCTTTAAAAACTAAATAAGCATCATAATTCGAAAAATTATGAAAAAATATAGGAAAATATTTTGGTAAACTAAATGATAAATTACAATGATTATGAGTCGGTCCTCTATATTTGCCAGTTAGATGACAATGATCTTTTATACGTGTTTCTTCTGGCTCAAATTTCTTTTCACATATTTCACATACTTCTTTTGTTTTATGGTAAAATTTTTCATCCGTAGTTAATTTATTAATTGGTTTTACATTTAATATGTAATTATTATATAGGTGTTGACATTCCTTTGCTAAAGATGATATAAATTGTTTTCCACACTCGACTGCTAAAAGAAAAAATTAATTGAGTGTGAGATTTTTTATAGATTATGATTAACAATCACTTACCTGTAAAAACTTTATATTTATTAAAACTTTCATCAAACGAGGTCTTAATATAATATGAAAACGTCACAGGTACATGTTGTTTTATAACAGTTGTGTACGATGTCCTCGGATCTGGTTCATACGTTGAAATTTGCTGTAGTATGCTTTCTGAATCAGCATAAATTACAAATGGTAGTTGTTTTTTAAAATTAGTGAAATTTAAAAACTTTTTTTCTTTATCAGGCAGTTTTATAATCACTTTCCCGCGTTCATGTTTATGTATCATTAAAGCATTTTGTGAATTAAAAGCACATAAACATCCATTACAAAAATATTTCTTATGTTAATTTTTTTTTTTTTTTTTACACGCTACCCAAACTCTAGGAAAATTTTTCTTTTTACAAAATTATTGTAGGTTTGAGCAAGAAGCAGACGAGTTCAGGGAAAATATGAATTTGGAGGAGAATTAGCAGGTAAATTGGAGACAAACCTGAATAGGTTCGTTTTGAAAAGTTGCAATTTGTATAATGGACCATTAGAATCAGAGGGGAACACGTTAGATGGAAGCATATTCCACATTTTAGCGGTTCTCACAATAAAAGAGTTTCCATAACCAGTTTTAAACCACCTAGGAATTTCCACGGTTTAGAAATGAGCACTTGAGGCTTCCCTAGTGTTGCGTTGGAATTGTTTACGTGGAGGCATTATTGATTTCAATTCAATAGAACAAGTGTCGTTACCTACAAGATATCTATAAAAGAAAGATAAAGCTCCAATATTTCGACGTGAGTTAAGAGGAGTAAAGGTACCCTTAACAGTAGGGTCGCCAATCAGGTGTAAGGCGCGATTTTGGATTTTGTCCAGGTAACCTAATGATGTTTGAGCAGCACCAGCCCATAAGTGAGAATTATACTCCATTTTCGGTCGAATATATGCTTTATAGATATTGGCCAGATCACTAGGGGAAAAATAAGCTTTACAGCGAAAGAGAAAACCTAAACATTTGGCAGCTTTTTTGGCTATATCAAAAATATGCTCATTCCACAACATTTTTTGATTAAGCTGCATGCCTAAAATGTTTAAATTTGCAGACCGCTGTATATTTTCCCCTTGGAACTGTAGAATTGGTATGGATTGATCCCTTTTGCAAGAGATCTGACAGCTTTGAGTTTTGGAGGTGTTGAACTCAACTCTGTTTCTAACACCCCAATCAGTTATTTTCGCTAGGTCATGGTTAACTGAACTAGCCATAATTTCCCTTTTTACACTGATTGCAGTTGAAGTAGCATTCGATTTTTTTAAAAAATCATAAGATGCCACCAGAGTGCTGTCATCGGCAAAATTATGGATTGGATTGAGGGTAGAACTGAGTAGGTCGTTAATAAAAATTAAGAGAGGGGGAGATAAGGCAGAGCCTTGTGGAACGTTATTTTATGACTGTCAGACATAAAACTGTCGACAAGGATACGAATACGACGATTCGAAAGAAAATCCTCAATCCATGCACAGAAGGAGCTTCCCAACCCAATTGCCTGACATTTGCTCAGAAGAGCAGAATGCCATACTCGATCAAAGGCCTTTGAGATATCGAGAGCTACAACCTCAGATTCACCGGAACAATGCATGCTGGTGTTGAGCTTCTCGCAGAGACAAGTTAAAAGATCACCTGTAGATCGATGGCTGCGAAAGCCGTATTGGCGATCGTTTAAAATATGCGAGCTATTCAGGTATCTCAAAAGCCTTTTGTTTACCAAAATTTCCATAATTTTGGAGAGGACCGAAGTGATGGCGATTGGTCGGTAGCTTGAAGGGTCGCTTTTATCATCTTTTTTGGAAATTGGAGAAACATGTGCAACTTTCCTTTGACTGGGATATTTACCAGTCGAAAATGAGAGTGCGAAAAGATTGCGCAGAGGTTTCGAAATGGGGGAGGCTATATGTTTGAGAACCATAGCTGGATTTCCATCAGGACCAGTGGACTTTCTAACATTCAGATTCGTTAGCACTTTCACTACAGCACGAGACCTGAAGTATACCCTTTGAAGGATTTTAACCTTAGTAGGATCAACAGAAGGGTATACTGGAGGTAATTGAATTGTAGGAGGGAGTGTAGAATTTGCTGTAAAAATTTTTGCGAACAAATTAGCTTTATCAATAGAATCGGAAATGATAGAGTTGCCGATATCAATCAACGGAGGAAACGATGATCCACAAAAGTTGATCTTTACACTTTTTGTAAAAGTCCAAAAGGAGCGATTGCAGTGACGGAGATTAATTATTTTCTGTCTCAACCTTTGGTTATAAAGAAACTTTTGCTGATTGATAATTATCTTGCAATTCTTCCTAGCCGCTTTATAGTCCGCAAGTGAGGACTCGGATACAATGGCCTTATACTTTTTAAAATGCTCCTCTTTAGAATCAATTGCTTTCCTACAGATGTCATTAAACCATGGCTTGGAACTTGATTTATACGGTTTAAAAGAGCTGAGTATGAAGAGTTTCATACCTAGCATAATTATTTTACAAAGGACATCTGTAGCAAAGTCAACATTTTTGTGACGGAAACACATCGACCAATCAAAATCAGCCAAAAAACTGTTCAGACCCCCCCAGTCAGCCCTGTTGTAGTGCCAAACTAATATTTTAGGAATATGATTTGACTGGCCGATGTATTTGATGAAAAGCTTGTTTTAACAATGCAATGATCAGAGCCCCCAATTGGAGAGCTAACAGAAATGTTATATTTTTCTGGATTTGTGGTCAGGAACAAATCCAAGAGATGCTCGTTGTGGTTTTCACGTTCTGGAATTCTAGTAAGGCTCTTAACAAGTTGAGAAAGTTGGAATAAGTTTGAAAATAGTTCAACTTGCTTGCCTTCCGGTGAGTTGTGACTAGAGAAATTGAGCTAGTTTTTGTTGTGGACTCGGAGTTTAACCCAAAGATAATGGAAAGTTGGGTTGGAACTTTTATAATCGAGGAGAGAGTTGAAAGCTACGTCGGAACGTATATATAAAGCGACACCTCGATGAGAAATAAAAAGCGGAACTAAAGTATAGCACTTGGTACTATAATTAGTATCATCGCCTATAACCTGAGTTTCACTTAGGGCTAATATAGCTGGTATTTCTGAGTGTAGGTGAGCTTCAACTGATTGGAAATTGCTCGCTAAACCTCTAATATTACAAAAGTTAATTGTAAAGTTGACGGATACTATGACAATTTGCAACGAAATGGGACTGGGAAAAATTAAAAAAATAAAAATATTCTTTATTCTTTTTTCATTTTATACATTCAAATCCAAATACTGTGATACTAATTTCGGGATTCATTTTCTCAAATATTTTTATATTATCTTGATGGAGGGGAAAATCTAAATCCCAAATTCTAATGTCTCTACTTTAGAATTAATTAAATTTATTCTAGATGCTGCTATATTATCAATATTATATCTATTTATACTGTGGGTATTTTTAATTTTAGTGTTTTTTAGAGCGGCTATTAAACACTATTTAAAACAAAATATATCTTTGTTTTTCATATTAATACAAGAGTTTTTATTATTAATTATATCTAGTAATTTAATGAATGTGAACCGAAGTCAACAGAGTTGAGTTTAACACCAAAAAACCTCAATGCTGTTTGATCTCGCGAAAAATCACAACCACGATACCGAATCTGGTATTTCAAGGTGAACCTCTGCAACCCTCAACGGACTTAAGCATTTTGGGTGAATTTGACCAAATCAATTTTTGGTATAGCCAAAGATGCAGCTAATTGCTTGGGTTTTTTGCATCGTTGCAAAGCTTACTTCTCCCAAGCTGATCTTTTCAATATCTGTAAAATGTACATTAGGCCGAAAATGGGGTAAATTTCCCACATTTGGGCAGGAGCCCTGCAATCAGGGCTGGGATATCTGGATAAAGTGCAAAATGGAGCTATTCGTCTCATTAATGATCCCAGTGTTACCTTATTGCTCACTCCACTAAACCAGCGCCGTACAGTTTGGTCATTGACCTTATTTTATGAATACCTCGTAGGAGTAGGCACCTGTTCTAAAGAAATTAAACAATTAATGCATCGACTGAAAGTTTTTCAGCGCGAAACAAGGAGTGCAACAGATGCTCATCCTTACACTATAGAGCATTCAAGATGGCGTAACACAGCTTATGGAAATTCGTTTTTCATGGGCACGTCGAGGATTTGGAACCATATACCATCATATATCTTTCCCAAAATTAGTGATTCATAATTTATATGTGTACGATATAAAAAAATTTAAGATTAACATCTTTGTTCGAAGTTCTCCTCCAAACTTTAATACCCATACACCTTATTCCTAAATTTCCTAATCCTATTTTTCCCAAAAATCCTTCCCACATCCTTATCCCTAAAACGAAACTATACATTTTGTATTAAAGGTCTCATCATGAAGTTTGGTTTAAAAGGGTGGTCGCGTTTAGTGGCTTAAAGCCCAACACTACCTTAGAGGATCTTCGTGCAGTTCCCTAGGTGGTTTTCGACGTTCCCACCTCCCTCGTAAAAAAAAAAAAACAGAATACGCTAACATAGATTCTTAAATACTTAAATAACAAAAAGTCATGTGGAATAGACGGGATTTCTAACATTGTTTAAAAAAATTTATCCGATAATCCGATTTATAATAATTCTTATTTCCCTAATATTTGGAAAATTGATAAAGTAATTCCAATTAGAATACCTGATGAAGATCCTGCTAACCCTAACAATCTCCTATAAGTCTATTATCTACCTTAAGCAAAGTTTGTGATAAAATTATAAAAAAAAATCACAAATTACTGTCAAGAACCGGAACTTATCAACAACAACCAGTTTGGTTTCAGAGATAAGCATTCCACAGTGCATGCTGAAGGTTCGTATCTGATATCTGCTGGAGTGCAAATAAAAAATACTGCACCGGAGCATTGCTAATTGATTTAAGCGATGCTTTCACAATCGTATGGTAGGATTACCTTACAATTTAATAATTTTAATAAATGCCATAATAAGAGGGAGAACCTTTACGGTTCATGAAAATTATACCCAATCGTCTAAGAGTTTTGAAATAAGAAACAGCTACTGTCACATCACCAATTTTATTTTCACTTTACATCAATAGTTTACTTGACTGCCTTAACTCCTTAAACGCAAGCCATATCCAAAAAACATCGCCAGCTTTTACACATGATTTTATTTGTTATGTTTCCGTAGTTCGTAGACAAAGATATAAAGAATAATCTCATCTCTACATATCATAGAAGACTATGTTTCTTCATGGAGATTGAATAATAATTTTAGTAAATGTGAAACTATACTTTTTAGAGATTTTAGAGAACCTCTCTCAGTGCCAACCTTTTATTCGAAAAAATTGGAAACAATTTTTGATCAGAGCAGGAGATGGTACAGATTTGAAAGCAAAACTCTCAGTGAAATACCTAGGAATTTGGATAATCAAAAACTTAAATTTTTCAGAACATATTAAAACACAAATTAAAAAAATATCAAATGCTTTCTTTATGACAAAAACATTGTTCTATTCAAAGTATCTGTCCCCAAAAGCAAAAATAATAGGATACAAAGCTATTATTAGGTTTATTTTAACCTATGGGTGCTCTATTTGGTACAATATATATGCCTCTATAATGGAAAAAGTAAGAGTTTTTGAAAGAAAATGTATAAGAGCTTGTCTTGGAGAATACCGTAGAATAAATAATGACCATAAACATTATTTATCAAATAGATATATTAGCAATAAGGCCGATATCAAAAGAATTGATAACTTCATTATACCATTAATTAGAAAACATTTTTTTTAGGCACAAAATGTCACTGAAAATAGCTATATCTGCCATTCCATCTGCCCAAAAAAACATACATAACACAAACCCTAAATTCTGGTTATATCCCCTCGAAGCCTTTTTGTACAGGCCCCTTATTATTAGAAAATTATTTAATTTTCTAAATTATATTGTTACAATCGAAGTTTCTTTAAAAAAATTCATCTCATATAGCAAATATATGTGTCAATATAGCAATTACATTTGTGTCAATATATATAAGTGTGTAAAATTAAAATAAAAGTTAGACGCATTAAACGCATAACTAAATATAAACTTAAATTTTGAAAATATTGCCTGCAACTTTTATATTAATTTCACAGGCTTTATGACACATATATAATTGATATTTTGAAATTATTTTTTTTAAAGAAACTTCGATTGTAACAATATAATTTAGAAAATTACAGAAAAATTCACAATTAAAAATTAATTTTCTACTTTTTAGTCAAAAAAAAAACTGTAAAAGATTTTTTTTTTATTTTTTTATTTTATCCTTTTTAATCATGAACATTAAGTACCTACCTATTAAATTGAATTTTATTTTTTTAGTTTTTAAATAATGTGTGTAGATATATTACTTAATTTCTCACTCGACCTATACGGCTCAAGTCAACTTCCAAGTTACAACTATTCTTTGGCTATATTTGGCTATTCTTTATATGGTATTCTCGCCCTCTGTACCATGTGCAATCTTAATCAAGGATTGTACGCCAAATATACGGTCTTTTAAGATTTTAAATTTTTTGCATTAGGGTAAGGTAAAAAAGGTAAAACGAGTAAGGATAAAAAGCGTAAAACGAACAACGACAATATTGTTACAGACAATGTGGCCTATAAAAAATTTTAACTGAATTTTGCTCCAAACTTTGTTTGTGCATTTTACAAATGTTTTACGGATACCTATTCTGTTTTCCCCACGTACCTTTAAAACATTTATTTCAAACTCGATAAATAAGTAGACATAATAGTCCTTATTATACCAAACTTACTTATAATACCAAATAATCTAAATACACGTACACCAACTGCAGGCTGTTTATAAAATTTAATTCTGTTTTGGCGTTATTTTAAAAATAATTTCAGTTAGGGTTTTGACGAATTTGGCTATGCTTTCTGATTTTTTACGGATTGTACTTTTTCCATAAATTCTATTTTTCTAAACTGCAACTGTCAATTATATGAATTGGGATTCAACATAGAATTTGACAACACATTAACAGGGGCCCCTAGTCAAAATATATGCTCGTATGTATAATAAAAATGTTATCTATACGATTAAACCGTACTTTTATCTATAGGTTGTATGTACACATTTTCAATTCTTTATACCCGTACGATAGGATCGGGTATAATAAAATTACTCCTCCGTTTGTAACACCTCGAAATAAGCAAGCTAGATATACCTTCAAAGGTATGGATCGGATCAGAAAAAAATTCTAAGTCGATTGAGCCATGTCCGTCCGTCCGTCAGCACGCTAACTCAAAAACTAAGAAAGCTAGAATCTTGAAATTTACACAAAATATTCTAGGAGCAATTTGTAGGTTCCCTATTTTTTTTGGTTGAGTTTCGACCAAAACTTCGGGTAGCTCTCGACCACCTAACTTTTAGATCCCCACATTTTTTTTGAAATAGAGCTATGAAATTTTAACTGCTGATACATGTCACAAAAATATTAATTTTATTTTTAATAACTTTCTTTTGTAGCCCCACTTGTTACGGAGCTACAGCTTCCCAAAGGTTCAAAAAAGCTCTACATTTAAATTGTTATAGCACAAGTTGTATAAGGTATATCTTCATTCTGAAAACGGCAAACCATTACTGCTTTTATTAGCTTTAAAAGTATATATAAAATAAATATATAGTTGTGGCATACGGTTTCTTAATTTACCGTTATGTGAAATTAAAATTTTGCAAAATCCTTTAACATTAATCTTCTAAACGGTTTTGAAATTTTGACAGAAGTTAGATCTTTGAAAATAAATATGAGTCATTTCAGAAATTTTTTTTGTATCACCCCCCGTTTAGGAGTTGTAAGGGGTCAAAAACTGAAAATTTCCTATTTTTAAACACCTGTAACTTGAAAACCTTTTAAAATTTTTTTGAAGTAATACACAAAAATTAAAGCTTCAACATTAATACTCTTATTTCTGTTAACAAATTTTTTTAATAATATAGGGTTACTTTATAATATTGACGAAAGTGTTACTTGATTTTTTCAAATTTTCTAACAGATTTCTTTTATGAACTTTTTTGCATTTTGTTTTACTCGATAATTTGAAATTGTTGAAGATATAATGCGTAGTACAAAAACATGTAAATAAATAAACAACATAACGATTGCTTGAAGAATTTTTATTTATATGATATCGATTTACATACTTAATTAATATCATGTCTATTTACATATCGTATATGTCACTGATGAATGAATGATAAGAGTATAGATGTATATTATATAGCGCCGTATTTATATACATATATGTATGTATTTTATTGTACATACCTATAAGAAATTATTCTATGAATGGAAATATTTTTAAAGAAATATTGCAATGTATGGCAAATTTAATATTTATGGAATAGTATTTATGGAATTAATATTTATTTAATAGTATGGAAAATTTGAAAAAATCAAGTAACACTTTCGTCAATTATAAAATAACCCTATATTATTAAAAAAAGTTGTTAACAGAAATAAAAGTATAATGTTGAAGCTTTAATTTTTGTGTATTACTTCAAAAAAATTTTAACAGGTGTTCAAGTTACAAGTATTTCTTTAAAAATATTTCCATTCATAGAATAATTTCTTATAGGTATGTACAATAAAATACATACATATATGTATATAAATACGGCGCTATATAATATACATCTATACTCTTATCATTCATTCATCAGTGACATATACGATATGTAAATAGACATGATATTATATAAGTATGTATATCAATATCATATAAATAAAAATTCTTCAAGCAACCGTTATGTTGTTTATTTATTTACATTTTTTTGTACTACGCATTATATCCTCAACAATTTCAAATTATCGAGTAAAACAAATGCAAAAAATTTGTTGAAGAAATTTGTTAGAAAATTTGAAAAAATCAAGTAACACTTTCGTCAATTATAAAATAACCCTATATTATTAAAAAAAGTTGTTAACAGAAATAAAAGTATAATGTTGAAGCTTTAATTTTTGTGTATTACTTCAAAAAAATTTTAACAGGTGTTCAAGTTACAAGTATTTAAAAATAAGAAATTTTCAGTTTTTGACCCTTTACAGCTCCTAAACGGGGGGTGATACAAAAAAAATTTCTGAAATGACTTATACTTATTTTCAAAGATCTAACTTCTGTCAAAATTTCAAGTTTTCAACTTAAACGGACAGACGGACGGACGGACATGGCTCAAAAGTCTTAGAATTTTTTTTTGATCCGATCCATACCTTTGAAGGTATATCTAGCTCGCTTATTTCGAGGTGTTACAAACGGAGGAGTAATTTTATTATACCCGATCCTATCGTACGGGTATAATCATACGATATTTTTGTATCATAAAATGTATTTTGTTTTTATAAAATATACTTTTATACACGATTAGTCTGTCACAGTTAAAAAAACTCCTGACTTAAATATAATATAATATATAAATATACATAATATATGTTTTTATTATCACGCGCAAAATAAAAATACCTTTATAATTCATGTGTATGCATACACATACATTGAATCACAATTAAAATCGTCCATCTTAATATTAGTACAAAAAGAATAATATGTGATAACTTTACGATGCACTAATTAACAAAAACAGGTTTTTTTTAATGCTTATATAATATATTACTACTAGAAAATCCCCTGTGCAATTGCACAATTTCTATAGATTCAAAAGCATTTACGGTATCATACTGACTCCCTTAATAAACTACCTAAAAATTTCATTTTTACATCAGCACCATTAAAAAAACTTTGGAATCACTTACTTACTTGATGTAATAGAAAAGAACATAAAACAAATCTAAACACATAAAATTAAAAATGTTAGGTACAGTTTATTAATTTTTTCTTCCCGTTTTTTCGTGGCGGTAATTTTTGACAGTTTTTTAATCATTGAGAAAAATGGTCAAAGCTAAAAACACCTTCAGGGTAAAAGTTCGTGCCGATATCTCAAAAATTGTTTAAAACACATGTATAAAGTGCACAATAAAAATCGGCGAAAAACCAACCAACACCAACCGCTACTACATTTTTTTTTTGTTACATTTAAAACAATCCCAATAATTGAAATAATTTTAATATTTGTTAAAATTTTACTCTCTATTTTTCTTTAGTTTTAAAAAAAAAATTTTATGTCGATGAAAAACAGTTGTTTTCGCCGCGAAATTACTTTAATTACCAAAACTACTTTCAAGTCTTTTGAGTTTATTTTTTTTTGCTTGAAAAAAATTTGCTGAATTTATTTTATTTAAATGTACTTTAGAAGAGATCTTTGGTATATTTAATGTCAGAGACACCAACCGTTCATTAAAAGTGAGTACAGTCAAAAAAGGAAAAGTACATACTTAAAAATCACATTTTCAATAAAAATAAATTCAGCAAATTTTTAATTTTTAAATTTGACCGCCACATCCATTATGAACTGGTCGCAGCGGTAAACTAAAAATAAATTATTAATCTTCTGTTGGCGTTTTCAATCTTTGTTTTGAAAAAAAAAAATAAAAATAGGTACTCTTAATAAAATTAAAACGCCTGAAAGTGAAAAGAGCAAAGTTTATAGTAAGCCTCATATTTATAAGAAAAAATAATAGGCCGATTTTATTCTTGATTTTGTTTTTATTTGTTTTCATATGTACTTTTCCTTTTTTGACTGTACTCACTTTTGATGAACGGTTTGTGTCTCTGACAATACTTCTAGTGGACAATTTGGTCTCTGGTAATAATATTTATGAACGGTTTCTGTCTCTTGATAATACTTTGAGTTAAAGATTCGTGTCTCTGGTAATAAAATTTTAAATTATTAAATAAATATACAGAAATATCATCATTGCCAGTTTATATTAGATTCAGTATGAGTGTTTTATTATAGATATAAAATATTTTTTTTTACATGTTGGCAAGATCTCGCCAACATTTTGTGTATTATATTATAGATAAAATAGAAAAAAAAAAAAACTAAATTTAACGGTTCATTTTTACAATAAAAGCAACAACACTATGTTGAAAGTGCTGATAATGTATCGCATTGAAAATCGCACACAAATGTTTTTATTTAACAAATTTTAATTTAAAAATAATTTAATATTTTGTAGGACCTCCTTTCATTTTCATTACTTCTCTCAGTCTTCTAGGCATTGATTTTATTAAGTTTGCGGTGCATTGAGAGGTAATATTGCCCTATTCTTCCTTTAGCTTCTGTTGAAACTGATTTTTGGATCTTTGATTAAATCAGGTAATTGGGGAGGAACGTCATTAACATGTGGGCAATTGTATAACAACCACTCACGTGCAATGTAAGTATGTAATATGCTTAGGATCGTTATAAAAAGAAAAATTTTCAGCAATACACAATTTTTCGGTACTTTGAAATTTTATTGCCTTGCCTTGAAATTTTACATAATGGTACCTAGTGATATCACCTATATTTTATAGAACATGACTTCTGACGATAGGTCATTTAAAGCTCAAATTGATTATTTTAAAATTTTCCTAACATTTTGTAGTATCTTACTTAACCCGTTATATTTTCGTCTACGATTTTTTCTACGATTTCGTCTACCAATTTTTTACAACATTGTGGAACCTACAATTGTCTTTAATAAATAACTAGTTTCATCTTAATCAGTGCTACCGTTTCTGAGTATACAAACCACTATACTTTATAAGTTTTCAGTACAGTTAAACAGTATAAAAATAATATAAAAATATATAAGGATAAAAATAATATAATACGTATGTATTATAATAATTTAAAATCGTAGACGTATTATACGTTAAAAATAATAATATAATACTATCGTAAACAAAATGTTTTTAGTATGAAAACAATGCCTACCTTATACACTACCTTGCCTACCTACCTTATACCTTATACATATATATGCGGTCGGTAAAAAAAATGAAAAATGTGTACATACAACCATAGACAAATGTACGGCATAGTCGTATAGATAACACTTTTATTATACATATATATTTTGATTAAATACATTTTTAACATTATTTTTTTTATTATTACATTTAACAATAATTTATTTCCCAAGTTATATTTTTAAAGTTTTAAAAAATAAGTGTTTAAAAAATTTCTATACGCTTTACTTATCTACATGTTATTTGTCAATGGTAGTATACATAATTTTATTTTTTTCTTAAATTCTTTTCTTTTCTCTTCTTCTTTGTCTGTAATGCATTCTGTAATGTAGCAAACTACTGGACTTTTGTTTTTTCTCAATGTTGATCGTCCGTCAATATTCAATTTGTTTTGTGTTATTAACTTAAGTAAAAAAGTGAATTTGTAATTTTTATAAGAATATGTATGCATGCGTGAATATTTTTTTTGTGAAAATTATGAAATTTGTGTAAAATATACCTACTGATGGTATATTTAAATATACCTACTGAGGTCGGCAAAAATCCCCAATCCAAACCCTCCTCGTGGGTGCCGACCGGAAATAATCACCAGCTAGGTGGTTAGGTACTAAGGGAAAGGTAAACTGAGTCTGTCTTTATGTATCGTATTACTGACACCTCGGTTTTTACCGGAACCTTTGGATTGGGGTAAACCTGGGCCGGATTCAAGGTGTTATACGACCCGTGCCGATGATCAGCCTGGCTGGGGGCCCAGTCTTAAAAATAGCCCAGTCGCGAACGGAGTATTCGGAGTACCTGGCGACCCTTCGAATTAATTAGCCTTACCCTATGTATACGAATCTCTGCATAGGGTGGACCTTCCTTTTCTTCGTACTCGTGGGTTCAAATATGGAACAAAATATAAAAAAAGATTCGAAAAAAGAGTTAGCCGGCACTTCCCAAAAGTCGGCAAGTAAAGCGACCAAACCGGGCACTGACAGTGCTAAGGAAAGTCGCGAACAACCAAAAACGGTACGCAAAGTGCGCCCGTCGAAACAAGCCTTCTTTGATAAACGGTCGGCCTCAATAATGGTCAGTTATCTGAGGCACAAAAGAATTCCTTAGCCTGGGCCAAACAGTAGTAGGCCAGGTGAAGCCCCGAGAAGGACAAATCCCAGGTTCATCGATGGGCCTTATGTCCAAGAGACAGAGGTCACAAGATGAGCTACAGGGTAGTTCCAAAAAGGCTAGGTTGCTAGGGAGCAACCAGGTAACCAGGCCATTCAATGAAATTGCAAAGGATAGTTTAATTCTGGCAATCATTGATGAGGGGTTAGAGGATGGGGGTAATTCTCCCAATAACTGGAAGAAAGTTGTTGTTGCTTTAAACACAACTTTCTTCCAGGTACTGGATGAAAACCCGGGACCACCACCCTCATGTAGAGACGCTGGCTGGCATCAGGGCCACATCAAATTGACTGCTTGTGCTGATCAGAGATCGGCAGATCTCTACAAGCAGGCGATAGGTTAGGTGGGAAGTCTGTGGCCAGGGGCCAAGCTCAAAGCCGTAAGCAGGGATGAAATCCCTACCAGGCCAAGAGCTAGGGTATGGCTGCCGAGGGAACCTGCCGAAGCAGACACGATCATCAAAATGATGAAAATGTCAAACCCCCAACTTCCAACTCACAATTGGAAGATTGCCAAACTAGGGGAAGTAGTAGGAGAATCCCGACAGGGGTTAGTCATTGTCAATAAGGACTCCCTACAACCCCTAGCGAAAGCCAAAAGGGTCATAAATTACGGCTTCACAGCGGTTACACTGAAGGTGTATAAAAAGGATGAGGTGGAGGCCTCAAGGAGCATCGGTAAAGGCCCAAGTCAAGCCCAAGAGACAGACTCTGACCGATCCGATGTCGTTGACGGAGCATCCTCTTCGGCTTCAAAGAGAGTGAATGATGTCATCAAGGCTGACGATGAAGCAGATCTACTTAGATCTGATTCCGACAGCTTTGATGATGCCAAAAGCCTCTCAATGGACTTCGAGGATGAAGCTAACGCGACGGTGGTGGAGATTAAGGATGGCTCAGGTAATGAAGCTACTCCAAATTAATCTCCATCACTCCAAAGCGGCTTCCGCCGCACTTGAAATCCACCTCAGGAAAACGGTTGAGGATATTATCTTGATCCAAGAGCCATGGGTGATAAAAAAACAGGTTCATGGACTCAAGATATCAGGGTACACGTTGTTGTACAATAAAGAGGTATGCAGACCTAGAGCGTGCATACTTGCTAAAAATACATTAAATTTAACTTTTATGTATAATTACAGTGATGCTGATCTGGTCGCGGCGAGCCTAAAGCTAAAAAACGTAAGGCTCTGGGTTGTTGCGGCGTATCTTCCTCACGACTCGCAGGATCCACTCCCTCCATCCAATCTAGCGGGGTTGATAGCGGATGCTAGGAGGTTGAACATTGTGGTCATCATAAGCTGTGACGCCAATGCTCACCATGACATCTGGGGTAGTTCGGATACCAACGAAAGAGGTGAGTCACTTTTTGATTACATTTTAAGTACTAACCTTCTAATCTGTAACATTGGCAGGGAACCTACCTTTGTTACTAGTAATGGGCAAGAAGTTCTAGACATAACCTTAGTCTCAGACTTCATTTAT
This sequence comes from Poecilobothrus nobilitatus, assembly GCA_947095535.1. Lineage (NCBI taxonomy): Eukaryota > Metazoa > Arthropoda > Insecta > Diptera > Dolichopodidae > Poecilobothrus > Poecilobothrus nobilitatus. The sequence goes on along the minus strand of OX352774.1, from coordinate 160,711,710 downwards.
TCTAAAATAAACTCATGGAAAGTTTCTGATGAACATTCCTTTTCAGATCACAGATACCTTGAGGTCAGTCTGGACGAAAGTCCTCCAACAAAGTCAATCTATAGAAATCCTAAGAGAACTGACTGGAACAAATATAGGGAGCACTTAAAGTCAACGCTCCCCTCCTTAACACCTGGAATTCCTAAAAATATCCAGGATCTAAATAGCCTAGTAAACGTTTTTACTAAGGCCTGCAATAAGTCCTTAGAGCATTCATGTCCCATCAGTAAACCTAGGGGAAAACCTAAACCACCTTGGTGGAATGATGAAATCAAAGCTCTAAGGAAAGATAGTAGGAGGGCTTTTAATAATGCCAAAAAAACGAATGAGATACAGGACTGGAGCTCTTATAAAACAGCTCTTAGTCAGTACAAAAATGCACTCAAAAAGGCGAAAAGAGATACCTGGAGACTATTCTGCGGAGATATAGAGAATGTCTCCGAGGCATCTAGACTTAGGAAAATTCTATCGACAAACCCCATGGTACCCAGTCTTCTTAAAAAAGAGGATGGCAGCTGGGCTACCACAAGCGAGGAGTCGTTGCAATTACTTTTCAAAACCCACTTTCCTGGGTGCTCAAATAACAGCTCAGAGGTGGCTTGTCTTCTGAATCCTCTCCCTACTATTTCAGAGGTGGTGGTTACAGGGTACAAACTACAATGGGCTATAGATAGTTTCAGGACCGGATGGAATTATACCCGCTGAGATCCAGCAAAATGCATCTACTACCCTGGCTTGGTTAAAAAGTATTTTCTGTGGTTGTCTTAATTTGGGGCTTATCCCGGAAACAGGTCAGAGTAGTGTTCATACCCAAGGCAGGCAAAAGTAGTCACGTCCATGCGAAGGACCTTCGGCCTATAAGCCTGTCATCCTTCCTTCTAAAAACCTTAGAAAAATTGTACGACATCCATATCCGCGGCAACTTAGATAAAAATCTGTTGTCAGTCTCTCAACATGCTTACTGTAAAGGGAAGTCAGTCGATACTGCACTTCACACTTTGACAAGCTCGATTGAAAGTTCTTTAAATTGCAAAGAGTATACTCTTGCAGCTTTTATAGACATTGAGGGAGCGTTTAATAACGTCAATCAGGCAGCAATTGTGAACGCACTCATAAGCGTAGGAGTTGAACCGGAGGTAAAAGCACTGATAGCTAATATGCTAAATAGCAGGGCCATCAGTGCCAACTTTAGCAACGCTTCAGCAAAAAGGTTTGTGAAAAGAGGGACTCCGCAAGGAGGGGTGCTATCTCCCCTTCTTTGGAATATGGTAGTAAATAAACTGCTTAAAATCCTGAAAGAGGTGGGCTGCACTACTATCGCCTATGCGGACGATATTGCTGTCGTGGTCAGTGGCAAGTTTCCAGACAGTCTCAGGGACGTTTTGCAACCTGCACTAAACAAAATCACAACATGGGCTACAGACTGTGGACTGTCAGTAAATCCACAGAAAACAGAACTGGTCCTTTTTACAAGGAAATATAAAATTCCTAAAATAAAACCACCTTCGTTAAATGGCTGCACTCTTGCCTTTAGCGAAACGGCGAAATTTCTGGGTCTAACTATAGACAGGAAATTAAGCTGGAAGGCTAACATCTTAGAAAGAGTAAAGAAGGCCTCAATATCACTCTACTCGTGTAAAAAAGACATTGGTAGGAAATGGGGGCTTCAGCCATACATGACTTAATGGCTATACACATCCGTAGTAAGACGCATTCTTATGTACGGAGTCCTAGTATGGTGGAAGGCTATCGATAAAGAGGTCAACCGCAAAGCAATCGCTAGGGTCCAAAGAACTGCCACACTATGTATTAGTGGCTCTTTAATAACAACCCCTTCTGCGGCATTAGACATCATGCTTAATCTGATGCCTGTAAAATATTATAGTAAATTTGCAGCCGCAAACACAGCTGTGAGATTAAAAGCTACATCCCAGTTGATCAATTCACGAGAAGGTCACTCGGATATCATAAACCAATTCAAGTCCACACCCGCCTTGGTGAACTACACGTCCCCCACTTACTTCTTCGGGAAATCTCATGTGACGAGCATACCAAGCCGTGAGAGTTGGAGCTCGAACACAGTGATGACCTTCGAAGGAGTACAATTCTACACGGATGGTTCAAAAATGAACAGCAGTGTAGGATGCGGGGTCTTCTCAGATAATCTGAATATCAGTCATAATTTCCGATTACCAGACCATTGTAGAGTCTTCCAAGCGGAAATTATGGCAATTCAAGAAGCCTTGATTCTACTGAATAGAAGCGTTTTGACTGTGAAGCAAGTACGTATTCTGTCAGACAGTCAGGCTGCGTTAAAATCTCTGGAATTAACATGCACAACCTCGAAGACTGTAATAAACTGCCGAAAACTTCTTAACGAGATGGCCAGGCAGTTTAGCATTCAGCTTTGCTGGGTACCAGGTCATCGAGGTATTCCGGGAAATGAAAAAGCTGATGAACTCGCAAGAATTGGTACAACCTTACAAGTTCTGCCGGATAGGACAGAGCTAGGGGTACCTCTATCCACAAGCAAAATGTTATTTCGAAAGGAAATAACGGATATGGTAAATTACAAATGGTCAAACTTAACTTAGTGTAATATCACAAGATTGATATGGCCCAAAACCAATTTAAGACGATACAATGATCTGCTTTCTCTCAAAAGGGCAGACATTAGAATGACAATAGGTATAATCACCGGTCACTGTCTAATAGGGAAGCATGCCAGAGGACTTGGCTTATCCGCAAACGACTATTGTAGATCATGCAAGGATGAAGAAGAGGAGGAAACTACTCTTCATCTCCTTTGCACATGCCCGGCCTTGTCGGCAAGAAGGAATACCCATTTGGGGCAATATCTCTTCGACAGCCTTAGCGATCTGTCAGGTAAAAATGTGAAGAGTATTCTTCGCTTTGCAAAAAGCTCAAATTGGTTTTAACGAGTGGGATAGAAAAGCTTCTATGTGGTATCACAATGGACCAAATACGGTCTAAGTGTGCCTTTTTGGCAGCCACCTTAACCTAACCTAACCTAACCATACCTACTGATGTATATGTATGTACATATGTGCATATATAATAATATTATTCTTGTACTGTAAATTAAAAGAGTTGTTACTTTTTTTATTTTCAAAAATGTGTTATAAAAGTTATGATAGTGTAATATAAGCGTATGAAAAATTAGAAATTTTCTATATACATAATCTATGTACTAAACATGTGCAACAAATGCATTTGAAATAGTTTTCAAAACATTCATATTTAAACAAATGTTGTGTATACTCGTTTTGAAGTTTTCAAATGGAGTAAATATGCGAGAGAAAATTTTGAGTACTCAATTTGTGCAAGAGAAATAAAATCAAAACATGGAATATAGTGTACTCATTAGCAAACTGTATTCAAAACAAAACCATTTGATTCATTTGATTTATACACTGAGTACACTGAATATTTTTTTCTTTGTATATGTGGAGTAATGGGTAACGTGATAATAATAATATAAGTATGTATATATTATACCAGGGAATGAAAATAATACTTTACATACATTCCATGAATAATAAATTCCCTACAAGTAATTATAGAAGATAAATTAGGAAAAAGTAAAAATTAAAAAGAATAATATTTGGATTTAAAAATTTATAGTTTCATATTTTATTTCTGATTTTGTTGTTTTCTGTTTTGTCTTTTAAATGTTTAAAATCCCCTTTTTTGGTAAAAACATTATTGGTGATAATAAGCAAATTTATAATAACAAAGTATTTTATTACCTATATATTTATCTAGTTTTAATTTTTTAAAGTCAATTAAATTATTTTTAATACAATATATACAACAGCATTTAATAATAAAATAAATAAAAAAATTTTTTTAAAAAACAGCTTTTATTTTAATTTCACAGACTTTAAAACTTATATATACTTATATTTATATATACATTTGACATATTGAAATAAACTTTTTCAAAGAAATCTCGATTGTAACAATATAGTTTAGAAAATTACAGAAAAATTTGTTATTAAAAGTTTATTTTCTACTTTTTAGTTCAAAAAAGCTGTTTTATTAAAAAAATTTTCATTTAAATAATTGCTGGAATAAGGTTAAATAAAAATCTGCGAAATTTGAGGTTCGTCTTTCTTTTTTATTCCAGCAATTTACTTTTATATTATAACAGTCCAAAAAGCTAAATTTTGCAATCAATTTTATTTTCTACTTTTTGGGGGGCGAATTCGGTTTCGATAAAAGCATATTTTAAAAAATATTTTTTTTACATTATTTTATTTTTCTTCCAGTATTACATTTTACTTTTTTTTTTTCTGTTATTTAGGTACGCTAAGAACTTATTTTTTTTTTTAATATTAAATTTATTCATACAGTCTATTTCAAAAATAGAAATTATTAGCTATAGAACATTCCAAATTTTTTTTTGTTCGTTTATGTTAACCGTCCATTCATATGCATACATAAAATTTTTTTTTGTTCGTTTATGTTTACCGTCCATTCATATAAATATAACTGTTGCCTACATATTAAAAAATAATAAATCGATAAATCAACTAAATAATAATAGTTGGGAATTTGGGAATTTGGTGTGACTGTGTTAGCAGATTTAATAGATATGATTAATAGATTTAAAAATATGCATACCATATTAATAGATTTAAAAATATGCATACCATTTTTGTACATGTTTGTACCTACATATGTAGTAAAAAAATTTGGTTTTAAAAGTATGTAATTAAGAATATATTAAATTGCTTACTTCTAAATGCTAATGTTTTTGAATTAAAAAAAAATTATTTTGCTTTTCTAGACGATGTAGATATATATGTATGTATGTACATAACATATATTTTATGATTAATTCATAATTATTGTTATTGAAAAGAAAAATATTGTTGTTATTTACTATTTTTAAAAAAGACTGGATTTCTTATTTTTAATATATTCTTTTTGTTGTTTAATGTTTTTACATAATTGGAAATATATTCTTAGTTTTTATACTTCAGAAAAAGGCATTAGTGGTGCAGATCATCATTCCCTAATAGATCTTAATTTAAAGGCAGCTCCCAATTTAGATATCAATGTTAGGGCCATAATATGCGATTTTAATATGTTAAGAGTTTCGAAAGAAAAGCCCTATTTTAATTATAATTAAGAAAGGAAAAACACATATCTATATAAATATTATAAATAAACACATTGCTTTTATAAATAAAAATGTATACTAAAAATCAATTGATTTGATGAAAAAATAATTTAAATTTAACACTCTTGCATACTAAATTTTAAGTAAGTGCATATTAAATTTTGCACTGTGTTCTCAAGTGCGGCACATTAATTTGTTTACATATTCATATCTTTCAAATTCATCGCTTTCAAACATAATATTTAATCGATACATAATATTTATTATGTAAAGGGTCTTTTAAATTGAGTTTTCAAAAGAAAATAATTAAAAGACACAGAATTTAAATTGAAACTGTAAAAGTTTTTATTTATTTTTGAAGTACAATGTTTGTCATTTATACTTGAAAATTATATCTCCCATGTGACCACCTCTTGCGTCTCTTCAGTACCTGATTCTTTTATCAAAATTTTTGCTTACATTCTGGCATAGTTTTGGTTCTATCACACCAATAACTCAAATAATTTCTGCTTTCAATGCTTCCACGTTTTGAGGATTATCCTTGTATACCTCAAGATTATCCTTGTCATCGAATCTGGAAATAACACGATCTGGAGAAACTTTGTAATTGGAGTGTTTCTCTTGCTGTATGACACGTAGCGCCATCTTGTTGAAACCACATGTCCTCAGTATCAATATTTTCCAGTCTTGGCCATAAAAAAGTTGTGATCATATCTGATATCTGGTACCGTTAACGGTTATGCCTCTTCCAGCATCATTTTCGAAAAAGTACGGACCAATCAGACCACCAGATCACAATGCACACCAAACAGTGACTCTTTGTGGATGCGTTGGCTTCTCTTGGGCACGCAAGGTTTTCCTCTCCCCAAATACGGTAGTTTACTAACGTAGCCACCGATCTCGAAATGTGCTGTGTCCGAAAAGATGAAAAATCGTTGTTTTATTCCAGTGTCCAATTTGGCAAAGTCCCGACGCATGGAATAATCTTGTGGCAGCAACTCTTGTGTCAATTGAACTTTGTAGGCCTTCAACGCTAAATTTTTGTGCATAATACGCCATATAGTTGACTCAGAAAGTCCCAATTGTTGTGAACGTCGGGAAATTGACATGGTGAGGTCAGCTGGAACACTATCACTCACAGCACCAATATTTTCTTGCGAACGACCGGCACGAGCATATTGATGTCTTTCTCGATCTTGTTTTGCACCAGTTTCTTAAAATTTCTGCACAATATTACCAATTTTTTCCTCAGTTGGACGATTATGTCGACCATAAATATCATAAATTAATAAATTACAAACGTTTATTAGTAATCTAACAAGATATTAACCATATAAATCGGACAAATGATTTTTTAGTCAAATTTGTTTGATTCCATAATTTTGTAGTTACTACATGTCTACATATATTCCCGTATAACAATATAGGTACTAATTTTTTTTTCTAAACTAATTTTTGTAAATTAATTCTGTAATGTTATAATACGATTACAATTTGCATTTAGCAATAGTATTTTGTTCATATTCTGTTTTTTAGTATAAATAATTTTATTCTTTGAAATGTGCTAAAAGTTGTTAAAATTAGTTGAAATGAAACTTGAAATGTGCCCCGAATAAACCACATTATACCGAAGTTATTGCCCTAAAACTTGATCATCATTTAAAAGATTTCTAAGACTAAGTTAATTAAATTCCACAATATGCTCTAGCGCAAACAAATTTTACAGAAGTTATTGGCTGTAATTTGACATCTTTTCACAAACTTTCAAATACCTAGCTTTACTAGACACTGAATTATTGTCATTTAAAAAAAGACCATGTATGACAGCTACCCGAAACTGTTCCACCAGCGGAACCAAATTTCACAGACATAATTCGTAAAACTTGATCATCTGTCACAAAATTGCAGATGCCTTAATTAATTTGCAAGATATGAAAGCTACATGTACCTGCTACTCTAGCACAACTAAATTTTACAGAAGTTGTTGGCATGTAACTTACGATCTTTTTCTGATCCGATCCCTTGCTCGATCCGTTCAAGGTGTCACAAACGTAATGACTAATATATTATACCTAGGTTAGAAAAACTTGCAAAAAATCAAGTCACACTTTCATCAATTTTACAGTCTCCCTATACTTTATAAATTTAGTTTTCTAAATTACATTGTTACATGTTACAATCGAAGTTTCATTAAAAAAATTCATCTCAATATAGCAAATATACATAATATGTGTCAATATAGCAATTATATATCTGTAAAATTAAACGCATTTAACAATAAACTTAAACTTTGATAAACTTAAATATTGCCTCCAACTTTTATATTAATTTCATGGGCTTTATGACACATATGATATTTTGAAATAAATTTTTTTAAAGAAACATCGATTGTAACAATATAATTTAGAATTTACAGAAAAATTCACAATTAAAAATTTATCTTTTACTTTTAAGTTAAAAAAAAAATTGTTTTTATACCCTACACTTAAAGTATAGGGTATATTAACTTTGGTATGGTGTTTGTAACCACCATAAGGGAGCGAGTTAGATATGAACATCTATATATTATGATATCTCTGAAATTTGAGATGAATTGGTGTAGTGATCCGGGTATCTTCACACACTTCCCAAGACCTAACAAGCATATCTTCGAATTTAATAAAGATAGAAACCTGAAATTTTTTACAAAGGTTGTAGAAGCATTTATTTTTTTAGCTTATATTAAATACCTAACTAATATAACTTATGGATTTTTAATTTAATTTGAATTTTTTGGGTGTAGGGTATAAATAAGTCGACTGCATCGACTTACTGTTACATTTACTCGTTTAAAAGATTTTATTTATTATTTTTTATTTTAACCTTTTTAGTCATGAAGAATAAGAAAAAAATTAATTTATTCGTATTTATTGAAGAAAATTTACAAAGTAGAAAAATATTGTTCCAAATTTTAAAATAAGTATAAAAATTGCTTCCAAAAATTAAAATACATTTTCTTGTTTAATATAACATACATAAATTGCATTTTCTTTATAGATTAAATAAATATAAATAAACTATAAAAATAATCAGTTTCATATAAATATTTTAAAGCATTTTAGAATATTTAAATTGCAAAAATATGGTATTAAGCTTTAAATTAACATTCATAAGAGTAAGAACAGCGGGAACGATCAATCTATTTGATGTAATGTTAATAGGAATTTTTGCGAAAATCTTCCTATTATTTATTAAACCATCAGTATCTTTTCCAAGTTCAACATTCATATCCACTTTAAGTTTTTTACTGTTTGCATTATTATTGTTTTCATCATCACGGTCATCTTCCCTATCTTTAATACGATTTTTTATAACCTTTAACCTTTAAAACCTTTAAAATGACAAACAAACAAACCTTTAAAATGAAATTTTTGATATGTATCAAAATAAAAATTGTTTTGAAAAATGTATCGGAAATAATATAATTGTATCAAAGTGGCAACGCTGAAATAACTTGTAGTTGTCTATTCTGATAATAAAAATTTGTTCTTATGTATTTTGTTTTCTCGAAACTATGCTGGTGTTTGCTTGGTAGCTTTGGTAGGTTTGGTAGATTTTATGTATCTTGGTAACTATAACTATAAGCCAAAAATTTATTTGGTTGAGGTTTTAAATTAGGTTGTATGTGTGGGTTGTTAACTTATAAGTTCCAAATAGCTTTATAGTAGGAAGTGAAGGTTGTTGATATTGTAAGTTGTCAGGCAGGGTTAATGAACTGAACAATTGATTTTATGTATCTTGGTTACTATAAGCCAAACATTTATTTTGGTTGAGGTTTTAAGTTAGGTTGTATGTGTGGGTTGTTAACTTATAAGTTCCAAATGGTTGTATAGTAGGAAGTCAAGTGTTAAGCAATTTGAAGTAGGTCGGCCCTTAATAGACAAAATTGTATACCTGGTTTAAATACTAGGCGTACATATAAAAGTATACTTAGTATATACATATATGTAAATAATGTCTGCTTTTACTCTTTAAATCTTTATTACATTCTTAAAAATTTTAAATTAATACACAAACAAATATATTTTTACAATACAAATGAAGATGTAAAAATTTGAATGAATACTATTTTGATTTACTTATCAACACGTGCTTTTTTTTGTTTTTTTGTTATATCCGTACGGTAAAGAACTACCATCTTCATTAAATTTTCGTTTTTCCGATTTTGGTTGATATTTTTTTATTTCGGGAATTGTAAGTACATCATGATTTTTATTTCGACGAATATTTTCTGAAATGACGTATGTGTCTGCACTATTCAATGAATTTAAAACTGCTGCCTTTATGCTATTAAAATTAATTTTTAGAGAAGCTTCATAACCAAGAGAGAATCCTTTAACTTTACAAAAAAATTTTTCTGTATTATCTTTTGTACAGTAAATTTTGTAGGCGTAGTTCTTGGGACCACCACTTACAAATTCTGTAATATAACTTCCTATACCATAACATTCTAATTCATCAGTCATGCCTCCTATAAATTCACCTATTTCTGGTTCATATTCTCCTTCTTGGCTAATATACAACACTGAATCTGGTGTCATAATATAATACCCTACTACCCAGCTTCTCTAGATAACTATAAAGTTGAAGACGAGCATGTGTTGTTGTATAAGCAGCGATACTTACATTGACAGTAGATAAAGAAGTTACTGCTTCTTCTTTATATTTCCAGCTAACCACTATGGTTTCTTCATTTACTTGAAATATGTGATATACTTCTACAGAAGGGTTTGTTATTAACTCGTAAAGTTTAAAAGGTTGATTTATAATGGTGGTTTGTTGTTGATTTTTCCTTTGCTCAAATTTTCCCCAGAATGAGTTTAAAATAATCTTAGCAAACGATCTTATACCAGGGCTATTAAGTACTTTATCGTATTCTAATTTAACTTCTTCCTTTTCAAAAAACCTATCAATATGTTTTTGCTTTTCTTTTTGAGTCTGACATTTTATTGGCCATCTAGAAGCTTCTTATTTAATTTTTATAAATTTGTTCATCATTTCAGTGAATAAACCATCAATACCACTGCAATTGTCATATTTTACTGTTTCGTATTCCCAAATTTCATAAATATTTAAAAGTTTATACCCTTTTTCAATTGTTTTTTTAATTTCATCAATTACCCAAGTTCCTACTAATGCTCTTTCATTGTCTGTATGTTCACAGTATTTTCCTTGATAATTTTGTTCATTACAAGTGTTACATAATGAGCACATCAATTTATTGTTTTGTTTTGCAGGTAACACGAGGTGTAATAGATTTGTTGGTGGTAAAATTTTACATTGATAATACCGTCAATAGCCATTGTTTTTAACTTGGAGCAGGCATCTTCTCCAACATAAATCTTAGGATGGTTGATGGGAAATTTCCCTTGTTTGCAAACATATGTGGGTATAAGGAACATACATCTATGTATTTAATTTTTCTCCTTGTTTACATTTATAATATGTGTAAGTATTTCCCGTTCTTCCGCCATAAAATGCATCACGAGGACTTAAAGAAACTAAATTAATTAATGAATGATTTTCTAAACATCTCATATTTTCATTGTGTCTTATTAGCTGCCGGAATTCACATTCCCACATCTCAAAAACTTTATATTCACATGATTTTATAAACTCTGATTTCATTAATGTTTTTTCATATCGTAGATTCAAAGTATCGCCAGAGTTATCATATAATGGTATATCCCTCTGGTTTGTTAAACATTTTGGATGTCCATGATAATAGCAACCGTAAAATTCAAATATTTCTTTAGTCTCTTCGCACAATCCATCGATTTTAACATTTCCGATTTGTTTTTCTTTTCCATTAAATGCACATTTCAAATCAATTTTTCTCAAATCTTTTTCCAAAATAAACCACTGCATGGCAATTTTTGACTGATTGTCTACCATCCTATATCCTCTTCTTGGTATAATACCTATAGTATTCGATTTGAGAATGTTTCTTCTATATACAAGATTACAGCCGGAAGCTATTGTTGTTACTTCTTAAAACGGTTCAACATTACATTCTTCTAAAAAAATATTCCTGAAAACCAGACATGCTTTAGTTAGAATTTCAACATCATTTTCACAGTATTATAAAATATCTTTCTCCATATTAAATTCCGAGTTTCTATTTTGTTCATACCACATTAAAAATTCATCACGCTCATCTGCTTTCATTGTATTAGAGTTACATTATTTAATTGCTGGAAGTGTGCCAATGTAATTTTCATTGTCCAATTTATTAAATAGATGTGGAAAATAACCCTTTTTCAAATTGATCGATAAATTAAAAGCTTTTGGTAATTATCATAACAACAATTTTTGTACCTCGCATAATTAACTTTGGTTAAAGTACAGTTTTATTGCGTATATAATTCAGAATAAATGATTTTAAAATAAATTTCATGAAATCTTCTTCACATTTTTTGCATTAAAAACTCTTTCTCTTAATTTTTATTTTTGACAGAAGTATAGAGAATCAATGTTTATACATTTGAAGCATCTCAGTTGAGTCACACATAAACTTGGAACATGTTCTTTTATTTATGTAGAGCTAATTTCTTCTTGTCTTGTTTCTAAATCATAAAATACGTAAATGCAGTTTTCAAAATTTACTTTTGTTTTGTCTTGCTGAATGAAGCATTTATGGTTTTCAGGAACATGATTGTCGCAAATTTTACAAAAATATTCTCCACATATATGAGTCCTACAACTTTTATGAACTTCAAAACAAAATTTGCATTTTCTAATTTCTTCACAGATGCTTCTATTTTGTGAACTGGAAGAACCACCAAAAAAAGAAAACTGGTGGAATTATTTAATTCATAAAAAAAAACCTTTAAAAAAATTTTTAAAGTTTAAAGATATGGAATAATAGGCTCTATAAAATACATAAAATTAAAAAAATAAACACCGTTTACGGTGAAAAATGGATCTTTGAGACCCTAAATAATATTATATTTATATCGCAACAAAAAGTTGTGGTATTTGAAGATAATGATTTCCGAGAGGAAATCGAAAAAATTATTTATTTCCTAGTAAACGAGGAAAATGTTTTAATTTTAAAAGAAGAATGTGGTGATTTTCAATTCGCCACAAAACAATAATTATAGTTTAAGCTTTTATGTTATATAATTTATTCTATATTAAGAATTATTATATATATTAAGAATTATGTTTTTATATTAAGAATTTTATATAAAGAATTTGTTCAATAAAAAATTTTATTTCAAATAAATTTTGTACTGTTCTAAATTTATTTTCATTTTTCAGATGTTAGGATTTTATTTTATTTTTCAGATTTTAGAATTTTATTTTATTTTTGATTTTATTTTTAGATGTTAGGATTTTATTTTATTTTTCAGATGTTAGGATTTTATTTTATTTTTCCGATGTTAGGATGTTATTTTATTTTCAGATGTTAAGATTTTATTTTATTTTTCAGATGTTAGCAAATTTTTCAGATACTTATTAAAGTTTTATTTTACAGATATTAAATAATATTTGTTGAATTTATCCATGTGATATGTTTTTCGTCAAACCCAAGCCATTTAACAAAAACTTTATTGCCCTTTTTCTTTAAACTTTTCTTGACAAGATATATGTTTGGGTGCTTAAGACATCGGCCAAAAAGAATTCTTAACCCATATTGTAAACATAATTTTGTATTCTTTATTGATTGTTTCGAGTACCTTTCATAAAATTGATGATGGCACTTACACCAATCATGATATTTTAAAATAGCTGCCTTTTTTCCAATGCGTAAGTTGCGTAAAAAACGTAAGTTGCTACAAGAGATTCTGTATCAAAACCAACAAGAACTTTTAATGACTGATTTCTGTTGAGAAAGTATGTATAGCTCAACTTCCATTTTGTGCGCGAACCTTGATCTTCCATTACTACATACTACAACTAAAGCATTTTATTATTAATTATATTGCTGAGGTACACAAGATTGTAAAAAATTTGAATTTCCAAAAAAATTGTAAAACATATTAATAATCAGATTGTCGTTTCCTATATGATTATCTTTGTGAAATTGATTCAAAAAAGTTTTCATACTTAAACCAAAACATCTATACCAGCCAAAAACGCAACAGTATTGCCCACATACATCTGAAAGAATACCCTGCCTATTATTAAAAACTATGCACTGATTTTTTAAGTATTCCAAAATTTTCGGTTTATCTGGGACTCCACCATACGAATGAAAATATTCTGTGCAACCATGCTCTGAAATATAAAGGGCAAACCAATGTGTTCCCGGATCTTTTATCTTGTCAGTGTTTACAATTAAAAAATTTGGGTTTTCTTTTATTTTTGGAATTTTGTCTAAAGCAAAAACTCCCTTAAAATATTTGTTTGTAAATTTGTTACATTTTAAAACACTAATTATTTCTAAAGTGTTCATGACTCAAACTGACTCAAATCATACACTCTACTTATTTATTTTTTAATTTATAATAATAACATCAAATTTTCCTAGCACCTGTCTTAATTCTTTATTAATTTTATCAATATGTACAATTCCAAAAGAGTAATTTTCCAAATTTTCATTTATAATTTCTTTTGTTGGGAATTTGTAAGTAATCTCGTAAGATTTGGACTCAGAGCATTCTGCTGTCATTCTAAGTTTATCAATACAAAAATATAAAACCTAACATTAAAACTGACTGACTGACTGACGATTGGAATCGAAACTAGATAAATTCAATATAATAATTCGGAATGCCGCTTGGAACAATAGAAAAGAGTGTAAATATAGAACAGTGGGAAATAAATACCCTAAGGAAATATTAGATTTGATTAAGAAAAAAAGAAAGTCCAGACGTGTATGGCATCAATCAAACGATCCAGCGGATAAAAACATATTGAACAGATTAACACAAAATCTTAGAAAAAATATGCAAATACCTTAACGGCTAATGAAGAGACAAATCACTCTATGTGAAAGGCAACGAAAAATGTTAAAAAACGTCTCCTACAAGTTCCGCCAATTAGAAAAAATGATGGAAACTGGGCGAGGAGTAATAATCAAAAGGCCGAAGCATTCGCAGATCATCTGGAGGAAATTTTTCGACCAAATGAAATGACGCAGATCTTTTTAATGAAGAAGAAAATGATAGAAATGGAGAAAATCGAGCCATTCACACAAAGAGGAATAGTAGAATAAATTAAAACTCTCCAATCAAATAGAGTCCCAGATAATAATTTAATTACAGTTGAAATACTTCAGCTGCCAAAAAAGAGATTAACTGTGCTAACTTTTATAATTAATTCAGTAATAAGCCTGAAATACGTACCTAGAGTGTGAAAAATTGCTGAAATTTTAAGATATTAAAGCCAGGGAACCCATCGAATGAAGCTAAAACTTATAGACCTATATCTCTGCTTCCAATAATATCGAAATTATTTGAAAGACTGTTGCTGAAAATAATGAAATCTATAATAGAAGAAAGGAAAGGAAATTATCAATTTGCTTTTAGATCTTAACATTACGCTGTGGATCAAATACATAGAAAAATAGGGCTCATAGAAAGGGCTCTTCAAAAAAGAAAATTTTCTCTACAATATTCCTTAACTTCGTCCAGGCGTTTGATAAAGTACGGCACGGTGGATAATTATACAAATTAGGTAAAATACTACCCAGAGTCTACGTAGATATACTGTCATCATATCTGAGGATGATAACTACTCCATCCTTAAGATCATTGTTTTCTTGAACAATGTTTTCTTTAGTTTTCCCGTTAATTGCCACTAATTGTTTCCTTTGTTTGATTTTTCTATGTAAAATATTATACATAATTGATATTATTATAAACATTAGTAATATCATACTGTTAACACAAATTAATACTTTCTTTTTTATTAATACTTAATACAAGTTAATACTTTGTTTCTTTTTTTTTTTTTCTTTATTTCAATTAATTATTAATACTTAAAAACTAAAAACATTCCTTTTATATTTCATACAAAAACTTATAAATTGTTAAAATTTTTGTTTAAAATATTTTTGTTTTATAATTCTAAATTCATCTTAAAAATCTAAGTTTTTTATGACCCTAGCCTAAGCCGTTTGGTCTTATAAATTTTGAGGATTAACGTATTGGTCGAAATAAGTAATTATTACCAATTATAATAAGTAATTTTATTCTTTTTTTTTTTTTCTTCTTGTTTTAATTCAATTTATTAACTACAACTAAGTTTGAATATAAGATTTTTGATAATATTTTAAGCAGTTTAAAAGTTTACAAATTTTGTATATAATCTTTTATTATCTTTTTAAAATGGATTATGTTGTTTATGTTTTTAATTTCATTAGGGAAATCATTGTATATTCTAAGACAGTTGTATAGACAATTGTTCTCGCGATTACCTGTCAAAACAGAGTTAAATAAAAGTTCAATCTGTTTCTTGTATTACGGTTATGAATATCTATCGATCTATTTAAGATAAAATTGTGCTTAATTTTGTTATTTATAATTTTGAATGCTGTTATATATAATTCATATTTGCATATATGTGAAAAGCTGGTATATTGGGCTGTATACAGCATATTTGTGGGATGCATAATGGGATATCTATGAATTATTTTGATTGCCTTTTTGTTTAATATATCTAGTTTATGTAAATGAATTTGTGGCGCATCTGCTCCAAATGGGATTTAAATATGTAAGATTTGATAGAATAAATGAAGTATAAATAATATACAAAACATTTAACGTGAAATATTTTTGAAGTCTTCTAAGTATAAAAATGTATGGAGTTATTTTCTTCGAAACAAGATCTATATGTTCTTGCCACTTCATTTTATTATCTATTACTAATCCTAAGTAGTTGAAATTTTTTACAATTTCAATACTTTGGTTATTATAAATAATATTAGTATTTTGGCAATTTTTGTTTTTGTTAAATATAACTTTAGTTTTTTTAATATTTAAAAGAAGGCGATGTTTTTTCAACCATTCATCGATCATTTTAACATCCATTTCAATATCATATTTTACTTCTTCTTCGTGTTTTCTATCGTATTTTAGTACAGCATCATCTGCATAAAGCTGTATTGTACCCTTTAAATTTAATCGCGATATGTCATCTATGTAGATTTTAAAAAGATCTGGCCCCAAGATAGAATCTTGTGGAACACCTTTTTTATTCTTTTTTGGTTTGCTTTCTATACTGTTAAGCCGAACTTTTTGGAAACGATTGCATAAATTAGATTTAAAAAAAGATATTTGACTTGGGTTAAAATTCATTTTTACTAATTTAAATAGGAAAATTTCATGATCTACACATTCAAATGCTTTTTGTAAATCAAGAAAAACGCAGGCAACATATTTCTTATCATCTATACTTTTAGAAATAAAATTTGTAATATTTAAGCTGGCAGCGGTTGTGTTAGATTTTTTTTCAAATCCATATTGATTCTCACTAAGTATCCGATTATTAATAATAAATGAACTTATTCGGTTTTTTATAATTGATTCGAAAATCTTCGAAAAAGCACTTAGGACAGAAATTGGTCGGTAGTTTGACTGATTAGATACGTCTCCGTTCTTAAAAATCGGACTTACAACTCCTGTTTTAAGTGATTGCGGGAAAGTATTTGTAAAGAAAGATAGATTTATAAATTTAACTAAAATTGGAGTAAGATGATGTGCGAATTTTTTAATAAATTTAGCTGAGATATTGTCATACCCAGTAGCTGCTATTAATTTCAAGTTATTAATCACAGTGCTCACTTCTTCAGCATTAGTTGGACTGAAATTAAAACTCTGATGGATATTACGAGAAAATTTATTCATATAATTATAGTCCAATTCCTCCGTAGGCACATTAATTTCTTTCGTTACATTACATGAAAAAATCGTTTATTGATTCAGCAATGTCACGAGGATTATCAATTATTTTGTTGCTAACCTTTAAAGTCTTGATATTATTTTTAGTGCTCATACATTCAGTATTATACATAACATTTTTATATAAATCCCAGAGTATTCTGCCATTACATGGACTTAAGACTTAGATTCTTGACTTTTTTTTTTATGTATATAAAACAGATTTTTAACATGGGCATTATCTGGGTACTTTTTACGGAATTTAAGGAAAGAATCGCGTATTTTAATACCTTTTTCTATTTCGTCATTCATCCACACATTTTTTTGTTTGTTTTTTACCGGTATAGTCTTTACGGTATAGTTTTTTACCGGTTCACAGTATTGCTTGCTATAATCATAGTTGGTTTAACTTAACACAGTTTTAACTTTTCTTGTTTTTTCTTTTTCTATTTTTGCATTTATGCTTATAAAAAATAATTGATGGTTGGAAATAAGAGTATCTAATATATAGAAGAAATATTGATACTCTAAAATATCTGTTATGAAATGATCTATTATGATCCGTGAGTTATTACTAATTCTTGTGGCATAACGCAATGATTTTTTATTACAAATTACGTACCCATTACTAAGCAGAGTATTTGAATAATTTTTAATATAGTTAATATTATCAGCTAGCAGATCTAAATTAAAATCACCTAGAATTATTGAGTGTTTGTATTTATTTGTTATTTCTTCTATTTTAGAAATAAAATTATTTATGGAAGTTTTATGAAATTTATAAATAGAAAAGATATTATTTTGTTTAATCAACTTAATTGCTAAAATGTTTGAGAGTTCAAAATTTTCTTCAAAAATTAAATTACTATTTATTCTATAATCTACGTAAATTGCAGTACCGCCATAAGAGTCTTCACGATTTGAAAAATATGTTTTGTAGCCCGGTAAATTAAAAAATTTATTTTCCGATTCATTTAACCATATTTCCGTAAGCACAACTATGTGTATTTTGCAATTATAAGAATTAATTAATGTTTCAAGATCATATAATTTTTTTCGTATACTTTGTATATTTAAATAGATAATATTAAGATTTTGTTTGTATTCTATATTCATAAAATTGTTGTCAACCTCTGCAAAATATTTAATTCTCAAAAGATCATTGATATTAATTGTATCAGCTGATTCCATTTTTGACAGATAAGAAAAAATTATATATGTATATTATGTATAAGCATTAATAAGACGTATGTCACATTTAAAACTTTTATAATTTATCGATAGAATAAGTAAATTTGTTTATTCATTTTTAAAATATAAAATCATAAATTTAATAAAAAAAAAAAAGATAAAAAATGTCTGTTAATTTTTGATAAGTTACTAATTAATAAAATTCGTGAATAAATTGAAAAAAAAACAAAAAGCAAAAAAATTATAAAAATATGTAAATACTATTGTAATATTGTAGATTTTAAGGTAGAAGTTATTTGTGAAATTAATTAAGTCAATAAAATTATTATAATATGAATAAAAAAAATTATATGAAAAATTACCAGTAGTATTAAATTTAATTATATTAGTTTGTAATATTAAAAAACAAATTAACATTACAAACAGAATTAAATTAGTTTGCAATGTGTACAAACTTAATGTCATTAAATGTGTTAAAATCATTTCATTTTTTAGTGTTAGGTTAAGTAGAACCATTTGATAAATTTGAAAAAAAAAAACAACAAAAAAAAATTAAAATATGCCGATATTAGTATAATATTATGAAATTGAGGCTGAAAGCTATTTGTAAAGCTACTGAAAATTATAAATTGGTTATTTGAAAAGAAGAAATTTAGTGTTATTTTGAGTAAAGTTAACAAATGTATTGGAAAAAAATAATAAATATAATTAGAATACGGAGTTATGAAGTTACTTGGAATTATAGAATCATTATTTAAAAAGAAAAAACAAATTAGTGTAAAATTTAATATATTAATGTGTAATGTTAAAACTTTTTTTAACAAATTTAATATCATTAAAAGAAGAAATTTTGAATACTTTACTATTGTTTTGTTTTCGTAAATATATTTCGCTGTCCTTGACCCAAAGAAATTGAAAATTCTGTGAGATTTTAATTTGTTTTGCCTCATGGTAGAGTTTTGATTGTAAGGCTGTAAGGTGGTGACGAAAAAAAATTTCATTGTTTCCTTGATGGACCAAATCAAGTTCTGCGCTGAAGAGATGTTTAAAAGAACGTGTTTTTGATATTAATTCTTGTTTAGCCCTTTCAGAACTTAATTTAACAATATATAGTGCTCTTTTTGTTCTACCATCTCCTATCTTCTGATCCAATGCTGTAATTTCAGAAATATCATTTCGGTTTATATCGGCTTTTATATGTTTAGCAATACGCGTTACTACTTCGGTTGAATCTTTAATATCAGACGGCAATCCAGCCAGTATGATATTATTTTCGATGTTTTGTTTTTGATTTTCATCTAAAAGCTGATCTATTTTGTTGACTCTCGCTTCAAGGTAATTAGATTTTTGTTCCTCCGCCTCTAAACGTTTCTTCAATTCTTGATTTTCCTTTGAAATGGTTTTGTTTTCTTTTATTAGATCGTCTATTTGTTGTGATTGATAAATTTGTGTTTTTCGAATATCATTCATAATTGAGACTTGCGATTTTAAATACATAGCAATTTTATCCATTGTGCAGCTAGTCGTATCAAAATTCAGAAGCTGATCAAACGCAAGGTCTGAGGTGTTTGTCGGAAGAAAAGCATTATGTGAGTCTCTGAAGATTGCATTTTCTTCATCCTCTTCGCTTATTAGAATTGATTCGTTACCATTTATAGGACACGCGAAATTTGTATTTATAAAAATAAATATTGTTATTTTTTTTTATAATGAATTAAAAAACGGTTTATTTTAATGTTGTTGTTATATTTAATTTTATTGGATTTTACTGTTGTGTTTTTTGTATATAACTGAATTTCTTATTTCTAAAATTTTGTAACTGTACTTCAATATTTTCGATTATCAGCAATATTGATCATTTTATAAAAACTAAAAAGATACACATATTGAACGGTCAGCAATATATTCATTTTAATAATATTCTGTACATGTGTTTTTAAGTGGATATTCCATATACATATTTTTAAGTATACAAAAAGTATTTCATTTCAATATTGCTCAATAATCAAGAATACGAAGTACAATTTTACATTGTCAACGTATTACATATTTGTTTTGTTAAAAATTTGAATTTAACAGGTTATTAACACTTGAAAGTATTTTATCATAGTTATCAGTTTTTATTTCAATTTTATTAGGAGGATCTTCTTTTTTGTTCGAAAGTGAACAGTTATACATAACTCGCGCGACATCGCCAAGAGACACTGCTGTTTTTTATTGCATAAAAAAGTTCGTCAGAAACTTGCTCACATTTTGTATGTGCAAAAAGATGACACTGCGTGCACTAAATACCTTTTGATTTACCACTTATATTTTTATTGCATATTTTGCATTGCTTTGACATTGTTTATATATTTGTTAATGTGTATTGTTAATATGTACAAAAATTTTTTTTTTTTTTTTATTTAAAGAAAATTTATTTTTGTTTTTTTAATTTTTTTTTTTATTTTGTTTTTCTGAATTATTTTAATTCTATTTATCTATTTGGTAATCTATTTATTTTTTTGTTAACTTAATTGTAAAAAATTAAATTTAAATTAACTGACAGTTAAAACAACAGTTATGACAGTTATGAACTTGACAGTTAAAACAACCAACCACTTTCTCTACCACTTTCTCTTTCACTTTCTCTTTCTCTTTCTTCTTTTCAGATTTAATTTCCTTAATTTTATTATAACTCTCAAGTTGTTTATAATTTAAAGATTCAAGATTTATTAGATTAGAACATTATTCATTTTAGTATTTGGAATTACAATGATTTGTTTAAATTAAGGAATTTGAAATTTGATTATTTGAAAATATTATATTATTTATTTCAATTGAACAATTTTTAAAAAAATACATCATTATTATTTAATAAGTATTTAACATTATTACAATTATAATTCTATTTTAAGTTTTTTGCACTTTTTATTAAAATAATTTCAGTATCAATTTAATTACTTTTACGTTAGTTTCAATATTTTTTGTACAATCATAATAAGTTTTTATACTCTACACATTAAGTATAGGGTATATTAACTTTGGTATGGTGTTTGTAACCACCAAAAGGAAGCGAGTTAGGTATAGACATGTATATATATTCTGAATAAGGATCACCGCCTGAGTCGATTTAGCGATTTCCGTCCGTCCGTCCGTCCGTACGCACGATAACTCAAAAAATAATGATGCTATCTTGATGAAATTTATACTGTAGGTTAACAATGACTAAGGTAACGCGGGGATTGTAAATGGGCGAAATCGGACCATGCATTCATACAACTCCCAAAACCTAATACGCATATTTTCGAAATTAATAAAGATAGAAACTTAAAATTTTGTACGAGGGTGTGTTTTTCTGAATCACTGATATCCCCAAAATTTGAGATGAATTGGAGTGGTTGTTCGGGTACCTCCCATACAACTCCCAAAACCGAACATGCATATCTTCGAAATTAATAAAGATAGGAACTTCAAATTTGATACGAGGGTGCTGTT
The DNA here is from genome assembly GCA_947095535.1 of Poecilobothrus nobilitatus. Taxonomy (NCBI): domain Eukaryota; kingdom Metazoa; phylum Arthropoda; class Insecta; order Diptera; family Dolichopodidae; genus Poecilobothrus; species Poecilobothrus nobilitatus. The sequence continues at coordinate 160,689,987 of OX352774.1, read as the reverse complement.
TCCTAAAGCCCTGATTTTTCTAATATTTGAGATGAATTGGAGTGGTCGTTCGGGTACCTCCCATACAACTCCCAAAACCGAACAAGCATATCTATTCGAAATTAATAAAGACAGAAACTTCAAATTTGGTACTAGGGTGTTGTTTCCTGAATCCCTGATTTGTCCAAAATTTGAGAAGAATTGGAGGAGCTGTTCCGGTACCTCCCATACAACCCCCAAAACCGAACATGTATATCTTCGAAAGTAATAAAGATAGGAACTTCAATTTTGATACGAGGGTACTGCTTCCTAAATCCCTCATTTGCCTAACATTTAAGATGAATTGGAGTGGTCGTTCGGGTACCTCCCATACAACTCCCAAAACCGAACAAGCATATCTTCGAAAGTAATAAAGGCAGAAACTTCAAATTTGGTACAAGGGTGTTGTTTCCTGAATCTCTGATTTGTCCAAAATTTAAGATGAATTAGACCAAACAAGCATATCTTCGAAATTAATAAATATATAAACTTTAAATTTGATATAAGAATGTTCTACCCTGTTGATGTCTCTAAAATTTGAGATGAATTGGGGTAGTGGTCCGCGTGCCTTCACACACTTCCCAAGACCTAACAATCATATTTTCGAATTTAATAAAGATAGAAACCTGAAATTTTGTACAAAGGTTGTAACAGCATTTATTTTTTTAGCTTGTATTAAATACCTAACTAAAATAACTTATGCATTTTTAATTTAATTTGAATTTTTTAGGTGTAGGGTATAAATAAGTCGGTTGCATCGACTTACTGTTATTTTACTTGTTTTAAATAAATTTTGAATATACTGTGACACTAATTTTAATTTGTTTATACTCGTATATCTCTCTTCAGAGTAATAATAAAGTTTAATCTTATATGAAATAACATCGAAAGGATCGATACTAAAGTTCTTCGAAATTTGAGTTTGGAACTGGTACAATTTTTGCGATTGGAATTTCCAGGACGAATATTAGGTTATTATCATAAATCGCTACAGAACTTTTTATTTTTTGAATTTTAAATGAATTTATTTCGAACAAGTCTCTCTCTTTCGGTGTCAGAATAGGTCTGCTCATAGTTTGATGTTCAGACTATGAGCATGAATTTTTTTACAATCCAAGAAACATCGTTTAAAAGTTTATTAATCATTACATTATTTTTGTTAATAGTTTTTTGAATTAGTTTTAAATTATTTTTGACATTAACTTTTATTTTTATTTGTTTATTGGAGTTTGTTATTAGATTATGAATATTTTCGTCAATTGATTTTAAATGATCTTCCAATTCTACTCGATCATCATCGTCCATAGTTCCAAATACCCATTTTAGAATTGAATCACCAAGGTTGATTAAAGCTCTGTTAGATCTAAAAGAAGTTCGAGTTGGAATATTTGCCTGTTCTATGGTTGTAAATGCAGCTTCTGTTTTGCATTTTTGAATATTTATTATTGCTGGACATGGAGTTATTAAGGTCAATATTAGGAAGATTACTACCTGTGAATTTTAAAATATTTTTTTTTAATTCGAAAAGGATGAATATTTTTATTTTTGTTATCAATTAGTTTATTATTAATTTTAGGACATTTAATTTTTTTATATTTTGATTATATTTCTATTTGACGAGCTTTATTTCTTCATGACGAAGAAATTTGTGTAATTTCTTTATGACGAACTGTGGCGGGGTTTCGGGCTACAAAGAGTTCACCGGTATTAGGTATTTCGAAGTTAGTTATATTTTCGTTTAATTTTGTTATACATCATTTTATTTTTATTTTCTAATAATCTATTTCTAATAATGTTAAAATTTAAATTGTACCCGTTAATAAAATCAATAGATTTTATTGCAGAAGCTAGCAAATTGTATTATTGTAAGCTTGAACAGCTTTAAGTATCTTACTTTCAGTATCTGAATGAGGTACAGTGACATTTAAAATTCTAATATCTTCAAATATAGTTCCATGAACTCTCTCTATATCCGAATTCTCTGGATGATATGAAGTGAACTTCAATTTTCTGTAACATGCAAACATTATTCAAATTTAGACTATAGAATTAGTTATCGAATATAAATTTCTTTGGTTTTCCGAAAAGAGAATTTCTAAGTTTTAAGATCTGAACTATAGTTATACTATTTCTGTTAAATTATTTATAACTTATTTAAAATTATTTTTTAAATTAATATAAAATTAATATAAAATTAATAATAATTAATTAATATAAAATAATTAATATAAAAATAAAAAATTTACCAAAAGTTCTGAAAATGGCTAAGCAACAATACCACTCATGCAGGAAAAATTTTTATGGAAAGATAAAAACAATACAATGCAGCAGCTGCAGAAAATTTTTCCACTTAGGATGTGCGTCTGTAGCTGAAGCAGTTATAAAGGCTGCTGATTCCGGTTTTGCATCGTGGAGATGCAAATATTGTCCACCAATAGATGATGTAAATGATATTCATCGTTCGCAGGCTTATCTGAGCGAACAAATGGAGGATCTTCTTATTAAAAAAAGCACTGACCTGAAAAATAAAATGAATATTATGTAAAAATAACTAAATATAATGGAAAATATTATTAATAAAAAACAGCAAGAATAAAACAAAAGCAAAATAATAATTTCCGGGCTTCCAGCTAATATAAAAGATTCGATGGGAGTTGTGCTGAAAGCTGGTGAACAGTTGAGTTCAAATACATTAAAAGAAAACATTGTCAGTATCACAGAACTAAAAAGCAAAAGACATTATAATTCAGTCAATAATAATAGTAATGTTAATAATAATAATAATAACCAAAACCAATCACTATATTTGCTGAAATTAAATTCCGAGTCAACTAAACTTGATCTTATGGCTAAAAAAAAATTAAAACGTATTTTTACTAACTAATACATATCTTCATTTAACATTAATTTATTTATTTGAACATTAATTCTTTTTATACCCTACACCTAAACTATAGGGTATATTAACTTTGGTATGGTGTTTGTAACCACCAAAAGGAAGCGAGTTAGATATGGACATGTATATATATTCTGAATCAGGATCACCTCCTGAGTCGATTTAACGATGCCCGTCCGTCCGTCCGTTCGCACGATAACTCAAAAACTAATAAAGCTATCTTGATGAAATTTATATAGTAGGTTACTAATTACGAAAGCAAGGTTAAGTTCGAATCACGACAAAATCGGTCCATGGGTTCGGATCTTGGAAGCTTCCGAACGATCCCCAGAGCAAACGAGATTATCTCCAAAACCAACAAAGATAGAACCTTTAAATTTTTTACAATGATGTTCCTTTCCGTTTGATTTATGTCTCTGAAATTTAAGAGGATATGGTCCATGGGTTTGTATTTTGGAAGCTTCCGAACGACCCCAAAAGCAAATGAGATTATTTCCAAAAACAACAAAGATATAACCTTTAAATTCGGCAGAATGGTGTTCTTTCATGTTTGATTTAGGTCTCTGAAATTTGAGAGGATTTGGTCCATGGGTTCGGATTTTGGAAGCTTCCGAACGAGCCCCAAAGCAAATGAGATTATCTCCAAAACCAACAAAGATAGAATCTTTAAATTTTGTACAATGATGTTCCTTCCCGTTCGATTTATATCTCTGGAATTTAAGAGGATTTGGTCCACGGGTTTGGATTTTGGAACTTCCGAACGAGCCCCAGAGCAAATGAGATTATCTCCAAAAAGAACAAAGATATAACCTTTAAATTTGACAGAGTGGTGTTCTTTCATGTTTTATTTAAGTCTCTAAAATTTGAGAGGATTTAGTCCATGAGTTCGGATTTTGGAAGCTTCCGAACGAGCACCAGAGCAAACGAGATTATCTCTAAAACCAACAAAGATAGAACCTTTAAATTTTTTACAATGATGTTCCTTCCCATTTGATTTATGTTTCTGAAATTTAAGAGGATATGGTCCATGGGTTCAAATCTTGGAAGCTTCCGGACGAGCTCCTGACGAGTATATCTCCACAACCAACAAAGATAGAACTTTTATTTTTAGTACAGAGGTTTTCTGTTATGTTTCCTTTTCTGTAAAATTGGAAACTGACATTTGAAAGAATTTGAACCATGGGTTCGTATTTTGGAAATTTCCGGACGAGCACAAGAGTAACAAGCATATCTCCAAAGCCAACAAAAGTAGAACCTTTAAATTTAGTACAATGGTGTTCTGGCATGTTTTCTTTATGTTCCTGTGATGGATTCGATGAATTGGAGTGGCAATTCGGGTACCTGACACACACCTCCCAAGGACTAACAATCTTCGAAATTAATAAAGATAGAAACTTAAAATTTTTTACAAACGTGTCAAGCATATCCCAAGAGGATGCCTCTTTTACGTTCCTGAAATTCGAGTTGAATAAGACAGAAAAGGGAAGAAGTTCAAGCAGCTGCCAAAAAAACTTATGGATTTTTAATTTAATTAGAATTATTCAGGTGTAGGGTATTAATAAGTCGGTTGCATCGACTTACTGTTACATTTACTTGTTTCATATTTATTTTGTTTAATTTATATTCTAATAATAATTTTGAAACAACTAAATCACAACTTTAAATTTTTAATAAGCACTTTTTCAATTTTTGTTAAATACTTTTTATTTTTAAACTTCAATGCAATTCATGAATTCTTATTTACTGACTTTATTATTTACTTTGAAATATATAAAATTATTAATCAATATTATGTACAACCAAACAGATAATCCCAATTTACTTAATGAAACCATTAATTACATAATGGTTCATGTCTTAGATAAATTTGCTTTATTCTTTTTGACGATTTATATCTATAATCTGTATAACAAAAATATCAATATAGCAGACTGGGTATATATATACAAAATTTTGTTTTTTTACCACACTGCTTTTCCATATTAATATCGTAAGCTTAGGAGAATAATTTTCTTTTTTAATTATTTCTTATTTTTCAAACTTATATAATTCATTTCATTTCATTAATAATGGGTATACATGCAAATACACCTCTTGTGGATAATTTATGTATAAGTCATTCTACAGAGGTTGATAACCTTGAATACAAAAAATGTATAGAGAAAATTTTAATATACTATATCTTAACATACGCATAATATACTATATCTTAACATATTTAATTCCCATCCACAAAAAGGGCGACAAAGCACACGTCGAAAACTACCGTGGTATAGCTATTTTATCGACTATTCCTAAGTTGTTCAAAAAAATGGTCGTAAACAAAATTACACCCATCATAAACACAAAATTAAATGAACAGCAGCATGGTTTCAGAAAAGGTCGTTCTACCTCAACAAACCTTTTGGTTTATACATCTGAAATCCTTAATGAAATGGAAAATGGGCACCAAGTTGATGCTATTTACACAGATTTTAGTAAAGCATTTGATCGTGTCGATCATACTATTTTGCTTAACAAACTTGTTGCAATAGGTATTTCCGGTACATTTCTTACATGGCTGTACTCTTATTTAACAAATAGAACTCAAAATATAAAATTTCAAGGTTTTTTATCAAACACAGTAACCGTTATTTCAGGAGTACCTCAAGGTAGCCATTTAGGTTCACTTCTATTTAATATATTAATTTCAGACCTTTCGGCCAAACTAGTGGGTGTATCACATATTGCATTTGCCGACGATCTTAAAATTTACCACGTTATCAAAAATATTTCTGATGTTGCATTACTTCAGTCAAACCTACATTCTTTACAAGAATGGTGCTTTTCCAATAAGTTAGAGCTGAACATTCAAAAATGCAAGGCTATTAGTTTTACACTGAAAAGATCTACTATTTTATTCGATTATTCTATTGATAATGTAACTCTAGAAAGGGTAAGCAGCATGACCGATCTAGGGATTCTTTTGGATAATAAGCTTAACTTCCATCTTCACTATGAGCATATGATTTCCAAGGCAAATAAAATGTTAGGATTCATTAAAAGAAGAGCTAAAGAATTCAGTAACATAGCGGTGACAAAATCTCTCTACTGTTCTTTAGTACGATCTATTCTAGAATACGGCAACATTGTTTGGAATCCTGCATTTCAAATACATTCCGATAGAATCGAATCTGTTCAAAAACAATTCCTATTATTTGCTTTGAGAAATCAATATAACCCTATTGACTATTCAATGCTACCTAATTATAATGTAAGATTAAATTCATTGAACATGTTAACTTTATCTTCACGCAGGCAGATACTTTCATCCTGTTTTACTTTTGACGTTTTAAATAAAAATATTGACGTTCAGTTTTTGATAGATAGTTTTAAATTAAACAATGAAGTTAGAGTTACACGAAACACTAAGTATTTAATTGAAAATACTCATAGAACTGAATATGGAAGAAATGAACCAATTAACAGATGTTGCATTACATTCAACAAACACAGTAATCTCTTTTCAACACAAATATCAAGGAACACTTTCAAACAAAAATTAATACAAAAATTTGTTACTAACCTTACACAATAACTTTAACTTTCATAATATTAGATTACACAAATTCATATTCATATACATTTCATATTGTACAAATTATTTTATTTTTACCTAACTGAGTTATATTAATTCAAATCTAACTTTGTTTTTGCTTTGTAAGCAATTTGTAATTTACCATATAAGTCAATGTAATAATTTTTTTTTATTTGCATTTATCGTGTTTTATTTTGTACTTGTTATTACTAAGTTTTAGCCGTAAAAATTGTTATGTAAAAACCTTGTTTTGGTTATAATAATAAATAAATAAATAAATTACATTCTCATCATAAACAGCTGTGTAATAACTATAAAATTTTCCTGTGAACCGTACCAAATCAAAATTAAAGGCACTAAGTTAATACATTACAATAATTGCACTATCGAAATAAACGGATTTAACTATCATAGCTATAATACAAAACATTGGGATGAAATTCATTTACTACCTTCAGTACCACTAAAAATCAACTATTCGAACAATATCCAAAGCCTAAACCTACATAAACTAGAATCATTTCATATAGAAAACAATAAAACAGTAAAATTATTAGAAGTTTCAACATCAGAAAAACAAATCTTTAATTTTATTATAATATTAGTAACTCTATTTTTTACTATTAATATTCTAATATACCTCTTTTACAAGAACATTTTAGAAAAAGCAATTTAGTATTCCAGTCATAATTCCAAACACAAAACAACATTCTAACGAAATCGCCAACTCTTCAATGGCCGACACTTCACAACAAAAGGGGGACGGTTTATGTGATTTTGCAATCACTTCACCTAATCTAAGATTACGCAACAGCACCTGTATGAGCAACATTTAACAATTAAATTAAATTTAATTAAAACATCATATTACAATACATTAACCTTTATTAAAATCAATTTTAATTTAAATTTATGAATTATTACTAAGTATCAAATTACAATATTATGTGAACTTTAAAATTTAACTTTCTCATAATATTATTTCCTGTTTGTATATAATATTTTAATAATTGTATATAATTAATTGCTTAGAGTGCACCTTTTAAATATATAAAAATCATGTAAAATCAGAATTAAATTAATTAGGTTTGGATAAAGGAATAAAGCACATGTAACTTTTAATTTAAATAAATTGTTTTTTTTTTACCTTTGTTGACCAAAATACTAAAGTCCCGCGAAAATTGATTTTCGTAATGATACTATTCATGATTTTTGCAATGATACTATTCATAATATTGAATAAATTTAAAGACTCATGTCTTTATGAAGAGATTCATGAGTTAAATTCTATAGATTTAAATACGAATAAAATTATTATTTATATAAAAACCGACCATCTCAATGAAAAAAATAAAAGAGTTAATGAAATTATCACGAAAAATAGAGATTTATTTTATAAAGAGGGCAGTAAATTAACAAATATCAAAATGATTGACAAACATCAAATAATCACAGAAGATAGTCAACCCATATATTCCAAAATCTATAGGTTCCCAAAGATGAACGAACAAGAAGTGGAAAAGCAAACATCCGAAATGTTATGCCAAGGAATTGGAAAATTAAACATAATAATTCCCCATATACTTCGCCTATTTGGATTATTCCAAAAAAAAAAATGGTTCAATCAGGCAAGCAAAAATGGTGTCGATTACAGGAAACTTAATGATGTTAATTAGACGACAAATTCCTCATTCCTAATATCCCTTGTTTGATAAGTTGAGTCGATCTCAATGTTTGACGACCTTGGATCTCGCCAAGGACTTCCACTAGATTCTGGTAGATGAAAAAGACAACAGATAAAACAGCTTTTTCGACGCCTAAAGATCACTATGAATATGTCAGGATTCCATTCGCAGTAAAGAATGCTCCTGCCAAGTTGTAACGTATAATTAACTACGTTTTACATTAATATTTCTTATGTAGTATATCTTCATGATAATAATAATCTCTTTAATACATTACTACGAGAACATTTAGAGATTATTTCCAACATTTTCCAAAAGTTAAAAGAATTCAATCTAAAAATTCAAATTGATTAATGTATATTTTTAGTCAAAAATTCTGAATATTTATAACTAACCCGGCCAAAGTCAAAGTGATATAAAATTTAAATTTATCAAAATCCAAAAATCAATAAAGAGCTTTTTGGGAATAACGGACTATTACCGTAAGTTTATACGCGATTATGCGAAAATAACCCAATCGTTGACTTAATGCTTGACAAAATATAGCAAAATTGATATAAATAACAACAAATATATAGAAGTTTTTAAGAAACTAAAACAAATTATTACCGAGAATCCTATTCTCAAGTATCCTGATTTTAAACAGAGATTTACTCTGACAACGGATGTAAGCCTATAAGCTGTTAGGGCCGTTCTATCACAAAACGCCCCCACCTCATTTCTTTTGCTAGTTGTATTCTAAATGAGCACGAAATTAGATATAGTATGATAGGAAAGTAACTTCTTTCAATCGTATGGGCTACTAAATATTATATACCATACTTACCATTGGTCTAAACTCCTTAATTGAGCCGAATTCTAAACTCCAAAGATGGAGTATAAAACTGAATTAGTTTGATTTCGAAATTGAAAAACAATGAACTTGACGCTTTAGATATTCAGAAAATGACTACAGAAAGTATGAGCGATAGAGGTACAATTCATAGTTCTGTCGAAATTTTAGACAATGCTATTTCTATTGTAGATATTATTGTTAATTAAAGAAAATATTTTCGGATTCATTAAGCCAAATTTCTGTCAAAACTAAATCATGGGTATCCCAATCGTACAATTCAATTAACATTTCCAATTCATTTAGTTTATTTTGTAAGCTGCGTATGTTAATATACTATATCTTAACATACGCAGCTTACAAAATAAACTAAATGAATTGGAAATGTTAATTGAATTGTACGATTGGGATACCCATGATTTAGTTTTGACAGAAATTTGGCTTAATGAATCCGAAAATATTTTCTTTAATTAACAATAATATCTACAATAGAAATAGCATTGTCTAAAATTTCGACAGAACTATGAATTGTACCTCTATCGCTCATACTTTCTGTAGTCATTTTCTGAATATCTAAAGCGTCAAGTTCATTGTTTTTCAATTTCGAAATCAAACTAATTCAGTTTTATACTCCATCTTTGGAGTTTAGAATTCGGCTCAATTAAGGAGTTTAGACCAATGGTAAGTATGGTATATAATATTTAGTAGCCCATACGATTGAAAGAAGTTACTTTCCTATCATACTATATCTAATTTCGTGCTCATTTAGAATACAACTAGCAAAAGAAATGAGGTGGGGGCGTTTTGTGATAGAACGGCCCTAACAGCTTATAGGCTTACATCCGTTGTCAGAGTAAATCTCTGTTTAAAATCAGGATACTTGAGAATAGGATTCTCGGTAATAATTTGTTTTAGTTTCTTAAAAACTTCTATATATTTGTTGTTATTTATATCAATTTTGCTATATTTTGTCAAGCATTAAGTCAACGATTGGGTTATTTTCGCATAATCGCGTATAAACTTACGGTAATAGTCCGTTATTCCCAAAAAGCTCTTTATTGATTTTTGGATTTTGATAAATTTAAATTTTATATCACTTTGACTTTGGCCGGGTTAGTTATAAATATTCAGAATTTTTGACTAAAAATATACATTAATCAATTTGAATTTTTAGATTGAATTCTTTTAACTTTTGGAAAATGTTGGAAATAATCTCTAAATGTTCTCGTAGTAATGTATTAAAGAGATTATTATTATCATGAAGATATACTACATAAGAAATATTAATGTAAAACGTAGTTAATTATACGTTACAACTTGGCAGGAGCATTCTTTACTGCGAATGGAATCCTGACATATTCATAGTGATCTTTAGGCGTCGAAAAAGCTGTTTTATCTGTTGTCTTTTTCATCTACCAGAATCTAGTGGAAGTCCTTGGCGAGATCCAAGGTCGTCAAACATTGAGATCGACTCAACTTATCAAACAAGGGATATTAGGAATGAGGAATTTGTCGTCTAATTAACATCATTAAGTTTCCTGTAATCGACACCATTTTTGCTTGCCTGATTGAACCATTTTTTTTTTTGGAATAATCCAAATAGGCGAAGTATATGGGGAATTATTATGTTTAATTTTCCAATTCCTTGGCATAACATTTCGGATGTTTGCTTTTCCACTTCTTGTTCGTTCATCTTTGGGAACCTATAGATTTTGGAATATATGGGTTGACTATCTTCTGTGATTATTTGATGTTTGTCAATCATTTTGATATTTGTTAATTTACTGCCCTCTTTATAAAATAAATCTCTATTTTTCGTGATAATTTCATTAACTCTTTTATTTTTTTCATTGAGATGGTCGGTTTTTATATAAATAATAATTTTATTCGTATTTAAATCTATAGAATTTAACTCATGAATCTCTTCATAAAGACATGAGTCTTTAAATTTATTCAAAATTATGAATAGTATCATTGCAAAAATCATGAATAGTATCATTACGAAAATCAATTTTCGCGGGACTTTAGTATTTTGGTCAACAAAGGTAAAAAAAAAACAATTTATTTAAATTAAAAGTTACATGTGCTTTATTCCTTTATCCAAACCTAATTAATTTAATTCTGATTTTACATGATTTTTATATATTTAAAAGGTGCACTCTAAGCAATTAATTATATACAATTATTAAAATATTATATACAAACAGGAAATAATATTATGAGAAAGTTAAATTTTAAAGTTCACATAATATTGTAATTTGATACTTAGTAATAATTCATAAATTTAAATTAAAATTGATTTTAATAAAGGTTAATGTATTGTAATATGATGTTTTAATTAAATTTAATTTAATTGTTAAATGTTGCTCATACAGGTGCTGTTGCGTAATCTTAGATTAGGTGAAGTGATTGCAAAATCACATAAACCGTCCCCCTTTTGTTGTGAAGTGTCGGCCATTGAAGAGTTGGCGATTTCGTTAGAATGTTGTTTTGTGTTTGGAATTATGACTGGAATACTAAATTGCTTTTTCTAAAATGTTCTTGTAAAAGAGGTATATTAGAATATTAATAGTAAAAAATAGAGTTACTAATATTATAATAAAATTAAAGATTTGTTTTTCTGATGTTGAAACTTCTAATAATTTTACTGTTTTATTGTTTTCTATATGAAATGATTCTAGTTTATGTAGGTTTAGGCTTTGGATATTGTTCGAATAGTTGATTTTTAGTGGTACTGAAGGTAGTAAATGAATTTCATCCCAATGTTTTGTATTATAGCTATGATAGTTAAATCCGTTTATTTCGATAGTGCAATTATTGTAATGTATTAACTTAGTGCCTTTAATTTTGATTTGGTACGGTTCACAGGAAAATTTTATAGTTATTACACAGCTGTTTATGATGAGAATGTAATTTATTTATTTATTTATTATTATAACCAAAACAAGGTTTTTACATAACAATTTTTACGGCTAAAACTTAGTAATAACAAGTACAAAATAAAACACGATAAATGCAAATAAAAAAAAATTATTACATTGACTTATATGGTAAATTACAAATTGCTTACAAAGCAAAAACAAAGTTAGATTTGAATTAATATAACTCAGTTAGGTAAAAATAAAATAATTTGTACAATATGAAATGTATATGAATATGAATTTGTGTAATCTAATATTATGAAAGTTAAAGTTATTGTGTAAGGTTAGTAACAAATTTTTGTATTAATTTTTGTTTGAAAGTGTTCCTTGATATTTGTGTTGAAAAGAGATTACTGTGTTTGTTGAATGTAATGCAACATCTGTTAATTGGTTCATTTCTTCCATATTCAGTTCTATGAGTATTTTCAATTAAATACTTAGTGTTTCGTGTAACTCTAACTTCATTGTTTAATTTAAAACTATCTATCAAAAACTGAACGTCAATATTTTTATTTAAAACGTCAAAAGTAAAACAGGATGAAAGTATCTGCCTGCGTGAAGATAAAGTTAACATGTTCAATGAATTTAATCTTACATTATAATTAGGTAGCATTGAATAGTCAATAGGGTTATATTGATTTCTCAAAGCAAATAATAGGAATTGTTTTTGAACAGATTCGATTCTATCGGAATGTATTTGAAATGCAGGATTCCAAACAATGTTGCCGTATTCTAGAATAGATCGTACTAAAGAACAGTAGAGAGATTTTGTCACCGCTATGTTACTGAATTCTTTAGCTCTTCTTTTAATGAATCCTAACATTTTATTTGCCTTGGAAATCATATGCTCATAGTGAAGATGGAAGTTAAGCTTATTATCCAAAAGAATCCCTAGATCGGTCATGCTGCTTACCCTTTCTAGAGTTACATTATCAATAGAATAATCGAATAAAATAGTAGATCTTTTCAGTGTAAAACTAATAGCCTTGCATTTTTGAATGTTCAGCTCTAACTTATTGGAAAAGCACCATTCTTGTAAAGAATGTAGGTTTGACTGAAGTAATGCAACATCAGAAATATTTTTGATAACGTGGTAAATTTTAAGATCGTCGGCAAATGCAATATGTGATACACCCACTAGTTTGGCCGAAAGGTCTGAAATTAATATATTAAATAGAAGTGAACCTAAATGGCTACCTTGAGGTACTCCTGAAATAACGGTTACTGTGTTTGATAAAAAACCTTGAAATTTTATATTTTGAGTTCTATTTGTTAAATAAGAGTACAGCCATGTAAGAAATGTACCGGAAATACCTATTGCAACAAGTTTGTTAAGCAAAATAGTATGATCGACACGATCAAATGCTTTACTAAAATCTGTGTAAATAGCATCAACTTGGTGCCCATTTTCCATTTCATTAAGGATTTCAGATGTATAAACCAAAAGGTTTGTTGAGGTAGAACGACCTTTTCTGAAACCATGCTGCTGTTCATTTAATTTTGTGTTTATGATGGGTGTAATTTTGTTTACGACCATTTTTTTGAACAACTTAGGAATAGTCGATAAAATAGCTATACCACGGTAGTTTTCGACGTGTGCTTTGTCGCCCTTTTTGTGGATGGGAATTAAATAAGACGATTTCCAAGCATATGGGAAAACACCTGAGGAAAGTGATTTATTAAAAATGAGATGAAGTGGATAAGTGAAATAACTAACACTATTGTATAAAAAAGTCGGCGGGATTAAGTCAGGTCCTACACCTTTTTTAGTATCGATGTTAATGATTGCTTCAAATATTTCATTTTCAGTAAGATATAGATCCGTAATAATTGAATTTGAGTTATTTGTTTGATTTGAAAGATCGAAATTTATAGAAGATTCCTGTGGACGATAAACTTTTTGAAAACAATCAGCAAAGAAATTACAAATTACCTTAGGACAAAACGAGGAAGTGTTGTCTTTTGACATTGAGCTTAATATTACGCTTAATATTTATAAAGTCAAAAAATTTTTTTGGATCTGAAATTAATTTGTTGCCGATATCGGTGTCATAATTATCGTATGCTAAGTTAGATTTTTGTTTGAATTCAAATGCAAGATCCTTGTGCATATTCAACAAATTGATATTAGACTCCTTTGAAAATTTGATTTTTTTGTACAATTTGTTGCGTTGGTTACGCAATGTCCTAAGTTCTCTATCGAGCCAAGGTTCAGTTGTCTTGTTTTTTTAACGAATTTTTGGAACAAAGGAGTTTATTATGTCAAAAATTCTCATATAAAAGATAGAGATTAATGAATCAATGTCCTGTTGTGCTAACAGCTCGTCCCAATTGATGACTGATAAAGCATTGTTAATGCTATCATATCCGGAGAAATCCGGGTAATTTCGTTCTGGTTGCATGATTTTTAGTATAAATATTTGATCTCTTAATGTGCAATTGGCTGGAACGTTTTGAAATATTTTGCCAAGGCAGCTGGATTTTTCGGTTATTTCTTGGTTTGTAAATATTTTAATAATAATAAAATATTTTTTCTACTCTTAGACAAGCTTTATCGAAATATTGAATATTATGAAAGTTATATGTTAAAAAAGGTTTTGTATGAATAGTTTTTGTACTATTAATAGAAAGTTGGATTACGTGGACTATTGAAGATGGTTCCGGGGATAATTTTGGAATTTTAACGTTGAAAATAATGTTAGTGTTATTGTAACAGACTTGTAAACCCAGTAATTGATAGATATTCTATTATTCTATTATTTATTGCAATATAGATATTCTCATTTGTATTAAATTGAATGGAATTATTTTTAAATTTATCTCGGATATCGCTTTATTTCTTCTATACTAAGAATTTGTTTTGATATAATGTTTAACCGAGCTAGTGCGATCGATAAGATCGATAATATAGTTAATTTGATATTATATTATTAAGAGATCGATATTTTAGTTAATTTGATTAATATATTGAGATTGGATTACTAATTTTTCATTGTAACCTGATTTTACTATACTATTATTTTCTAAGTTTATCTTGGTAATTTTTTAAATACAGCGAAATGGTTTCTTATTGGTCGTTTATATGTTTGATAATATTGTAAAATCTTTCTTGCATTAAATAATTAATTCCTATTTGTTTATCGATTTCTTTGTTTAAATTTTCTTGGTTTTTATTAAAAGTTTCATGCTTTCTGTTACAGTTTTTATTATGGTACCGAGGCCGTTTATAGAATCTCTTTTAGCTCTTAACTTCGGGAAAATCGGAAAAATTTGTCGACTACTGTTAATATTTGTTTATTATTTATTGAATATATGTTTATTATTGTTGAATTTTATTATTTATTGTAATATTGCAGGTACTTCGTACTTTGGTTTAGGTGGGTGCCGGTCATATTTTAATAAATTAAAAGTATTGCAATTATTAATTATCTTACTAATTTTTTCTTTCATTAATGGAAAATAAAATTCTTGTTTGAGATGAAGTATTGTCTAAGTATAATTGTTTTTTAAGTGATAGTTTCTAAATGTTTTATCTTGTTCATCTTCATTACTGATATCCTTTAATTTCCTTTGTGCAATGAATGAGTTTTATGGATCTGCATCTAGCAAAATGTTTTGCAAAAGAATTTTGAATGAATTTGAAGGTAGTATCGTCTATATAGTGGTTAGTTTATTATTAGATACAAATTTCTTTAAAATGTTGGTTATGGATTCTTCTGTAAAATTTTGTAATCTAATAGTTCGTTTCTGTTTATTTCGAAAGCGTGATTGAAGTTGAATTGGAGGTTTTCTGTCCGAAATTTGCAAGATTAGGTGATGGTTAAATTCATTTAGTAGCAGGATTGCAATGTGAATTCTGTCATTGATGTCTTCTGAAGCTGAGTGAACAGTTGGTCCGGATGTTTCCTGTACAGTAGAGTTTTAGTTTCTCAATGTTTTACTTGCGTAGCAGATTAGTTTATTTTGCTTCTTTGGTTCCTTATGAAAGGACGCCATCAATGGCTAAGTTGATTGTATCAGTAGTGACTATGAAGGGTGTTGAGAAATCCGGGTATTGCAGGATTGGGTCACTCATAAGAATATCCTTACAAGTTTTGAATGTTTTTATATAGCGTTCATCAAGTATAATTTCTTACCCTTTTTCAAACATTTGGTTAAAGGTTTGGTAAGTTTCGCGAAATCCTTAATAAACTTCCTATGTAATATCCTAGGAGACCAAAAAGGGTTTTATTTCTTTTGGAGTCTTGGGTAAAGGAAATTTCTACATGCATTATGAATTACAGCAGCAGCATGAATTTTATCAGGATTCGGTTTTACTCCATCAGTTGTTACAAGATGACCAAAAAAAGCTTATTCCTTTTTCAGGAATTTCGATTTATCTAGTTGTACTTTAAGGTTACCTTCTTGTAATTTTTTAAATACCTGTCGAAGGTAATCACACTGTTCTTTTAAAAATGTGGATAAGACTATTATGTCGTCGAGATAAACGAGACAAATTCGTCCAACTAGATCTTTTAACACATTGTCCATCACACGTTGGAATGTGAATGGCGCGTTCTTTAGACCAAAAGGCATACGGATATATTCGTAATGACCTCCGTCTACCGAAAATGCGGCCTTCTGTATGTCTGGAGGATTCATTTCTTTTTGGTTTCCCTTGCGAGATGTAAGGTTGAAAATTAAATATATTTGCCTAACTTGTTCAATATTTTGTTTATATTAGGCAAGGCGTATTTATCGCTCAAGGTATTATCGTTCAATTTGCGATAGTCAATGACTAAACGCCATTTTTGTTTACTGCGTCGCGTTTTTTGGGGGCAATCCAAACAGGTGAACTCCAAGGGGAGTAACTGTTTCGAATTATGCCTTGATTTCACATGTCCTTTATTTGTGTTTGGATTTCGTCCTTATCAAAGTAAGGATAACATTAAGAGTTAGCATAAATAGGCGAATCATCTGTTAGTTTAATATTATATTTAATCTGATTTATGAAGGTGGGGATTTGTCCTTCTTTTAAAAAAAAATATCTTCATGCTCTGTAGAAACTGGTAATAAGTTCGTTTTCCTCATTATTTAAGTGGAAGGTTCTTATTAAACCTACTATGTCCTGACGAGTAATATTGACGAGTACATTTCTTATAATAATCTACTATGTCGTGACAAGTAATAATATAATATCTTCTTTATTTGAAATGTTGGTAACTTACATCAAGCTATACCAATCTTTTGCTAAATAAATGCCTTCTGAATCTATTATTTTTGGACAAATCTCAAATCTTATTATTAATATGGATGGTGCCATTTTTACCATCTACTGGTAATTTTACTAGTGGTATTTGAATTTGTTCAGAAATTAAATTAGGTTTAAAATTAAGGTTTATTTCTGTATTGGCGATTAATAATTTTTGTGTGCAATATCTACTTTAGCTTTTAGAAGAGTGTCTAATCCGATGACCATCGAAATAGCAGAAAAATTTAAATAGTAAAAGCTCTATTATATCTATTTGCTGGAATTCTTTAAATATTGCTAAAATAATTTTTTTTATTTTATGCTTATGCAGAGCTGTAACTATTGTAACGGGTTTAATCTCGGTTATGTTTTTTGGATCTGCTAGGAAGGAGGAGGAAGCTTCTGCGTCAATTAAGAATTTTAATGGTTTATTATTATATAGGATTTGTATATAAGGTAATAATATATTTCCATGTTTATTTACACCTATGTATCCGGTAGGTCTGAATCGGCAGGCAAGCAAAAATGTGAGTCATCTACTTCTATATCAGAATTTTCGTGGTTGTTTTCTTCTATATTATGGTTGTAATAGTTGTCCAAGTTTGTATAAAAATGGTCGATGGAATAATTGTTGTCGTCTTTTGGACGCAAATCTATGTTAAAAAGTTATTCGCTAATGAAATTGGGTACTTGCGTATTTTGTCTAAAGTTATTATATTTATCGAATATTTGTCTTTGCTTTGAATTTTGATTTTGGATTAAAGATCTCGATCTGCCTGATCCGATATCCATTGGGGTTATTCTTGGCTGGTATGATGTTGTTGGTCCGTTGTATTGCGTTATTTGGTTAACAGGTGGTCTGGCAAGTTGATTCCTTTGGTTATTAAAGAAGTTGTTGCTGGTACGATAATTAGAATTATTATTAGGTTTGGGATACGTGAAAGTGCTGGTTATTTGAGAAGATTGCGTAAAAGTACTAGTTATTTTAGGAGTTGATATTATTGCTTCTCTAAGTTACTGAAGTTATTAGTTCTATAAATGTTGTTTTGAACGGGTTTGGTTTATATATTTGCTGCTAAAAGACTCTCGTATAGTTTGATAACATGTTTCGTTCCTTGATGCAATAGAAAAATGCGACTGCGTGGTTGCATAGTACGGATTGTTGATCCTAATGGTTCCTTCATTCCCGATAAGAAAACGATAAGACACATTTGTTTGTAAATGTCTTTCTTTGCGGCAATAACATTTTGACCTTTTTCATGGGTGTTAATATGATTAAACATGATAACTTGGATTTCTATAACGTCAGAATAAAAACTCTTCACTGTTTTGTTGTTCTGTTTTAAGGTATGTAGGTTCTTGTCAGAATAGTGCAGAATAAGATTTTCTTTAATTTTTTCTCATTCCAATGGAGTCCCTCCCATTCATATCAAGAATTTCATTGGCCTGTACTTCAATTTTATTTTATAATCGCTCTTAAAATAATTTTTTCATAAAAAGTTCAGTCTATGTCAGTCATTAATGTTAAGATTCCTTCGACATTGTCGATGAAATCGTAAAATAATCTTGGATTTTCATCAAATCTGGGTAAATCCTTTATTGAATCTGGTAGCAATTACATAGAGATAAAATTTATTTTCCTTAATTTTTTTTTTACATACGTTGTTTTTACAATTTTGATATTCTACTTTTATAGTTTATTTTTTACATTTATATAGAAAGAAAAACAAAAAATTCCAAAATCGGTTAGGGATTAATTTACATCTGAAGTTTTTGGGGAATTCGATTTTGTAAATATCCCCTACAAAGAAAAAAAAGTTAAAAGAAAAATGTAGTTTAAAATATAGGCTATAGTTAATTAAACATTTTTTTTTATAAATTAAAAGTCAGTTCAGTACTATCCTAAAAGTGCCTCAATCAAAGGATTTGATGAGAATTCACATGACTTTTCTTTGAAGATGATTTTCTTTAATTGGATCATTTATTTTATAGTTTGTATGTTGCTTAGTACGTGTAATCTGTGTGTGGTATAGTAAAACGGTTTGTGGTAAATCAGCTTTAAACACTTGTTTTGCTGAACTTGTAATGAATTGAATTGTAGTGGTGAATTTTAGGTGTAGTTCTTAGGTGAACAACTTGTTTGGAGAAGTGGGTAAAAGAGTTTCTGCCGAGAAGTGGGTACAAAAATCTCATGAAGTTGTTTGTTTTGATTAGTGTTTTGTTAATATGATTTTTGAAAGACAACCGTTGATCCAGTGTGACACCCACGTATTTTGTTTCGTTTTGCCAAGATCGCTGTCTCCTAGTAGTAAATTTCGTTGAGGAAGGAATCGGACGGCACGTTTACACGTAAAAAACATTGCTTTGGTTTTGGATGCATTTATTAGAATTTTCCACTTTTTAAAATACTCGTAGTTGCGTATAACATTTTAAAGCGTTTTCCAAATTGTTTAAGATGTCATTTGCCAATAAGGCAGACGAAAATATGGCTGTATCATCAGCGAAGCTGGCAATATTGCTTTCATTCAGGTAGATCAGAAACGAAAATCGAAAAGAGTGTTGGACTTAATGATGAGCTTTGTGGTAACCCAGCTGGGATTTCGTAGGTTTGGGATATACTTCATTTTATTTGTACATAGAAGTTTCTTTTCAGTAAAAAATTTCTAATGGTGTTGATTAAACACGCAAAAAATTCAGCATCAACATTTTACAAATTAGGTCTGTATAGGACACAGTATCGAACGCCTTTTCGATGTCAAGGCAGATAATATCTGTCAAATGTTGAAAATCCCCTTTATTCTTTATGTGGCGTATTATACGTTGAATTTGATGGGAAAACGAGTGACCGTCTCTGAAACCAAATTAATGAGGTGGGATAACATTGCCATTTTGTTCGATAAAGTCGTTAATTCTCTTTAATAAAATTTTTTTAAAAAGTTTTGCTATGTTTGAAATCTGACTAATTGGTCTGTAATTGATCACATTTGTAGGATCCTTGCTCATCTTGGGGATAGCAACTACTTTAGCAGTTTTCCAGAGCTCGGGAAAATAATTGAGCCTAAAAAGAGTATTAAATATATAAGTAAATATAATTAAAATTTTATTAGGTAAGTGTTTGAGTTCATGATTGCTTAAACCGTCAGAACCAGGTGATTAGTTGTTTTATAAACGACTGATATTGCTTTTAATTTCATTTCGATTGTTAAAATATTGAAAGTGCTCATTTACGGCCTTAGATAAATTAATTTTATTGTTTAGGTTTGATATTTCGTTTTTTACAAGATTTTCGGTTTCTAAGTCGTTCAAGTGCAGAGTCAATTCGTGGACTGCTTTAAAATTGAGTGAAAGATAATCAACTTTCTCGTGATTTGTTAGTAACCTAATTGGCTTTCAATTATTATCTACCCTGTGCAAAGACGGTATTTGATTACTATGTTTCTTCTTTAGAGTTTTTTGCGATTTTAAAGAGATTAAGATTGTTGTGGTTGTAATTTTTTAAAATAAGATTCATAAGTAAGGTTGACCATCTTCTATTTATTAATTTTTAAATTCTTTGTGAGATTTCTTTGTCAATGGCTCTTAAGTTTATTTTATCCGAATCGAAATAGTGTTCTATATCGCCGTCTGAGTTAATTTCTTACTGTTTTTAATCTTAATATATCGTGTGGAAGTTGAATTTGTTCATTTGAGTAACGTTTGTATGTCACAAAGTTGAACACCATAAGTCAAAACCGCTTTTAGGACTTGTTGATATAGTAGAAGCTTATTTTCAGTAGATAGAGACGAGTGTCTAAATAGTAACTAGTGCATTTTTCTGTACTTTACGTTCAGTTCATCGCGTTTTTTCTTTACATGAATTTTCCATTTTAGTTTTACATCAATGCCTAGATATTTGGCTGTGTTCTCATATTTAACAAGTCGATCATTAATGTACACAGTTTCATGTTTAATATGTTTGTTAGAAAAATCTAAGGGTACCGATTTAGCTTCATTTAATTTCATACGCCATTTTGTACTGGTGTACAAAAGATAAAGTATTGGTCCTACAACACTATCTTGTGGAACACCTGCTTGAATTTTCTTTAAGTCCGACTAAGCATCTTCCTGTTTTATTCTGAAGTAGCGTTCTGATAAATATGAAATTAATATTTTGGAATATTGTGCAGGTTTGAGTAAGTTTAATTTGTAGTTTAGCCCTTCAAACCATACTTTATCAAAAGCCTGTGCTACGTCTAAGAATATTGCAGAGTAGACTTTCTTTTGCTCGAGTACTTTTTCTATCTTGTTTGTAATGCGGTGAACTTGATCTATTGTTGAATGACGATTTCGAAATTCGAATTGGAGGTTGGGGATTAAATGTTTTTCTTCAATTACAAGTTTTAAACTTTTTAGCAAAACTTTTTCAAACAATTTAATCAAAGTTGGTAATAATAAAATATGTCTGTATATTATAGTTCTGAATATTATGAATGTTATATGTTAAAAAAAGTTTTGTATGAATAGTTTTTGTACTATTAATAGGAAGTTGGATTACGTGGACCATTGAAGATGGTTCCGGGGATAATATTGGAATATTAACGTTGAAAATAATGTTAGTGTTATTGTAATAGGCTTGTAAACCCAGTAATTGATAGATATTCTCATCTGAATTAAATTGAATGGAATTATTTTTAAATTTATCTCGGATATCGCTTTATTTCTTCTATACTAAGAATTTGTTTTGATATAATGTTTAACCGAGCTAGTGCGATCGATAAGATCGATAATATAGTTAATTTGATATTATATTATTAAGAGATCGATATTTTAGTTAATTTGATTAATATATTGAGATTGGATTACTAATTTTTTATTGTAACCTGATTTTACTATACTATTATTTTCTAAGTTTATCTTGGTAATTTTTTAAATACAGCGAAATGGTTTCTTATTGGTCGTTTATAATGTTTGATAATATTGTCAAATCTTTCTTGCATTAAATAATTAATTCCTATTTGTTTAACGATTTCTTTGTTTAAATTTTCTTGGTTTTTATTAAAAGTTTCAATTCCTTTATTAATATTACGTGCATCCTTTGCGTACATGCTACCTGTTACAGTCTTTAATATGGTACCGAAGCCATTTATATAACCTTTTTAACTGCTTTTTATTAACTTGGTTGGGTAAAGGATGGAATCTTAGAAGCCATTTTAAACACACTTCCCGTTGAGCTAGACTCTTGAAGTTTTCTTCATTAGATCAGATCCCGATGACAATACATGATTTTAAAATAATAATAACGAAAAACATTAGAAAAAGTAGGTTAATTTCAAAATTAAATTTTCATACAAAGATATAACAGAATTTTTAACAGAATTATTACAGAACCAAAATAAAACATTTTATCTAAATTTACTAAACTCACCAATACCAATACCAATACCAATACGTATACGTGATACATAAATTTTTTTTTTTTCTATAAAAGACTATTGTTTTTTATGGAGACCATTGCATTGCATGTGTACATATACATATAGGTACATACTTAAAAATATGTAATAATATGTGCTTCGAAAATATTTTTGGTTTGAAAGCGATGAATTTGAAAGATATGAATGTGTAAACAAATTAATGTGCCGCACTTGAGAACACAGTGTAAAACTTAATATGCATTTACTTTAGTTAGCAAGTTTAGTTAGCAAGTGATAAATTTAAGTTTTTTTTCATCAAATTAATTGATTTTTAGTATACAATTTTATTTATAAAAGCAATGTGTTTATTTATAATATTTATATAGATATGTGTTTTTCCTTTCTTAATTATAATTAAAATAGGGCTTTTCCTTCGAAACTCTTAACATATTAAAATGGCATATTATGGCCCTAACATTGATATCTATATTGGGAGCTGCCTTTAAATTAAGATCTATTAGGGAATGATGATCTGCACCACTAATGCCTTTTTCTGAAGTATAAAAACTAAGAAAATATTTCCAATTATGTAAAAACAATAAACAACAAAAAGAATATACCTATTAAAAATAAGAAAGCCAGTCTTTTTTAAAAATAGTAAATAACAACAATATTTTTCTTTTCAATAACAATAATTATGAATTAATCATAAAATATCTGTTATGTACATACATACATATATGTATATCTACATCGTCTAGAAAAAGCAAAATAATTTTTTTTTAATTCAAAAACATTAGCATTTAGAAGTAAGCAATTTAATATATTCTCAATTACATACTTTTAAAACCAAATTTTTTTACTACATATGTATGTAGGAACAAACATATACAAAAGTGGTATGCGTATTTTTATGTGTGCTGACTATTAAAAATCTGCTAACACAGTCACACCAAATTCCCAAATTCCCAACTATTATTATTTAGTTGATTTATCGATTTATTATTTTTTAATATGTAGGCAACAGTTATATTTATATGAATGGACGGTAAACATAAACGAACAAAAAAAAATTTTATATATGCATATGAATGGACGGTAAATATAAACGAACAAAAAAAATTCAGAATGTTCTATAGGTTATAATTTATATTTTTTAAATACAATGCATGTATAAATAATCATTTAAAAAAAAAAAAAGAAATACTTAGCGTACCTAAATAACAGAAAACAGAAAAAAGGAAAATGTAATACTGGAAGAAAAATAAAAACGAATAGTACAAAAAGAGAACAAAAAATGTTACTTTGATTGTTTTTAAATATTTTTAAAGTCTATTTCTTATGTATATATTGGCACATCTGATGTTTACGCACATAATAGATAGAAAAAAAAGAAATATTAAAATGTCATGCTATAAAAGAAAAAAAAAACAACGCAGTATATAAATCAAAGTTTTCAAAGGGTCGCATTTTTAAGTGGAAATAAAGAACATTATAAAATTGCAATATTTTTATTTAAATTTTGAATTTAGCTATGCAACGTTTTCTTAATTTTTTAAAAATTTTGCCACAATAAATTAATAATAAAAAAATTCAATATATTCTATATTATAACAGATAATAATATAATTATAGACTGTGAGGGCAACTGTAAAAATTCAAAATTAAACAAGGAAAAAAAAATATATCAATTCAATATTTGTCGTTACTAAAAAGAATAAAATAAACAAAAAAAATTTTAAAAAAAACAGCTTTTTTGAACTAAAAAGTAGAAAATAAATTTTTAATAGCAAATTTTTCTGTAATTTTCTAAACTATATTGTTACAATCAAGATTTCTTTGAAAAAGTTTATTTCAATATGTCAAATATATATATAAATGTAAGTATAAATAAGTTTTACAATCTGTGAAATTAATATAAAAGTTGGAGGCAAAATTTAAAAATATAAGTTTATAGTTATGCGTTTGTTGCCTCCAGCTTTTACATGCATTATGAATTACAGGAGCAGCATGAATTTTATCAGGATTTGGTTTTACTCCATCAGTTGTTACAAGATGACCAAAAAAAGCTTATTCCTTTTTCAGGAATTCCGATTTATCTAGTTATACTTTAAGGTTACCTTCTTGTAATGTTTTAAATACCTGTCGAAGGTAATCACAATGTTCTTTTAAAAATGTTGAAAAGACTATTATGTCGTCGAGATAAACAAGACAAATTCGTCCGAAAATGCGGCCTTCTGTATGTCTGGAGGATTCATTTCTTTTTGGTTTCCCTTGCGAGATGTAAGGTTGAAAATTAAATATATTTGCCTAACTTGTTCAATATTTTGTTTATATTAGGCAAGGCGTACTTATCGCTCAAAGTCTCCTCGTTCAATTTGCGATAGTCAATGACTAAACCCCATTTTTGTTTACTGCGTCGCGTTTTTTGGGGACAATCCAAACAGGTGAACTCGAAGGGGAGTAACTGTTTCGAATTATGCCTTGATTTCACATGTCCTTTATTTGTGTTTGGATTTCGTCCTTATCAAAGTAAGGATAACATTAAGAGTTAGCATAAATAGGCGAATCATCTGTTAGTTTAATATTATGTTTAATCTGATTTATGAAGGGGATTTGTCCTTCTTTAAAAAAAAAAATTTCTTCATACTCTGTACAAACTGGTAATAAGTTTCGTTTTCCTCATTATTTAAGTGGGAGGTTCTTATTAAATCTACTATGTCCTGACGAGTAATATTGACGAGTACATTTCTTATAATAATCTACTATGTCGTGACAAGTAATAATATAATATCTTCTTTATTTGAAATGTTGGTAACTTACATCAAGCTATACCAATCTTTTGCTAAATAAATGCCTTCTGAATCTATTATTTTTGGACAAATCTCAAATCTTATTATTAATATGGATGGTGCCATTTTTACCATCTACTGGTAATTTTACTAGTGGTATTTGAATTTGTTCAGAAATTAAGTTAGGTTTAAAATTAAGGTTTATTTCTGTATTGGCGATTAATAATTTTTTGTGTGCAATATCTACTTTAGCTTTTAGAAGAGTGGGGATGTCTAATCCGATGACCATCGAAATAGCAGAAAAATTTAAATAGTAAAAGCTCTATTATATCTATTTGCTGGAATTCTTTAAATATTGCTAAAATAATTTTTTTTATTTTATGCTTATGCAGAGCTGTAACTATTGTAACGGGTTTAATCTCGGTTATGTTTTTTGGATCTGCTAGGAAGGAGGAGGAAGCTTCTGCGTCAATTAAGAATTTTAATGGTTTATTATTATATAGGATTTGTATATAAGGTAATAATATATTTCCATGTTTATTTACACCTATGTATCCGGTAGGTCTGAATCGGCAGGCAAGCAAAAATGTGAGTCATCTACTTCTATATCAGAATTTTCGTGGTTGTTTTCTTCTATATTATGGTTGTAATAGTTGTCCAAGTTTGTATAAAAATGGTCGATGGAATAATTGTTGTCGTCTTTTGGACGCAAATCTATGTTAAAAAGTTATTCGCTAATGAAATTGGGTACTTGCGTATTTTGTCTAAAGTTATTATATTTATTGAATATTTGTCTTTGCTTTGAATTTTGATTTTGGATTAAAGATCTCGATCTGCCTGATCCGATATCCATTGGGGTTATTCTTGGCTGGTATGATGTTGTTGGTCCGTTGTATTGCGTTATTTGGTTATTAACAGGTGGTCTGTCAAGTTGATTCCTTTGATTATTAAAGTAGTTGTTGCTGGTACGATAATTAAAATTATTATTAGGTTTGGGTTACGTGAAAGTGCTGGTTATTTGAGAAGATTGCGTAAAAGTACTAGTTATTTTAGGAGTTGATATTATTGCTTCTCTAAGTTACTGAAGTTATTAGTTCTATAAATGTTGTTTTGAACGGGTTTGGTTTATATATTTGCTGCTAAAAGACTGTCGTATAGTACATGTTTTGTTCCTTGATGCAATAGAAAAATGCGACTGCGTGGTTGCATAGTACGGATTGTTGATCCTAATGGTTCATTCAGTCCCGATAGGAAAACGATAAGATAACGATTTCTTTGTAAATGTCTTTCTTTGCGGCAATAAGATTTTGACCTTTTTCATGGGTGTTAATATGATTAAACATGATAGCTTGGATTTCTATAACGTCAGAATAAAAACTCTCCACTGTTTTGTTGTTCTGTTTGAAGGTATGTAGGTTCTTGTCAGAATAGTGCAGAATAAGATTTTCTTTAATTTTTTCTCATTCCAATGGAGTCCCTCCCATTCATATCAAGAATTTCATTGGCCTGTACTTCAATTTTATTTTATAATCGCTCTTAAAATAATTTTTTCATTAAAAGTTCAGTCTATGTCAGTCATTAATGTTAAGATTCCTTCGACATTGTCGATGAAATCGTACAATAATCTTGGATTTTCATCAAATCTGGGTAAATCCTTTACTGCATCTGGTAGCAATTACATAGAGATAAAATTTATTTTCCTTAATTTTTTTTTTACATACGTTGTTTTTACAATTTTGATATTCTACTTTTATTGTTTATTTTTTACAATTATGTAGAAAGAAAAAAAAAAATATTTCAAAATCGATTAGTGATTAATTTACATCTGAAGTTTTTGGGGAATTCGATTTTGTAAATAACCCCTACAAAGAAAAAAAAAGTTAAAAGAAAAATGTAGAATAAAATATAGGCTATAGTTAATTAAACATTTCTTTTTTTATAAATTAAAAGTCAGTCCAGTACTATCCTAAAAATGCCTCAATCAAAGGATTTGATGAGAATTCACATGACTTTTCTTTGAACATGATTTTATTTTATAGTTTGCATGTTGCTTAGTACGTTTAATCTGTGTGTGCTATAGTAGTAGGTAACCCTGCACTTTGGGATGGGAAAAAAATTTGACCCATATCGCACGACATGTTGACCTACATTTTGATTTATGGGTTTAATGTAGGTCATGCTTGGTTAGTAGGTCAAGAACTTGTTTTGATCGTTTTGGTTTAGGTTTTAAGTTAAGTTGTATGTGTGGGTTGTTAACTTATAAGTTTCAAATAGTTTTATAATAGGAACTGAAGGTTGTTGATATTGTTTAAGTTGTCAGATAGGGTTAATGAACTGAACAATTGATTTTATGTATCTTGGTTACTATAAGCCAAAAATTTGTTTTGGTTTAGGTTTTAAGTTAGGTTGTATGTGTGGGTTGTTAACTTATAAGTTCCAAATGGTTTCATAGTAGGAAGTCAAGTGTAAAACAATTTAAAGTAGGGTCGGCCCTTAATAAACAAAAATGTATAACTGAAGTTTAAATCCTAGGCCCACATATAAAAGTAGTAAGAAAATTTCTTATATGAAAATAAAAAATAGAAAAAATTTTTTTATTTTTAAATCTACAGCGCATCTTTAAAATTGAAAAGAAAAAGTGTTATCTTGTTTGTGTTTTGGTTTTTTTTTTTTTTTTTTTTTTGGTAGCATAAAGAAAAAAATTAAAGTAAGATACAGATTTTTTTTAGCTTACATAAAAATGTGATCTCTTCTGGATAGAAGAATTTATAGAAGAAAATAGAAAACGAAAGTCATTAATTAGCTGACTGCATGTCGTGTAAGATATTTTTTTATTTTTTAATTAAGAATGTTCAGAAAATATGAATAAAAAGAAAACAAACTGCAAAACAAAAATATGGAACTGATTAAACTAAAGATATACTCTTTACTCTTGATATGCATTTATGTTTATTTTTTTGTATAGAATAAAAAATAATTCAAAGATAGGTTAAATGATAGGTTAAATGGTATTTATTTTAAACACATAAGATAAAAATAAAAGACATTTATTTTTTTATGTTTAAATTCTTTTATTATTATATTTTTATTTAAATCTAAGTTTTAACATTTTTTTACGATGATCAGATGTTAAAATTGCAGAAATAGTGAGACCAACTTTTTCTATACGTCTTTGAAATTTACCTGTGTCACGTACGTATTCTTCCCAATGACTTTTCCTTGCAGATCTGTAAGCATACTCCCATACATGCATAACGTGAATTTCTTGTTTAATATCGAAGTGGACTTTTTTAGTTTTGTTATTTAAATTCATATCGTGCAAGTATGAAAATTGAAAGTCTTAATCTAACATTTTTTCCTTTAAAAGATACATATATACATTATAACAATTTTTAACAGCACATCTGAAATTGTTGTTTGATAAGTGTATAGAACAATTTGATTTAAAGTTATCAATCTTTTGCAATGACGGCAAGTTTCTGCTTAGATCTTCTATTTTAACACTGTCAATGTACTTTTGAAGAAAAAGTTATTTTTGTTCTCCTTTAACATAAAATTTTTCAGCTGACTCTAAATAGTGTTTTAATATACATTTTACATCTAAATATTCAACTAAACCGTTATTCCATTTAAGTCCATTTATTTTATTTTCGCAATACTGGTTATTATATTTCATATCCTGACTAAGTTCTTCTGCGCGGTACGGTGCTTTGAAGTGATACACAGTTGGAATTAAACTTCCTTTTTCAAGTAGGGCTAACTCTTTTAGGAAATATTGCTTTTCATTTCCTTGTAAAAATTGTAGGTCAACTATGATAATTTGTTTAACCATGTCGAAGGTTTATGGAAGAATGTTCCATAGAATAACTAAATTACATTTATATTCACTTCGGGAAAAGAGCTTTTCGTATAAATATAGGTTAACAGAGTTAGTTTTTAACTAATAGAATTATGCTGTTTCACCCGTTTACTATGATGGTGGCTGGTCCATCATGCTGTGGTAAAACCACTTTTACTCATAATTTAATAAAATATAAAAAAGAAAATATACAACCACATATTAATAGAATAATTTGGTGTAATCCAGACAAAAATGCCGTTCCAAAATATGTCAAAGATATGGAGTATAGTAACACTATTCCAGATTTTAATGATAATCAAAAACCTTTGTTAGTTATTATCGATGATATGATGTTAAATTCTCATGATAAGTATGTATGTGATTTCTTTACTAGACGATATAGAAATTTATCTATAATATTTGTAACACAAAATGCTTTTCACCAGGGTAAATTTTCAAGAGATATTTCACTCAACTGTAAATATTTAGTACTTTTGAAAAATCCAAGAGATAAATCGCAGATATTACCTCTAGCTCGCCAAATATATCCCAATCAAATTAAAGCATTTGAAAAACTATATAATGATGTGACGTCACTCCTATATGGCTATATATTAATAGATCTTACTCAAGATGTTCATGATATATTTCGATTAAGAAGTGATATATTTGGGAAAGGTTTGTGTTATTGTACGACAGATCAATTAGAACAATTTCGGGAGGAATATGAAACGTTTGAAGACCAATCGACATATATTGCACCTATTAAAAACCTCTAAACCAAAATTCCAGAAAGTAATTATAAAACACTGTGACCCTGAAGTAATAAAAAAATTTTGCGAAATCTCTTTAAATATTTTAAAATGTAATTGTAATCTGAGTAAAAAAGCAACAACCCAATTACGAAAGTATAAAAAAGAATTAAGATCATTTATTTGCCGGAAAAAATCTATAAATAGCAAAAGAAAAATTATTATTCAACGTGGTGGATTTTTACCTATACTTCTTGGTGCAATACTATCAGGTATAATCGGAAATTTTATAAAATGAATAATGCAACATTTAATAAAATGATAATTTTAAAACCTGAGATTTATGAGAAAATGAAGCAAAATATGGACGTTGAACTTAATGAGTCTGATAAAAATATGAAAAAAATATTGAGAAAATAAAAATTACGGAAACAAAAGGTACTCAAACTCGTGCAAAATACTCGTACTCGTGTATACTCGTGCAATGTATATAGATGCGGAGACTCAATCGCATTTTCCTGAATACAAGAATGTTGGAATACAAGTTGTTACTGAAGAAGAAGAAGTATATGAAAAAGAAGCTGATGACGAAGTATTTGATGAAAGTGTTGAAATTCAGGAAAGTGTTTTAACAAAAGCATTGTCAGCTGCTTCAGTTGGAGAACGTCTTAGAAAAAGAAAATCAATTAAAAATCAAAATGTACAAATTTTTGAAACTGATACAGGAGACTTTATAACTGTTCCTTTAGATAGCGCAAGTCCACGAACGAAAAAAGAAAAAAATATAAATAGCAAACAGTTGAATAATTCATCAAGACGTGTTTTAAGGTCGGCTATAGCTGGTAATACTCAAACAGAACTTAATTTTCCAATTCGTAAGAATAAATCCGCAAGCTCATGGACAACATAAAAGTAAATCATTAATTTTATGTCACTTTACTTAGTGATTCATCTATGAACTATTATCCAGAAAATTCATTATCATCTTTTACAAATAAAATGAATAAATAAATATAAATAAATATAAATTCAAGGTGGAAAATCTGTATTTCAGAAATGTATGTTAATGATTTCGTTCCCTATGTGTATGGTGAAGAATGGGAAAAAAGTACTCAAATATTTATTAAAGGTATGCAGAAAGATATGATAGGAGTTGGAACATCATATATTCCATAAATAGAAAAACAAATGATATACGACTGGAAAGTTTTTCTACTACAAACAATAATTCAAAATATACGCCCACTTAATAGGTTTACAAGAAAAGAAGTTGAACGACAGTTGATTTGGGGAATTTTTAATTTTATAAACGATGAAGTTCATTATACACAACCAACAAAAGCTTTTCATTTCCTTGTAAAAATTGTAGGTCAACTATGAGAATTTGTTTAACCATGTCGAAGGTTTATGGAAGAATGTTCCATAGAATAACTAAATTACATTTATATTCACTTCGGGAAAAGAGCTTTTCGTATAAATATAGGTTAACAGAGTTAGTTTTTAACTAATACAATTATGCTGTTTCACCCGTTTACTATGATGGTGGCTGGTCCATCATGCTGTGGTAAAACCACTTTTACTCATAATTTAATAAAATATAAAAAAGAAAATATACAACCACATATTAATAGAATAATTTGGTGTAATCCAGACAAAAATGCCGTTCCAAAATATGTCAAAGATATGGAGTATAGTAACACTATTCCAGATTTTAATGATAATCAAAAACCTTTGTTAGTTATTATGGATGATATGATGTTAAATTCTCATGATAAGTATGTATGTGATTTCTTTACTAGACGATATAGAAATTTATCTATAATATTTGTAACACAAAATGCTTTTCACCAGGGTAAATTTTCAAGAGATATTTCACTCAACTGTAAATATTTAGTACTTTTGAAAAATCCAAGAGATAAATCGCAGATATTACCTCTAGCTCGCCAAATATATCCCAATCAAATTAAAGCATTTGAAAAACTATATAATGATGTGACGTCACTCCTATATGGCTATATATTAATAGATCTTACTCAAGACGTTAATGATATATTTCGATTAAGAAGTGATATATTTGGGAAAGGTTTGTGTTATTGTACGACAGATCAATTAGAACAATTTCGGGAGGAATATGAAACGTTTGAAGACCAATCGACATATATTGCACCTATTAAAAACTTCTAAACCAAAATTCCAGAAAGTAATTATAAAACACTGTGACCCTGAAGTAATAAAAAAATTTTGCGAAATCTCTTTAAATATTTTAAAAGGTAATTGTAATCTGAGTAAAAAAGCAACAACCCAATTACGAAAGTATAAAAAAGAATTAAGATCATTTATTTGCCGGAAAAAATCTATAAATAGCAAAAGAAAAATTATTATTCAACGTGGTGGATTTTTACCTATACTTCTTGGTGCAATACTATCAGGTATAATCGGAAATTTTATAAAATGAATAATGCAACATTTAATAAAATGATAATTTTAAAACCTGAGATTTATGAGAAAATGAAGCAAAATATGGACGTTGAACTTAATGAGTCTGATAAAAATATGAAAAAAATATTGAGAAAATAAAAATTACGGAAACAAAAGGTACTCAAACTCGTGCAAAATACTCGTACTCGTGTATACTCGTGCAATGTATATAGATGCGGAGACTCAATCGCATTTTCCTGAATACAAGAATGTTGGAATACAAGTTGTTACTGAAGAAGAAGAAGTATATGAAAAAGAAGCTGATGACGAAGTATTTGATGATGAAATTCAGGAAAATGTTTTAACAAAAGCATTGTCAGCTGCTTCAGTTGGAGAACGTCTTAGAAAAAGAAAATCAATTAGAAATCAAAATGTACAAATTTTTGAAACTGATACAGGAGACTTTATAACTGTTCCTTTAGATAGCGCAAGTCCACCAACGAAAAAAGAAAAAAATATAAATAGCAAAGAGTTGAATAATTCATCAAGACGTGTTTTAAGGTCGGCTATAGCTGGTAATACTCAAACAGAACTTAATTTTCCAATTCGTAAGAATAAATCCGCAAGCTCATGGACAACATAAAAGTAAATCATTAATTTTATGTCACTTTACTTAGTGATTCATCTATGAACTATTATCCAGAAAATTCATTATCATCTTTTACAAATAAAATGAATAAATAAATATAAATAAATATTAATTCAAGGTGGAAAATCTGTATTTCAGAAATGTATGTTAATGATTTCGTTCCCTATGTGTATGGTGAAGAATGGGAAAAAAGTACTCAAATATTTATTAAAGGTATGCAGAAAGATATGATAGTTGGAACATCATATATTCCATAAATAGAAAAACAAATGATATACGACTGGAAAGTTTTTCTACTACAAACAATAATTCAAAATATACGCCCACTTAATAGGTTTACAAGAAAAGAACTTGAACGACAGTTGATTTGGGGAATTTTTAATTTTATAAACGATGAAGTTCATTATACACAACCAACAAAAGCTGAGGAGATGCCTACAAATTTAAGTTACACCACAATATGTGTTACTAAGCCTAAAATAGATATAAAAATAAGAGCAAATTACGCTTACACCCTCGAAGGACTTTTGACAACATGTTTCAATCAAGTATCTTTTAAAGTTACATATTTTAAAAAATATAAATCACGTGTAATAGAAGCTTTCAAAACTTTTATAGATAGTGTACAATTGATTCCCATTAGTAAACCAGATATGTTTTTTATATACACAGACATAATTGAACCGCAAAAAATAGGTGATAAAGATATAAGGTGTTTAAGATCTGTTAACATACAAAATTCTTTCACTGATACTGTAAAAGAATTCAGTAATATTCAATATTGCAATGTGGAGAAATCATTTAATAACATTTCATTACTTTTATGTGATAAATATGGATACAAAATAAACTTTTCCAATAGTTCAATTCCAACAAAAATTGTATTACATTTTAAAAAAGTATAAATAAAAGCGATTTTACAAAACTATATATTATTTTATTTTATTCATTATGGAGAGAGTATACTATAAGTATTATTTAATTCAATCTGGTAGAGGACTTGATGATATCGGCCCTTTATTACATTCAACCGTATTTTTTCAAAGAGGTCGTGGATTGGGAAGCTTTTTTGGGGGACTTTTTAGATATTTGAAACCATTAATTACTTCAGGGGCTGATATTTTGAAAAAAGAGGTTATTACTCTGGTATCAATATTTTTTCTGATATTGCATCTGGTGCAAATGTAAAAGAAGTTATGCACGATCGTAGTAAAGAGATTGTTAAAAATGTACGACGTGATGCCGTACGAAAACTAAATGAAATGTATGGTTCTGGTAAAAGAAAACGAAAAGCTAAGATATTTTTAATTAATTATGATTGAGTGTATGAAATCTGAGTTGGATATTATTATTTGCTCTGAATGATTCATAATTCATACATTACAATTTTTAAATTTATCTAAAAAAAAAAAAAAATGTAAAAAAAGAAAAAAAGAGAGAAAACAAAAGAAAAAACTAAACATAAATTGTAATTTTTTTTTGTAGTCTTAAGTCAGCAAAATAAAGTACTTTTTTTTTTTTGCATTGTATTGTGTAATATTAATTTTAAGTTTAACTTTAAGAATTTTTGTCACGACCTTGCTTTGGTTCTAAATAAATAAATAAATAAATAAATAAAACCCAACCCATTCAGTCTAGCATTTTACGATCTGAAGAAGTTTCCTACAATCCTATTGCTTCTTTAGACAACCCTTCAACTATTGAATTTGTTTCACTGGGTCATGGCGATACATATAGAGATTTGTCTTCTACATATTTGAGATTAAAAGTACAGATCTTAAAGAAAGATGGAACGCAATGGAATAATGATAAAAATGCTTAAGGAAGAATAATAATACAACCAAGTGTAGTTGTAGTAACCAACAATACAACCAAGTAGTGTAACATTGGTAAAAATATAACACCGTCTGATGGAAATTATCACTATAGAGCTTATATTGAATCTTTATTAAATTATGGTACAGATGCTGCTGCAACTCATTTAGAATGTGCAGGATGGATTTTAGATAAAACAAATATAGCTAAATCTGATAATAATGGTTCAAAAGAGCGCCAAAAATTGTATCATAATAGCAATGTAGTGGAACTTATGAGTAAACTACACGTAGATATGCTTAATCAACCTACTCTATTTATAAATAATGTTGACATTCGTATAGTTTTAGCACTTGAAAAACAAGATTTTTATTTATTTGCAGACGATTCTGATGAATTACAATTAAAAATTATAGAAGCCACGCTATTTATGAGACATGTTACCGTTAATCCAAGCGTACTGTTAGCACACAATGCTGTTCTTTCGAAATCCAATGCTAAATATAATTATAAACGCGTTGAAGTAAAAAGTTTTACAATTCCAATGAACAGCTCGTCAATATCGCTTGATAATGTTTTTATTGGACAGTTGCCAAACACAATCATTTTTTGTATGACAGAAAATGTGGGTTAATCTGGAAAAAGATCAAAAAACCCATACAATTTTAAACATTTTGATATTTCACAATTTGTGTTAAATGTAAATGGTGTTCAAATACCTAATTCAACAATTGAAACGAGTTTTTCAGATGAAAATGATTCCTGTACAAGAGCATACACTACACTTTTTTCAGGAACTGGAATTTACCACAATGATAAAGGTCATCGGATAACAAAGCCTATGTTTAGTAATGGATTTTATACTAGCTTTTGATTTAACTCCAGATGCATCTGGAAATGAAGTATGTCAAGGTTTACTAAACCAGAGTACGGTTAGAATTGAGGCAAGGCTATCAAAACCACTTCCATCTACACTCACTGCTATTGTTTATGGAGAATTTGATGCAAGAATACAAATTGATAAAAATCGAAATATATTCACAAACCTATAAATAGAATACTGAAACATGTATTTGAATATTCGACAAGATGTCATCGTCCTGTGCACTTGTGGATGTGAAGTTTTGTTGTGATGATAAAAATACTTTATTTGTAAAAGATATTTGCTTAGTTGGAATTAAAGCACCTTGTAAAAGAGTTTACTTACAAATTTCCAACCAAAGAAATTATAAATGACTTTTGAAAATTACTCTTTCGGAACTGTACATAATGATAAAATTAATAAAGAATTAAGATAGGTACTAGAAAAATTTGATGTTATTATAACAAATGAAAACAAAAAAAAGGAGTTTTTTGTAGTCTTAAGTCAGCAAAATAATGTACTTTTTTTTTTTTGCATTGTATTGTGTAATATTAATTTTAAGTTTAACTTTAAGAATTTTTGTAACGACCTTGCTTTGGTTCTAAATAAATAAATAAATAAATAAATAAAACCCAACCCATTCAGTCTAGCATTTTACGATCTGAAGAAGTTTCCTACAATCCTATTGCTTCTTTAGACAACTCTTCAACTATTAAATTTGTTTCACTGGGTCATGGCGATGCATATAGAGATTTGTCGTCTACATATTTGAGATCAAAAGTACAGATCTTAAAGAAA
This sequence comes from Poecilobothrus nobilitatus, assembly GCA_947095535.1. NCBI lineage: Eukaryota > Metazoa > Arthropoda > Insecta > Diptera > Dolichopodidae > Poecilobothrus > Poecilobothrus nobilitatus. Next base: position 160,653,508 of record OX352774.1, on the reverse strand, counting down.
GATGGAACGCAATGGAATAATGATAAAAATGCTTAAGGAAGAATAATAATACAACCAAGTGTAGTTAATAACATTTTACATTCTTTAATAAAACAATGTAATGTTCAATTAAATGGTAAAAATATAACACCGTCTGATGGAAATTATCACTATAGAGCTTATATTGAATCTTTATTAAATTATGGTACAGATGCTGCTGCAACTCATTTAGAATGTGCAGGATGGATTTTAGATAAAGCAAATATAGCTAAATCTGATAATAATGGTTCAAAAGAGCGCCAAAAATTGTATCATAAAAGCAATGTAGTGGAACTTATGGGTAAACTAGACGTAGATATGTTAAATCGACCTACTCTACTTATAAATAATGTTAACATTCGTATAGTTTTAACACTTGAAAAACCAGATTTTTATCTATTTGCAGACGATTCTGATGAATCACAAGTTAAAATTATAGAAGCCATGCTATTTATGAGACATATTACCGTTAATCCAAGCGTACTGTAAGCACACATTGTGTTCTTGGGAAATCCAATACTAAATATATATATATATTATAAACGCATTGAAGTAAAAAGTTTTACAATTCCAATGAACAGCTCGTCAATATCGCTTGATAATGTTTTTATTGGACAGTTGCCAAACACAATAAGTTTTTGTATGACAGAAAATGTGGGTTACTCTGGAAAAAGATCAAAAAACCCATACAATTTTAAACATTTTAATATTTCACAATTTGTGTTAAACGTAAATGTTGTTCAAATACCTAATTCAGCAATTGAAACCAGTTTTTCAGATGAAAATAATTCCTGTACAAGAGCATACAGTACACTTTTTTCAGGAACTGGAAATTACCACAATGATAAAGGTCATCAGATAACAAAGTCTATGTTTAGTAATGGATTTTATACTAGCTTTTGATTTAACTCCAGATGCATCTGGAAATGAAGTATGTCAAGGTTTACTAAACCAGAGTACGGTTAGAATTGAGGCAAGGCTATCAAAACCACTTCCATCTACACTCACTGCTATTGTTTATGGAGAATTTGATGCAAGAATACAAATTGATAAAAATCGAAATATATTTACAAATCTATAAATAGAATACTGAAACATGTATTTGAATATTCGACAAGATGTCATCGTCCTTTGCACTTGTGGATGTGAAGTTTTGTTGTGATGATAAAAATACTTTATTTGTAAAAGATATTTGCTTAGTTGGAATTAAAGAACCTTGTAAAAAATTTGTAAAAGAGTTTACTTACAAATTTCCAACCAAAGAAATTATAAATGACTTTTGAAAATTACTCTTTGGGAACTGTACATAATGATAAAATTAATAAAGAATTAAGATAGGTACTAGAAAAATTTGATGTTATTATAACAAATGAAAACAAAAAAAAGGAGTTTTTAATGAAATAAGTAGAGTGTATGATTTAAGTCAGTTTGAGTCATGAACACTTTAGAAATAATTAGTGTTTTAAAATGTAACAAATTTACAAACAAATATTTTAAGGGAGTTTTTGCTTTAGACAAAATTCCAAAAATAATAGAAAAACCAACTTTTTTAATTGTAAACACTGACAAGATAAAAGATCCGGCAACACATTGGTTTGCCCTTTATATTCCAAAGTATGGTTACACAGAATATTTTGATTCGTATGGTGGAGTTCCAGATAAACCGGAAATTTTGGAATACTTGAAAAATCAGTGCATAGTTTTTAATAATAAGCAGATACAGGGTATTCTTTCAGATGTATGTGGGCAATACTGTTGCGTTTTTGACTGGTATAGATGTTTTGGTTTAAGTATGAAAACTTATTTGAATGAATTTCACAAAGGTAATCATATAGAAAACGACAATCTGATTATTAATATGTTATCATATGGAAATTCAAATTTTTCACAATCTTATGTACCTCAGCAATATAATTAATATTAAAAAGCTTTAGTTAAAACGTAGTAATGGAAGACCAAGGTTCGAACACAAATTTGTTGTTGAGCTATACATATTTTCTCAACAGAAATCAGTCATTAATTAAAAGTTCTTGTTGGTTTTGATACAGAATCTCTTGTAACAACTTGCATTTATTCCGTATTGGAAAAAAGCCAGCTATTTTAAAATATCATGATTGGTGTAAGTTCCATCAGCAATTTTGTGAAAGGTACTCGAAACAATCAATAAAGAATACAAAATTATGTTTACAATATGGGTTAAGAATTGTTATTGGTCAATGTCTTAGTATTAACAAGGAGGAATCTGACACATTTTACAACTTAACTGATTTTCTTCAAGCTGTAATGATAAACAATAAAAGGGCTGAATCAAATGTACGGAAATATATAAAAACGTGTCAAGAAAAGCATGTTATGAAATTGCACAAAGAAATATATATTCCAATACAACGTTATAGCGTTCAATGTAATTATTCTAGATTGTTTTTTGAAATACCTGTACTACTAGAAAATAAAATTTGTAATATTTTAGTCAAGAACAACAATAAATGAAAAATTTGGAAAATTTATTTAATTTGTTTTTATTATGAAATACTTATAGACACATATACATTTATACAAATATTCTTATATATTATTTTAGGCTATAAATTATTTCTAAAAAATTCTGCAAAATAGTCAGGATCTCCTTCTTGGTTATTTATTTCCCAAATTTGTTGCTCATCTGTATCTTCATCTAAAACTTGAAACGGTGGTATGAATTCTTCAGTTTCCATTAATTTCTCGTCATCTACAGTAGATGTAATTTCATCAACTTGAACCTCATTTTGTGCACTGACTATTGCAATTTCCTCAGTAAATGGAAATGTTGTTGAATCAGCTGCCATTTTTGTAAAATATCTTACAAAAATTGAGTTAAAAAAGATTTGCCAGTAAAATTGAACCGCATTATATACTGTAGAATACAGTCAAAATTTAAAGTTTTCAGAGTATATAAATAAAGATATGTAAAATTGGATTTTTAAAAATAGTTAGATGGTGTAAAAATCATGTCCAGACCTCAAATAGTAAAAGAAATACATAGACCAGCTAGAAAAAGGTATCTTAGAAGGAAAGTCAAGCAGAAAGGAGTAAATGATACCTGGCAAATTGATCTAGTGGAAATGATTCCTTATCCATGAAAATCCTGAAAATTCCACAAAGGTTTTAAATATATGTTAACCGTTATAGATATATTTTCTAAATATGCTTATGCTGAATCAATAAGAACTAAAACCGGTAGTAATGTTTTAAATGCGTTAAAGAAAATTATAAAACGAGCTAAAAACCTACCTAAAAACATTCATTCAGATCAAGGTAAAGAATTTTTCAATTCGATATTTCAAAATTTTGTTGTAAAGAAGGGTATTAATCACTATCATACTTACTCTGAAATGAAAGCATCTATTGTAGAACGCTTTAATCAAACTTTAAAAAATTTAATGTGGAAAATATTTAGTTTACAAGGAAACTACAAATGGATTAATATATTGCAATCTTTATTAAACACCTATAATTCCACTAAACATAGAACAACTAAATTACCTCCTGAGAAAATTTCTAAGAAAAACGAAAAATTTATTTTAAAAAATGTTTACATGCAACCTAAAATTTCTCTAAAAGCTAAATATAAAGTTGGAGACTATGTTAGAATAAGTAAATACAAAAAAACTTTTGAAAAAGGTTATCAACCGAATTGGTCTAATGAAATTTTTAAAATTATCAAACTAAACAGTACCTCTCCGATCAGCTGGTTGATTATAAAAATGATTCAATATTTGGTGGATTTTATGAGGAGGAACTCACATCTGTTAAATTCAACAAATATTGTTTAATATCTGTAAAATAAAACTTTAATAAGGATCTGAAAAACTTGCTAACATCTGAAAAATAAAATAAAATTAAGAACAGTACAAAACTAATTTGAAATGAAATTTTTTATTGAACAAATTCTTTATATAAAAATAAAACTTGATAACATCTGAAAAATAAAATAAAATCTTAAAATCTGAAAAATAAAATAAAATCCTAACATCTGAAAAATGAAAATAAATTTAGAACAGTACAAAATTTATTTGAAATAAAAATTTTTATTGAACAAATGCTTTATATAAAATTCTTAATATATAATAATTCTTATTCTATACATGATAGCTTAAAGCTTAAACTATAATTAACATAACACAAAAGCTTAAACTATAATTATTGTTTTGGCGCGAATTGAAAATCACCACGTTCTTCTTTTAAAATTAACTTATTTTCCTCGTTTACAAGGAAATAAGTATTTTTTTCGATTTCCTCTCGGAAATCGTTATCTTCAAATACCGCAACTTTTTGTTGCGGTATAAATATAATATTATTAGGGGTCTCGAAGACCCAGTTTTCACCGTAAACGGTGTTAATTTTTTTTATTTTATGTATTTTATAGAGCCTACTTGGCTCCATATCTTTAACCTTTAAAAATTTTTTTAAAGGTTTTTTTTTGTATTAAATAATTCCATCAGTTTTCTTTTTTTGGTGGAATTTGGTGTTGTTTCATGATAGGGAAAATGATGCGCCAGCAAATGTTGTTGTTGCTCTTGTTGATGATGATGTTGCTGTGTTGTTGTTGTTGTTGCTCACGATAAAGTGGCATTTTGCCATCTTTTTCTTTTTTGTAGGAATTTGTAGGAAGTATTGTTACATCATCCAGCACGTAAACTTTATCAAATTCCTGTGCCATCCTGCTTGCTTAAAATTAAACTGATATTTTTATAAAATCTCGATGTATTTATATACAAATTTCGAGTAATATTATAACAAAATAAAAACTTTAGAACTAGTGACACTCTTGCAAATATTTTCTAAGTGGAAAGGGTAAAATCTATCAAAAATGTAAGTTGATTACAATGTTGCTAATATTTTTTATGTAGAAAAGGGTAATTTATTAAATTGCCGTTTGATTACAATGTTGTAATACTATTTTCTATTTAAAATACGTATAAGATGAGAATCTAATTATTAATAAAATATAATTTATTATACTGTCATTTGATTACAATTTATATCTTTAAGATAAATTTTAAATTAAATTGTAGTTTGAAAATAACAATGTTGCATTGAATTTTCTATTTACATATTAAGATAGGATTAAGATGGGATTCTAGTTAAAACAACTAAAATTTATTAAAGTGTCATTTTAATTTAAGAGAATGAATCTGTATTGAAAATTTAATATTATTCTGTTATTCAAGCATTCAACATCTGAAATCCCTATAAAGAAAATGTCGAAAAAAATTATTTTACAAAGGTTTCTTACCGAAACTATAACGCCTTACATAATAGAAAGCGAGAATTCGACATTTGTTAAAAGGTTTAATATGAACGGACATTAAATAAAATTTGTAATTAAATCCGTACCTGAAAATAGAGAACCAATTAGCTGGATTAAGGATGCTATACATCAAATAATCAGGATTGCTGTAAAAGATGTGAATTCCACTGATAAGATTGGGTTAACATTTTGTGGAGAGTGTTTTGAACATCAAGCTCCTGCGTACCTCAGTTTTAGATCCGCTCATGAACTTAAATTTAGCGACGTTTGGGATGTAATTTCTAATGTTTTTCAAAGTAATTCTGAAGGTAGTTATTTATAATGCATTTTTTGTTTCATTTAATAATAAACTATTTTTATTTTATGTCTATAGGCTTAAGTACAGACACTTTTTGTTTAACAGTTACCCGTGTAGATTACCCTCTGGTAGAGGTAGAAATAATAAATATTCAAATTATAAAGAGGAATGTTTAAAAAGGAAAGGAATAATAACAATAAAAAACAGGGATAATTTATGTCTACCACGTGCACTTGTTGTTTCAATAGCTAAAATTGAAAAATTTATTGAATATGAAAAAATTCGAAAAAATATAGGAAAACTTTAGCTTTAAAATTATTAAAAACTTCAAAAATAACAATTCCATCTGAAGGTTGCGGAATTCGTGAATTTCAATTCACGAATCAATTTCAAAAATTTTTACATAAACACAAAATTGTTGTATATAAATATGGAGCAAGGGATGCAGAAGTAATATTTGAAGGATTTAATAATGTAAAAAAAATTAACTTGCTATACCATAATAATCATTATAATGTAATAACTTCGCTCACAGCTTCTTTTTGCACAGCATTTTATTATGGAGAATGTCATATTCCGTATTCTAAAAAAAATTAACATAGGTGTTCGAAAAGTTGTCCTTGCTGTCAAAACTCACCTGCTTGTTCAATTAGTGTTAAAAATATTTTATGTATGCAGTGCAATCGCGCATTTCGTGGTCAATCATGTTTTGAAAATCATAAGGCTTCCAGTTCAAAAAATAGAAGCACCTGTGAAGAAATTAGGAAATGCAAATCTTTTTTTAAAGTTCATAAAAGTTGTACGATTCATATATGTCGTGAATATTTTTGTAAAATTTGCGATAATCATGTTCCTGAAAACCATAAATGCTTCATTCACCTAAACAAAACAAAAGTAAATTTTGAAAATTGCATTTACGTATTTTATGATTTAGAAACAAGACAAGAAGAAATTAACTCTACAAAAATAAAAGAACATGTTCCAAGTTTATGTGTGGCTCAGCTAAGATTCTTTAAATGTATTAACATTGATTCTCTATACTTCTGTCAAAAATGTAAATTAAGAGAAAGAATTTTTAAAACGAAAAATGTGATAGAGGATTTCATGGAATTTATTTTAAAATTAAGAGAGGAATTCAAAAAGATTGTCATAATTGCTCATAATGGGCAGGCGTTTGACCATCAGTTTATTCTGAATTATATACTCAATAAAACTGTACTTGAACCAAAGTTAATTATGCGAGGTACAAAAATTATTGTTATGATAATTGATAATATTAAATTTATTGATTCTATAAACTACTTTCCTATGGCCTTGGCAAAATTACCGAGCGCTTTTAATTTATCGATCAATTTGAAAAAGGGTTATTTTCCACATCTATTTAATAAATTGGAAAATGAAAATTACATTGGCACACTTCCAGCAATTAAATACTATAACTCTAATACAATGAAAGCAGATGAGCGTAATGAATTTTTAATGTGGTATGAACAAAATAGAAACTCGGAATTTAATATGGAGAAAGATATTTTAGAATACTGTAAAAATGATGTTGAAATTCTAACTAAAGCATGTCTGGTTTTCAGAAATTTTTTTTTAGAAGAATGTAATGTTGAACCGTTTTTAGAAGCAACAACAATAGCTTCCGCCTGTAATCTTGTATATAGAAGAAACTTTCTCAAATCGAATAATATAGGTATTATACCAAGAAAAGGGTATAGGATGCTAGACAATCAGTCAAAAATTGCCATTCAGTGGCTTATTTTGGAAAAAGATTTGAGAAAAATTGATTTGAAATGTGCATTTAATGGAAAAGAAAAACAAATCGGAAATGTTAAAATCGATGGATTGTGCGAAGAGTCTAAAGAAATATTTGAATTTTACGGTTGCTATTATCATGGACATCCAAAATGTTTAACAAACCAGAGGGATATACCATTACATGATAACTCTGGCGATACTTTGAATCTACGATATGAAAAAACATTAATGAAATCAGAGTTTATAAAATCATGTGGATATAAAGTTATTGAGATGTGGGAATGTGAATTCCGAAAGCTAATGAGACACAATGAAAATATGAGATATTTAGAAAATCATTCATTAATTAATTTAGTTCCTTTAAATCCTCGTGATGCATTTTATGGCGCAAGAACGGGAAATACTTACACATATTATAAATGTAAACAAGGAGAAAAAATTAAATACATAGATGTATGTTTCTTATACCCATATGTTTGCAAACTAGGAAAATTTCCCATAAACCATCCTAAGATTTATGTTGGAGAAGATACTTGCTCCAAGTTAAACAGAAAGACTATACCACCAACAAATCTATTACACAACGTGTTACCTGTCAAACAAAATAATAAATTGATGTTCTCACTATGTAACACTTGTAGTGAACAAAAATATCAAGGAAAATACTGTGAACATACAGACGATGAAAGATCATTAGGAGGAACTTGGGTAATTGATGTAATTAAAAAACCAATTGAAAAAGGGTATAAAATTTTAAATATATATGAAGTTTCGGAATACGAAACAGTAAAATATGACAATTGCAATGGTATTGATGGTTTATTCACTAAAATGATGAATAAATTTATAAAGATTAAACAAGAAGCTTCTGGGTGGCCAATAAAATGTCAAACTCAAAAAGAAAAGGAAGAATATATTGATATTTTTTTTTGAAAAGGAAGAAATTAAATTACAATACGATAAAGTAGTTAATAACCCTGGTTTAAGATCTTTTGCTAAGATTATTTAAAACTCATTCTGGGGAAAATTTGGGCAAAGGGAAAATCAACAACAAACCAGCATTATAAATCAACCTTTTAAACTTTATGAGTTAATAACAAACCCTTCTGTAGAAGTACATCACATATTTCAAGTAAATGAAGAAAACATAGTGATTAGCTGAAAATATAAAGAAGAAGCAGTAACTTCTTTTTCTACTGTCAACGTAAGTATCGCTGCTTATACAACAACACATGCTCGTCTTCAACTTTATAGTTATCTAGAGAAGCTGGATAGTAGGGTATTATATTATGACACCAGATTCAGTGTTGGATATTAGCCGAGAAGGAGAATATGAACCAGAAATAGGTGAATTTATAGGCGACATGACTGATGAATTAGAATATTATGGTATAGGAAGTTATATTGCAGAATTTGTAAGTGGTGGTCCCAAGAACTACGCTTACAAAAATTTACTGTACAAAAGATAATACAGAAAAAATTGTTTGTAAAGTTAAACGATTCTCTCTTAGTTATGAAGCTTCTCTAAAAATCAATTTTAATAGCATAAAGGCAGTAGTTTTAAATTCATTGAATAGTGCAGACACATACGTCATTTCAGAAAATATTCGTCGAAATAAAAATCATGATGTACTTACGATTCCCGAAATAAAAAAATATGAACCCAAATCGGAAAAACGAAAATTTAATGAAGATGGTAGTTCTTTACCGTAATAGTATTCATTCAAATTTGAACATTTTTATTTGTATTGTAAAAATATTTGTTTTGTATATTAATTTAAAATTTTTAAGAATGTAATAAAGATTTAAACAATAAAATTCTACATGTAAAATTAGACATTATTAACATACATATTATACAGTTCTATACTTTCGATTACTTTTATGATCATTACATTTTTCAGAATCTTAATAAATTATTAATTATTATCTTGTTATTACTAGAATATTGTAATTTTTTAAAACCAGGAACTATACTATCATTATCATAGAATCATTCAACTTTTACATTATATTCTTTTTATATGAATTCCTTGCTTTGACTAGATAACTAGTGATTTGTATACTCGTATATTAATTTAACAATAACAAAAACAAGTCTTAAATTTTTTTTTTAGTTTAAAACTAGAAATTTTTGAATTATTTTTTATTCCATACAAAAACAAAAAAACATAAATGCATATCAAGAGTAAAGAGTATATCTTTAGTTTAATCAGTTCCATATTTTTGATTTGCTGTTTGTTTTTTTTTTATTCATATTTTCTGAACATTCTTAATTAAAAAATAAAAAAATATCTTACACGACATGCAGTCAGCTAATTAATGACTTCGTTTTCTCTTTTCTTCTATAAATTCTTCTATCCAGAAGAGATCACATTTTTATGTAAGCCAAAAAAAATCTGTATCTTACTTCAATTTTTTTCTTTATGCTAACAAACAAAAAAAAAATAAAAACACAAACAGTATTACACTTTTTCTTTTCAATTTTAAAGATGCGCTGTAGATTTAAAAATAAAAAAATGTTTTCTATTTTTTATTTTAATATAAGAAATTTTCTTACTATTTTTATATGTGCGCCTAGTATTTAAACTTCAGGTATACAATTTTGTTTATTAAGGGCCGACCCTACTTTAAATTGTTTTACACTTGACTTCCTACTATGAAACCATTTGGAACTTATAAGTTAACAACCCACACATACAACCTAACTTAAAACCTAAACCAAAACAAATTTTTGGCTTATAGTAACCAAGATACATAAAATCAATTGTTCAGTTCATTAACCCTGTCTGACAACTTACACAATATCAACAACCTTCACTTCCTATTATAAAACTATTTGGAATTTATAAGTTAACAACCCACACATACAACTTAACTTAAAACCTAAACCAAAACGATCAAAACAAGTTCTTGACCTACTAACCAAGCATGACCTACATTAAACCCATAAATCAAAATGTAGGTCAACATGTCGTGCGATATGGGTCAAATTTTTTTCCCATCCCAAAGTGCAGGGTTACCTACTTATAGTAAAACGATTTGTAGTAAATCAGCTTTAAACAAATTTGTTTTGCTGAACTTGTAGTTTTTTTAGGTGAATTTCTGCTCAGTTTCCCCAACAGGGGCAGCCATATAGCAACATAGGCAAAAAACTTGTTTGGTAAAGTAGTAATTTTTTGATAAAATGAATAAAGAGTTTCTGCCGAGAAGTGGGTACAAAAATCTCATGAAGTTGTTTGTTTTGATTAGTGTTTTGTTAATATCATTTTTGAAAGACAACCGTTGATCCAGTGTGACACCCAAGTATTTTGTTTCGTTTTGCCAAGATCGCTGTCTCCTAGTAGTAAATTTCGTTGAGGAAGGAATCGGACGGCACGTTTACGCGTAAAAAGCATTGCTTGGGTTTTGGATGCATTTATTAGAATTTTCCACTTTTTAAAATACTCGTAGTTGCGTATAACATTTTAAAGCGTTTTCCAAGTTGTTTAAGATATCATTTGCCAATAAGGCAGACGAAAATATGTCTGAACCATCACCGAAGCTGGCAATATTGCATTCATTCAGGTAGGTCAGAAACGAAAATCGAAAGGAGTGTGGCACTTAATGATGAGCCTTGTGGTAACCCAGCTGGGATTTCGTAGGTTTGGGATATACTTCATTTTATTTGTTGTACATAGAACTTTCTTTTCAGTAAAAAATTTCTAATTTCTAAACACGCAAAAAATTCAGCATCAACATTTTACAAATTAGGTCTGTATAGGACACAGTATCGAACGCCTTTTCGATGTCAAGGCAGATAATATCTGTCGAATGTTGAAAATCCCTTTTATTCTTTATGTGGCGTATTATACGTTGAATTTGATGGGAACACGAGTGACCGTCTCTGAAACCAAATTAATGAGGTGGGATAACATTGCCATTTTGTTCGATAAAGTCGTTAATTCTCTTTAATAAAATTTTTTTAAAAAGTTTTGCTATGTTTGAAATCTGACTGATTCGTCTGTAGTTGATCACATTTGTAGGTTCCTGCCCATCTTGGGGATAGAAACTACTTTTGCAGTTTTCCAGAGCTCGGGAAAATAATTGAGTCTAAAAAGTGTATTAAATATATAAGTAAATATAATTAAAATTCTATTAGATAAGTGTTTGAGTTCGCGATTGCTTAAACCGTCAGAACTAGATGCTTTCTTGTTTTTTAAATGACTGATATTGCTTTTAATTTCATTTGGATTGGTAAAATATTGAAGGTGTTCATTTACGGCCTTAGATAAATTAATTTTATTGTTTAGGTTTGATATTTCGTTTTTTACAAGATTTTCGGTTTCTAAGTCGTTCAAGTGCAGAGTCAATTCGTGGGCAGCTTTAAAATTGAGTGAAAGATGATCAACTTTCTCGTGATTTGTTAGTAACCTAATTGGCTTTCAATTATTATCTACACTGTGCAAGGACGGCATTTGATTACTATGTTTCTTCTTTATAGTTTTTTGCGATTTTAAAGAGATTAACATGTGTGTTGTGCTTGTAATTTTTTAAAATAAGATCCATAAGTAAGGTTGACCATCTTCTATTTATTAATTTTTGAATTCTTTGTGAGATTTCTTTGTCAATGGCTTTTAAGTTTATTTTATCCGAATCGCGAAATAGTGTTCTATATCACCGTCTGAGTTAATTTCTTACTGTTTTTAATCTTAATATATCGTGCGGAAGTTCAATTTGCTCATTCATGATATTTTTAATAAGTTTTCTGGGGATACTTTCTTGTTTGGCACTGTGAATTACATTGGTTATCTGCTTTATAATTTCATCAATTCTGTGTAAGTTTTCAAAGGTGATATTTTCAAGTTGCGATTTTATGAACAAAATGTTCAAATTGTTATTAATATGTTGCCTAAATCTATTCCATTTGGCTTTGTTGTAATCTAAAAAATAGTTTGTAAATAAATTTTTTTCAAATTGGGTATTTAATTGGAACAAAACTGGCAGATGGTCTGAATTTAAGTTGTTTATAGATGTAAGATATAAATTAGAATAATAGTTAGTAATAATAATGTCAAGAGGGTTGGCATATTTTTACTGGAACATATGTTGGCTAGCCAGGAAAAGCAAGGTTTGTTTTGTATTGAGATATCCACATATAAAGGTAGGAAAGTCGAAATTGATTAAAGTTTGTATGTCACAAAGTTGAACACCATAAGTTAAAACCGGTTTTAGGACTTGTTGATATAGCAGAAGCTTATTTTCAGTAGATAGAGAGAAGTGTCTAAATAGTAACTAGTGCATTTTTCTGGGTCTACTATGAAATCTGCTTTTTTAAAACTTCCTTTTTTTAAAATCTCCTTTTTTTAAAATCTCCTTTTTCAAAATCTCCTTTCTTAAAATCTCCTTTTTTTAAAATCTCTTTTTTTTTAAAATCTCCTTTTTCAAAATCTCCTTTCTTAAAATCTCCTTTCACAAAATCTTCTTTTTTGTTTTATTTTTTTAACTAATTGGGCGCGCGCCCAATTAATTAAAAAAATAAAACAAAACAGGAGACTTTGTAAAAAGAAAACAATAGCACATAATAATTAGTGAAAATAAATATATTATATATATAATATATATATCTATTTTGATGATAATATATTTATATATGTATATATATATATATGCATATATTAAACATATATATATATTAATATATATTATATCAATATCATCTATTTTCAGCAAGTTACTTGAAACCTACATAAAAAATCAGCTGAGTACTTATTTAAGCAAGAATAACTTAATGGATAAAAAACAATATGAGTTAGGAATTGTTCAAATACAAATGCTGCTCTATTTGATTTAATAACTGAAGTTCCAGCAGGAGTAAGTAAAAAGCAGAGAGTGGCTGTAGTATTTCTCGATTTAGCCAAAGCATTTGACTCAATTGACAGGAAGATTCTTCTACGTATACTAATTTGAATGTGGAGTTTTTGAAAAGGAACTTAAGTGGTTTAAGAACTACTTATCTGGAAGAAAACAGTATACAGAATGTGAGCAGTATAAAAGCAAAATAGAAGATGTTGAATTTGGAGTTATTCAAGGCAGTTCGCCCGGCCCTACACTATTTGCGTGCTATATAAGTTGTTTTTCTAAATTAAAATTAAAAGTTAAGGCTTTTTTATATGCAGATGATATAGCGATTGTTTTTAGAGAAAGTAATTATACTGAATTAGAAAAACAAATAAATCTAGGTTTAAAAGAAGTCAGTGAATGGATGAAGATTCATAAGCTGACGGTAAATATAAAAAAAAACAAAATACATGTTAATAAAAATTAGCCGAAAAAAGAGTACCATATGAACAAAAAAGTTCGATATTCTATTGCTTATTTCATTCCACCATATCATATGGCATAATTGTGTGGGGCAATACTTACCTAAAAAATATCGCTAAGCTACAAAGAATACAAAATAAAGCGGTTAAAAATCTTTATGGGCTGAATCATCGTTCTTCAACCACAGAAATACATCAGCGCTTTGGAATACTAACATTAGAATTACATAAAAAAATTATGCGAGCTATTCAAATACATAATATGAAAACAAAAAAAATAAAAACTAATGTAGACATAATCCAGAACAATGAAATACATAGCTATAGTACGAGGACAGCAAATAATATACACTCACACAGCTCGGAAACTTTGAATATAGCAGCTCAGATCTACAATGAATTACCTCTTATGCTATATCTCTTTATTTTGACTAGTTTTTGTATTTTTGTATTCTTAATGTTTCTATTATTATTATTATTATTTTGTTTTTTCTTTTTGTAGTTAAATCTTAAATTTTTTACCGCTTTGATCAAATTTTTGTTTTTAATATACATATTATATTAATGTGTTATAAAAAACTGTATATACTCTGTATGAGCTGTAAGCTCTTTTAGAGAGATAAATAAATAAATAAATAAATAAATATATATATATATTATACATATATATTCATATATATTTTTTTTTGATTTTAATGCTAAATTTTTATATTTTCTAATATTATAACATTCATCAATATAAATGATTATTATCATAATAAACTTTTACATTGTAATAACAAAAAGCTTTTATTTGATCGTATTGTCGATATTCTTATCGATAGTACGATAAGAAAAACTTTTTGTTTTTAATGATAAATTTATATTTATTAATATTATAACGTTCAGCAATATAAATGATTAAAAAAATGAGAAAAGAGCTGATGATGGAGTTCTTTTCTCTGAGGACAGCCTATCCCAAAAAACCGAGCTGTAATAAAAAAGAACGCATGCATTACACGCATTATTAAACGTCGAAATAGAATTTCGAAATTAGAATATTTAAAAAGAATAGCGATTAATATTGTTTTAGGATAATTTATTTTTTTGCTTATTATAATGAAATTTTAATAATTTTTATTTTTTTTCAAGAAATGTTATTTTTTTTTTTTTTAATAAATATAATTTTTTTTGTTTATAATAAAAGGAGATTTTTTTAATGAAAAGGAGATTTTTAAGCGAAAAGGAGATTTTGAAAAAGAAGATTTTAAAAAGGAGATTTTAAAAAAAGGAGATTTTTGGAAAGGAGATTTTGAAAAGGGATATTTTAAAAGAAGGAGATTTTAAAAAAAGGAGATTTTGTTAAAGGATATTAAAAAAGGGCGATTTTGAACGGCACCCCATTTTTCTGTACTATACGTTCAGTTCATCGCGTTTTTTCTTTACATGAATTTTCCATTTTAGTTTTACATCAAGCGTCATACATAGATATTTGGCTGTGTTCTCATATTTAACAAATCGATCATTAATGTACACAATTTCATGTTCAATATGTTTGTTAGTAAAATCGACATGTATCGATTTAGCTTCATTTAATTTTATACGCCATCTGAAGGTCCAATCTTGGATTATTTTAACAGCAGCTTGTAGTTTTGGTGTTGTTTCTATGTTACTATTGCCAGTTACTAATATTGCTGTATCGTCGGTAAATGTAGCAAGAGTGTTTTCTTCGAGTGTAGGCAGATCACTGGTGTACAAAAGGTAAAGCATTGGTCCTATAACACTATCTTGTAGAACACCTGCTTGAATTTTCTTTAAGTCCGACTAAGCATCCTCCTGTTTTATTCTGAAGTAGCGTTCTGATAAATATGAAATTAATATTTTGGAATATTGAGCAAGTTTGAGTAAGTTTCATATGTAGTTTAGCACTTCAAACCATACTTTATCAAAAGCCTGTACTACGTCTAAGAATATTGGAGAGCAGACTTTCTTTTCCTCGAGGGCTTTTTCTATCTTGTTATTAATGCGGTGAACTTAGGTAATAGATCAATAACTATTGTTGAATGACGATTTCGAAATTCGAACTGGAGGTTGGGGATTAAATGTTTTTCTTCAATTACAAGTTTTAAACTTTTTAGCAAAACTTTTTCAAACAATTTAATCAAAGTTGGTAATAAAGGAAAATGTCTGTATATTATAGGTCTGAATATTATGAAATTTATATGTTAAAAAAGGTTTTGTATGAATAGTTTTTGTACTATTAATAGGAAGTTGGATTACGTGGACCATTGAAGATGATTCCGGGGATAATATTGGAATTTTAACGTTGAAAATAATGTTAGTGTTATTGTAATAGGCTTGTAAACCCAGTAATTGATAGATATTCTCATCTGAATTAAATTGAATGGAATTATTTTTAAATTTATCTCGGATATCGCTTTATTTCTTCTATACTAAGAATTTGTTTTGATATAATGTTTAACCGATCGATAAGATCGATAATATAGTTAATTTGATATTATATTATTAAGATGTTTATATATTGAGATTGGATTATTAGTTTTTCACTGTAACCTGATTTTATTATACTATTATTATACCCTACACCTAAAGTATAGGGTATATTAACTTTGGTATGGTGTTTGTAACCACCAAAAAGAAGCGAGTTAGATATGGACATGTATATATATTCTGAATCAGGATTACCTCCTGAGTCGATTTAGCGATGTCCGTCCGTCCGTTTACACGATAACTCAAAAACTAATGAAGCTATCTTGATGAAATTTATATAGTTGGTTACTAATTACGAAAGGAAGGCTAAGTTCGTATCTGGAAAAAAATCCGTCCATGGGTTCGGATTCTGGAAGCTTCCGAATGATTCCGGAGCAAACGAGATTATCTCCAAAACCAACAAAGATATAACCTTTAAATTTAGCAGAGTGGTGTTCTTTCATGTTTTATTTAAGTCTCTGAAATTTGAGAGGATTTGGTCCATGGGTTCGGATTTTGGAAGCTTCCAAACGAGCCCCAGAGCAAACGAGATTATCTATAAAACTAACAGAGATAGAACCTTTAAATTTTTTATAATGATGTTCCTTCCAGTTTGATTTATGTCTCTAAAATTTAAGAGGATGTGGTCCATGGGTTTGGATTTTGAAAACTTCCGAACGAGCCCCAGAGCAAATGAGATTATCTCCAAAAACAACAAATATAACCTTTAAATTTGGCCGAATGGTGTTTTTTCATGTTTGATTTAGGTCTCTGAAATTTGAGAGGATTTGGCCATGGGTTTAAATTTGAAAGGATTTGAACCGTGGATTCGGATTTTAGAAGCTTCCGAACGAGCCGCAGAGCAAATGAGATTATATCCAATACCAACAAAGGTAGAACCTTTCAATTTGGTACAATGGTGTTCTTTCTTGTTTGATCTATGTCTCTGAAATTTAAGAGGGTTTGGTCCATGAGTTTGGTTTTGGAAGCTTCCGAACGAGCCCCAGAGCAAATGTGACTATCTCGAAAACCAATAAAGATATAACCTTTACTTTTGGCAGAATGGTCTACTTTCATGTTTGATTTAGGTCTCTGAAATTTGAGAGGATTTGGTCCATGGGTTCGGATTCTGGAAGTTTCCGAATGATTCCGGAGCAAACGAAATTATCTCCAAAACCAATAAAAATAGAACCTTTAAATTTGTACAATGATGTTTCTTCCCGTTCGATTTATGCCTCTGAAATTTAAGAGAATTTGGTCAATGGGTTTGGGTTTTGGAAGCTTCCGAACGAGCACCAGAGCAAATGAGATTATCTCCGAAACCAACAAAGATATAACCTTTGAATTTTGTACAATGATGTTCCTTCCCGTTCGATTTATTTATCTGAAATTTAAGAGGATTTGGTCTATGGGTTTAGATTTGGAAGCTTCCGAACGAGCCCCAGAGCAAACGAGATTATCTCCAAAACCAACAGAGATAGAACATTTAAATTCTTTATAATGATGTTACTTCCAGTTTGATTTATGTCATAAAATTTAAGAGGATGTGGTCCATGGGTTTGGATTTTGGAAGCTTCCGAACGAGCTCCAGAGCAAATGAGATTATCTCCAAAAACAACAAAGATATAACCTTTAAATTTGGCCGAATGGTGTTTTTTCATGTTTGATTTAGGTCTCTGAAATTTGAGAGGATTTGGCCATGGGTTTAAATTTGAAAGGATTTGAACCGTGGATTCGGATTTTGGAAGCTTCCGAACGAGCCGCAGAGCAAATGAGATTATATCCAATACGAACAAAGGTAGAACCTTTGAATTTGGTACAATGGTGTTCTTTCGTGTTTGATTTATGTCTCTGAAATTTAAGAGGATTTGGTCCATGGGTTTGGTTTTGGAAGCTTCCGAACGAGCCCCAGAGCATATGAGATTATCTCCAAAACCAATAAAGAGATAACCTTTACTTTTGGCAGAATGGTGTTCTTTCATGTTTGATTTGGGTCTCTGAAATTTGAGAGGATTTGGTCCTTGGGTTCGGTGTTTGAAAGCTTCCGAACGAGCCTCAGAGCAAATGATATAATCTCCAAATGCAACAAAGATATAACCTTTAAATTAGGCAGAATGGTGTTCCTTCATGTTTGATTTATGTTTCTGAAATTTGAGAGGATTTGGTCCATGGGTTCGGATTTTGGAAACTTCCGAACGAGCCCCAGAGCAAACGAGATTATCTCCAAAACAAACAAAGATAGAACCTTTACATTTTGTGCAATGATGTTCCTTCCCGTTCGATTTATGTGTCTGAAATTTAAGAGAATTTGCTCCATGGGTTTGGATTTTGGAAGCTTCCGAACGAGCCCCAGAGCAAATGAGATTATCTCCAAAAACAACAAATATATATTACCTTTAAATTTGGCCGAATGGTGTTTTTTCATGTTTGATTTAGGTTTCTGAAATTTGAGAGGATTTGGCCATGGGTTTAAATTTGAATGAATTTGAACCGTGGATTCGGATTTTGGAAGCTTCCGAACGAGCCGCAGAGCAAATGAGATTATATCCAATACGAACAAAGGTAGAACCTTTGAATTTGGTACAATGGTGTTCTTTCGTGTTTGATTTATGTCTCTGAAATTTAAGAGGATTTGGTCCATGGATTTGGTTTTGGAAGCTTCCGAACGAGCCCCAGAGCAAATGAGGTTATCGCCAAAATCAATAAAGATATAACCTTTACTTTTGGCAGAATGGTGTACTTTCATGTTTGATTTAGTCCTCTGAAATTTGAGAGGATTTGGTTCTTGAGTTTGGATTTTGAAAGCTTCCGAACGAGCCTCAGAGCATATGATATTATCTCCAAATGCAACAAAGATATAACCTTTAAATTAGGCAGAATGGTGTTCCTTCATGTTTGATTTATGTTTCTGAAATTTGTGAGGATTTGGTCCATGGGTTCAAATCTTGGAAGCTTCTGGACGAGCCTCAGAGCAAACGAGTATCTCTCCACAACCAACAAAGATAGAACTTTTATTTTTAGTACAAAGGTGTTCTGTTATGTTTCCTTTTCTGTAAAATTGGAAACTGACATTTGAAAGAATTTGAACCATGGGTTCGTATTTTGGAAACTTCCGGACGAGCACAAGAGCAACGAGCATGTCTCCAAAACCAACAAAAGTAGAACCTTTAAATTTAATGGAATGGTGTTCTGGCAAGTTTTCTTTATGTTCCTGAGATGGATTCGATGAATTGGAGTGGCAATTCGGGTAGCTGACACAAACCTCCCAAGGACTACCAATCTTCGAAAATAATTAAGATAGAAACTTAAAATTTTATACAAGGGTGTCAAGCATATCCCAAGCGGATGCCTCTTTTACGTTCTTGAAATTCGAGTTGAATAAGACAGAAAAGGGAAGAAGTTCAAGCAGCTGCCAAAAACATTTATGGATTTTTAATTTAATTCGAATTATTCAGGTGTAGGGTATTAATAAGTCGGTTGCATCGACTTACTGTTACATTTACTTGTTTTCTAAATTAAAAGTCAGTCCAGTACTATCCTAAAAGTGCCTCAATCAAAGGATTTGATGAGAATTCACATAGCTTTTCTTTGAGGATGATTTTCTTTAATTGGATCATTTATTTTATAGTTTGTATGTTGCTTAGTACGTGTAATCTGTGTGTGCTATAGTCAAACGGTTTGTGGTAAATCAGCTTTAAACACTTGTTTTGCTGAACTTCTAGTTTTTTTAGATGAATTTCTGCTCAGTTTCCCCAACAGGGGCAGCCATATAGAAGCATAGGCAAACATATTGTTTGGTAAAGTAGTAATCTTTGGATAAAATTAATAAAGAGTTTCTGCCGAGAAGTAGATACAAAAATCTCATGAAGTTGTTTGTTTTGATTAGTGTTTTTTTAATAAGATTTTTGAAAGACAACCGTTGATCCAGTGTTACGCCCAAGTATTTTGTTTCGTTTTGCTAAGATACCCCTCTCCTAGTAGTAAATTTCGTTGAGGAAGGAATCGGACGGCACGTTTACGCGTAAAAAACATTGCTTGGGTTTTATATGCATTTATCAGAATTTTCCACTTTTTAAAATACTCGTAGTTGCGCATAACATTTTAAAGCGTTTTCCAAGTTGTTTAAGATGTCATTTGCCAATAAGGCAGACGAAAATATGGCTGTATCATCAGCGAAGCTGGCAATATTGCATTCATTCAGGTAGATCAGAAACGAAAATCGAAAAGAGTGTTGGACTTAATGATGAGCTTTGTGGTAACCCAGCTGGGATTTCGTAGGTTTGGGATATACTTCATTTTATTTGTACATAGAAGTTTCTTTTCAGTAAAAAATTTCTAATGCTGTTGATTAAACACGCAAAAAATTCAGCATCAACATTTTATAAATTAGGCCTGTATAGGACACAGTATCGAACGCCTTTGCGATGTCAAGGCAGATAATACCTGTCGAATGTTGAAAATCCCTTTTATCCTTTATTTGGCGTATTATACGTTGAATTTGATGGGAACACGAGTGACCGTCTGTGAAACCAAATTGATGAGGTATGATAACATTGCCATTTTGTTCAATAAAGTCATTAATTCTCTTTAATAAAATTTTTTCAAAAAGTTTTGCTATGTTTGAAATCAGACTGATTGGTCTGTAGTTGATCACATTTGTAGGATCCTTGCGCATCTTGGGGATAGCAACTACTTTTGCAGTTTTCCAGAGCTCGGGAAAATAATTGAGCCTAAAAAGAGTATTAAATATATAAGTAAATATAATTAAAATTTTATTAGGTAAGTGTTTGAGTTCGCGATTGCTTAAACCGTCAGAACCAGGTGCTTTCTTGTTTTTTAAACGACTGATATTGCTTTTAATTTCATTTGGATTGGTAAAATATTTAAGGTGTTCATTTACGGCCTTAGATAAATTAATTTTATTGTTTAGGTTTGATATTTCATTTTTTACAAGATTTTCGGTTTCTAAGTCGTTCAAGTGCAGAGTCAATTCATGGGCAGCTTTACAATTGAGTGAAAGATGATCAACTTTCTCGTGATTTGTTAGTAACCTAATTGGCTCGTGATTTGTTAGTAACCTACTTATTATCTACACTATGCAGAGACGGTATTTGATTACTATGTTTCTTGAGTTTTTGCGATTTTAAAGAGATTAACATTGTTGTGGTTGTAATTTTTTAAAATAAGATCCATAAGTAAGGTTGACCATCTTCTATTTATTAATTTTTGAATTCTTTGTGAGATTTCTTTGTCAATGGCTCTTAAGTTTATTTTATCCGAATCGCGAAAGAGTGTTCTATATCACCGTCTTAGTTAATTTCTTACTGTTTTTAATCTTAATATATCGTGTGGAAATTCAATTTGCTCATTCATGGTATTTTTAATAAGTTTTCTGGGGATACTTTCTTGTTTGGCACTGTGGTAATTACATTGGTAATGTGCTTTATAATTTCATCAATTCTGTGTAAGTTTTCAAAGGTGATATTTTTAAGTTTCGATTTTATAAAAATAGTTTGTAAATAAATTTTTTTCAAATTGGGTATTTAATTGGAACAAGACTGGCAGATGGTCTGAATTGAAATTATTTATAGCTGTAAGATATAAATTAGAATAATAGTTAGTAATAATAATGTCTTGTACAGTACCAAAAAGAGTGTTTGCTATTGAGATCTCCACATATAAAGGTAGGACAGTCGAAATTGATTAACGTTTGTATGTCATTTTAGAAAGTTGCCAGGATTTTATGTTTTGATGAATCTTGAAATTCTTCTTCATATTTTGCTTTTTGTCGAATTTGTAATTGTCGAATTTGATCCAGGAAAATAGACATAGTATAGTTTGATAAATCCAATGGCTGAAAACATTTTAATCCTAATATGTTCAATTAAGTAAACTTTGGGAAAATTATGTAAAAGTTCGAGTTTCACACATGTGTGGATACCGATTGCAAATCCTCCTCTATTGCTTTTATCGTCTGTTCTATCATTGCTATAAAGTTTATATAGTGAATGAAAATGTAATTGAACATTCTGTTTTAACCACATTTCATTTAATAAGGCAATGTGAAAGTAGATATGTTCTATGGATTTGTTCTGTAAACCATTAGCATTCCAATACATTACGTTTAAATTGTCAATTGTATTGACTATGAAGGTTTTACTTAGAGTAGAATTACTTGTCATAACTCATGTATTTTAATGATATTTTCGTAATTACCTTAAGTTGTTCACTTTTTGTATTGCAAGAAGATAAACCATCAATTATTTCATGCACAATAGTATCAATTTCTTCCAAAGTAAACAAGTTTTGCTTAGTATTTGAATTTGTTTCATTTGTATTTCATTTAAAATGCGAATTAGAGAAACTATATTTTGTAGAACCAAAATTAAATATACGATTTGAATTTATTTAATTTGTGTTCCATTCAAAATTTGAATTAGAAGGATTATATTTTGTAGAGCCAACATTAAATACACGTGAAGCTGCTTGATTTTGTCTTTTGGGGAGGGCTGGGAAATCTTTTTCAAAATTAGGAATATGTTCATTTGTTTGTAGAAACACATGTTTTCTAACACTGTATTGTTTACGGTTTAATTTTAATTGTATATATATATTATTCTTACCTTTTGGGCAATTCTGCGCAATCGGTCTATGATTGCCTTTACAGTTTGCGCATTTTGGAAGACTGTTGGAGTTATTCTTTAATGGGCACTCCTGAAAAAAGTGGTTGTCCCAACAGAACGAGCATCTTGTTTTTAAATGGCAATTCATGGATATGTGGCCATAATTTTGACAACGGGAACAAATTATTGGACCCAAATTTCTTCTTTATTAGACATCCCATTTTACTATGATATTGAATACAGCTTTAAACTCTTTCATTTTATTTATATTTAAACTGGAGTTTCTTTTGAATTTGACGATATAAACTGTCTAATCATCATATCTCTTGTTTTTTAGAATAATAGGTGTAACCATCAATAATAGGTTTTAAACCGATGTCTTCTAATTCTACCTTAATTTCCTTCTAATTCTACCTTAATTTGTTGGCAAACCAGTTAAAACAAATTTAAGAGGTTTTTGTTCCCTCAATTGGTATGAAAAATGTTCAATTTAATTTTCAACTAAGTATTCCAGTAATAAGTCGTGGTCGGAAGGGGTTTGAACTCTTATTCCAAAAGATGTCAGTTTAATTTTGTATTTATCTTTCTTTTTTTTTTTGTTTTAAAATATCAGCGATATTTTGAAAAGTTTGTCCACGTATTATAATCGGGGGACAAAGTTTGTTAGTTATTTTGTTATTTTTATTTTCATTTCCGCTATCAACATGCAAATGATCGTCATCGTCTATATTTTTCAATAAGTTGCCTTTTTCGATGGCTTTGCGCGTATGTTTTGATGACTCTGGCTACCATTTCTACATCCAAATCTTTGTGTAGGTTGATGTTGCGGATATACTACGGAGCATTAACTATACCACGCAATACTTTACTTTGAAAACGTTGAATGATGTCTCTATTACTTCGAGTGTAGGCAGATCACTGGTGTACAAAAGGTAAAGTATTGGTCCTATAACACTATCTTGTAGAACACCTGCTTGAATTTTCTTTAAGTCCGACTAAACATCTTCCTGTTTTATTCTGAAGTAGCGTTCTGATAAATATGAAATTAATATTTTGGAATATTGAGCAGGTTTGAGTAAGTTTAATTTGTAGTTTAGCCCTTCAAACCATACTTTATCAAAAGTCTGTGCTACGTCTAAGAATATTGCAGAGCAGACTTTCTTTTCCTCGAGTGCTTTTTCTATCTTCTTTGTAATGCGGTGAACTTGATCTATTGTTGAATGACAAATTCGAAATTCGAATTGGTGGTTGGGGATTAAATGTTTTTCTTCAATTACAAGTTTTAGACTTTTTAGCAAAACTTTTTCAAACAATTTAGACAAAGTTGGTAATAATGAAATAGGTCTGTAAAAAGTTGCTTCAAAAGTTGGCTTTGCTGGTTTAGGATCATTATTACATCAGCTTCTTTCCACAATTTTGAAACGTACTGCAGTCGAAATGAAGTAATAAACAAATTAGTTATTATTATCAATGCTTTTTCAGGGAGTTCTTTCAATATTTTTCTAGTAATTAAATCGAATCCAGGAGATTTTTTCGGATTTATATTGGTTTTGATTTCATTTCTAACTTCTCGCACTGTAACTGAATGTATATAACTAAACTCCGGTTCTGTAATATCTGGTAGTTCACTGTCATTTGGTAAATTAGGCTGAAAAATTTTTTCCAAATAATCTGCAAATAGTGTTGCTTTTTCTTCGTTGCTTTTAGCCCAACTTCTATATACGTTATTAATAAGGGGAATTTGCATTATAGGCCTTTTTAAGGCCTTAGTTGTTTTCCAATATTCAGTACTCGCATTATTAGTTAAATTTTGTAGATATTTATTTAGAGTGTCATTTTTTAGTTCTCTGATTTTTATCCTTATTTGAATTGTAGGTTTATATAGATTTGTCTTATCACTTGGGTTTCTAGTCCGGTACCATTTTTTTCTTAGTTTTCTTTTTTCCGGGATTAATTTTAGGATTTTTTTGGGATAATTATGGCTTTTATTCTTCCTTATTGCTGTTGAAGTATTTTGCCACGCTGATTGCTGTATATCGTTAATTAATTTCTTCACTTCGAGGTCTAATTGATATTCTAGTTGAAGTAGTACATTCAGTTCAACTTTTCCCTCTAATGTGTTTCTTTCAACTTTCTTTGGTATAGTTTTTCTTACCGGCGTTATTAATTTAGATGCTTTTGGTGTATCAGGTATTAATATTTGTTGACTGGCCCTAGCTGAGGTAGCCTTCAGTTCTTCGATTTGTTATTCTTGTTCTCTAATTGTTGCTTTTAATTGTTCTATTTCATAATAGCAATTTTCCAGTTTTTATACCAATTTTGTTCTTCCTGACTACTGCTTCTATTTTTAGGAAGTACATCACCAGTTTGAGCATTAGGTGGTGGAGTTCTCTCGATTAGCGTACTTCTTTTGCTAATATTTTCATTTGTATATGTACTAAATTTCGTACTGATGTTTGTTTTTGATCCGGTAGCTATATCTAAATGTTTGGACTGGGTACCAACTCATTAATTTATTTATTTTAATTTTAAGAGAGAAAAATAATTAAAAATTTATATATTTTTAAAGAATATATTTATGATTTCGAAACAATTTATTTATTTATATTTTAAAAGAATATATCTATTTAAAATATATTTATTTGTTTATTAAATTAAATTTATTATTTGTAAGTAAAAGAAATTTATTTATTTTAATTTTAATTTCAATTTGTGCACTGTGCCTAAAGCAGCCTCACCTTAGGTGTCGAAGAATAGGTTTGTGTACGTAAAGAGGCAGTCTGTCATGGGAAAAAATCATGCCATATCGCACCGATATCGCACGACCTACATTTTGATTGATGGGTTAATTATAGGTCATTCTTGGTTAGTAGGTCAAAAACTTGTTTTGATTGTTTTGGTTTTGGTTGCAAGATAGGTTATAAGTGTGGGTTGTATAGTGGTTGTATAGTAGGAAGTGAAGGTTGTTGGTACATTGCAAGTTGTCAGGCAAGGTTAATGAACTGAATAAGTTTAGGATAATTAGGTTTTTTCAAAAAATTGATTGGTACTGTTTAATAGCATATCATACAAATAGTAAGAAAATAATTTTTTTTCAAATCAAATCAATTTTTTTATTTTTTCTTCGCATGCTTAATAAAATATGTAGGTAAAAATATATATAAAAGAATCGAAAAAAATTTGATTTTATTATTGCACAAAAATATTCATAGATACTTTTGAATATCAAGATGAACAATAATAAAATAAAAACGAAAACGTAAACAAAAAGTACAAAGTGTATTTCATTTTTAGTTTTGTTAGTTAAAAGAAGTTGTAGTTGTAGTTATTTATCTTCTTTTAGTTGTAGTTAAAAGAAGATTAATTATTAAAAGTTGTTATTATAGTTTTAAAGTTGCAAAAATAAAAATAAGAAAAATATGTTATTTTTAGAATATGCGTTGTTTCTCATTGTACTATATTTTGTTGTAAATTGTTGTAATACCTTGAACAATTAAGACTTATGTATAATAAGTATGTACACATGTACTTTAAAAATATTTTGCATTCTTTTAATTTCTGTTTACCTGGTGTAAAATAAATTGTAAAAACTAGTTTGACTCTTTCAAACAATTTAAAAACTTATGAATGCAAATGCTAAAAAAAAAATTATGGAATTATTCTGTATGTCTGTTATGTAAGATTTCTTTTTCTACTCTATAAGAACATTGAGAAAATAACCGGAAATCTTTAATTTACTTTATAGTTGATATTACACTTTGTTTTATGTTGTAAGGTAGGAACAAAGATAAGTTAATTACTTTTGGTATTTATAGTAAACACAAATAAAAAATAAAAAAATAAGAACAGATTAAGTTTTATGTTTATTTTTATTTATTTGAAAAAACTTTTACAACAATTTCAGTTGTGCTGTTAAAAATTGCTATAATGTATATATGTATCTTTTAAAGGAAAAAAATTTTGCGATGATCAGATGTTAAAATTGCTGAAATAGTGAGACCAACTTTTTCTATACGTCTTTGAAATATACTTGTATCACGTGAATTAAATTATTTATTTTAAAATAATTAAAAAAAAAATGAAAGATGAATTTATTTTTATTTTATTCTTTAACATTTATTTGACAATAAAATAACTTAACAATAATTAAATGCTAACAAAAACGAATTTTAAGAAAGAAAGTATATCGACCGAACTGTCTGGTGTCCTTTAGTGTAATCATCTCTTCTTTCTTTTGTAAAATTCTTATATTTTAAAAATAAACTGAATACAAACAAAACTGTACTTGCAATGTTATTATTTAGTGTCATATTACATACTTTTAATTATATTGAGATTTCTCAATAGTTCAATAACATAATATGTTATTTTATTAGTATAAATTGTTATACATACATTTTGTATTATCAGCAATATCGACCTTTTTCAATGTTACAAAATGTTTTCAAGTACGGTTTTGCTTTATCAGCATTTGAACTTATGTATTAAAACAATTCTTAATGTTTTAATATTTTATTTGAGTTTTAGTGTAAAGTGCTGTTTAGGTAATTATTAGCACTTGACAATATTTCATCATAATTATTACTTTTGTTTATCATTAGTTTTGGAGGGTCTTGACAGTTATTCGAAGATGACGATTTATATGTAACTTCTCTCTCCTTTAGTTTGAAATTCTCCTGAATTTCATTTTTTAAATGAAAAACACTAGAAATTTTACCTTTCAATACTTTAAGACCAATGATAAACAAAATTATACATATTACTAGAAAAATAAAAATTGTTATACTAATGCCATATGATACATTTTTGTGGTATTTTAATTCTTTGATCTCTTCTAAATTTTGTACATGATCTGTTGCTATATTTTCAAAAGTAAGTGTTTTTTTAAATGTAATATTTTTGTTTATTTCTGGATAGTAATATTTGTAATGTACCATATGTTTTTGGTTTGAGAAAATTTCATTATACAATTTTATTTGACAATTATAAAATGTTAAGAGATAATTTTTATTTAATATAATTTTTCTATCGTCACAATCTTGTATTAAGTTTTCATTTATAGAGTTTTTTATTAAAATTGATTCATCATCTAATACTTCAATTTTAGTTTTATCATTAAATTTTAATTTACAATTATTGAACGGAATACAATTTTTACTTAACTTTAAATTTTTAATTAATTCATTTTCTACAAATGTATATGTTTGATTTGCAATAGTTACAATATATTCATTATTTTCATCTATTTCAAAATTTTCTTTATTTGGTAGTGGTGTTATTAATTTTAAATCTGTTTTTACATAATTTTGAGGAATTTTTATTGCGAATACAATACAATTTTCTTTATATAACATGATACCCATTTTAATTAACTTTAATTTATAAAAATCTATTTTATATGTTTCTATTTCTTCTGTTGTTAAGATACTAGGATGTACAATATTATGCTTGGCTGAAGCAATATTATCCTGTATCTGATCTATTTTATTTTCTAAATATCTTAATTTTAATATTTGATCAACATATAGAGAATGTTTCAAACTTTGTAAATTCATTTCATTAATTTCATTAAAAACATTTTTAATTTTACTTCTATCATTTTCTATTACATTTTTTAATTCTTGAATTGTTTTATTAAAATTGTTATTAATATTTATTTGATTATTTAAATTTGAAATTAAATTATGATTATTTTCTTCTACAATTTTTAAATGGCCTAGAATTTCTTCTCTATCATCATTATCCATTGTACCAAAAAGCCAATTTTGTGTTTTCCCTACTAAATTTATTAGTCCTCGTTTTCGTCTTTTACTAGTTGGTACTATAGACTTGATTTTTGCCCTAATATGATTTATTTCTGAATTTATTAAATTTTTATCCGATGAATTTAAATTATTTAGATTAGTTTCTATTTGTAAAAGTAATTCATTAAGTTCCTTGGGATCAATAACATGAAGTATTATTACTGTTTCGTTAGTAATTTCTACCTCTCTTACTTTGATCTGAATATAACCTACTTCTTCGGATATTTGATTTACTTGTAATAAACTACATACTCCTGGTAACCATCCTACACCTAGTACGGTAATAATTAATATTTTAAAGATCTGTAATTTTGTAGAAATGAGAAAAAATGATTTTTATTAGAATAGTAAAATTAAATTCATTTGCTAAAATTAAGTAAAGGTTGTTTTGTTTTTTTTTTTTTCTAATTCTTTTATTTTATCTAAAAGAACTGAAATTAAAATTTTTTTTTTTTATATATTTCTAATTTTTTTTTATTTTATAAAAGAATTGAAATAAATTGTTATATTTTAATAAATAGTATTTAAGTAATAAAACTAGTGTTTAACTTTGTATTTCTATTTGGTTTCCTGATTCATAAAATTTGGGGGGTCTTTTAATGTTAGTGATATGAATATTATCTAGCTTAAGTTTTTTATATTTTGGCTGTTCTTTATGTCTGACGGCTTTATAATTTTTAATAAATCCTGTAGATCTATTTTCTTGATATGTTTCACGTTTTTTATTTAAATTATTTATTTTCTTTTTTTTTGTATTTTCTAGGTTTTCTTTTATTTTTACAAAATCTACTGTCCTATTTTGAACTTCGATTGGGGTACTTTTAATAGTAGTATGAAATCTTTCGTTGTAATTTCTAATAGCTAAATATAATAATCTTTTAACAGTCATTTCTTTATTTAAAAATTTTAATACTCTGAATTTTTCAGCTATTGAATTGTGAAACCTTTCAATGTCACTATTACCTGTATGATTATTAGGTTTAGTTAAGTGCAAAATTATTCCTTCGTCTTGTAAGAATTGTTTAATGTGAATGGTTTTAAATTCATTGTCCGCTACTATTTTTTTTGGTTTACCAAATTTACTGAAATATTCCTCTAATTTTTCTATAAGGGTTAAATGATTTTTGTCAGAAAGATGATATGCTGTTCCGAATTTAGAAAATTTATCTATAGTTGTTAAGAAATTATTCTTCATAATAGTATAAGTGTCAATATGAAGAATTTCATTTATATCTGAAGGAGTTTCAGTATATTGAAATTTTGGTTTAATTGGTTTTCTATCATATTTTATCTCTTGACATATTTCACATTGATTGATTACAATTTGGGTTAATTCTAATAATTTGGGATAATATATTTTTTTTTTTAGTTGATTATATGTTTCTTGAATTCCTGAATGGAAGCTCTCTCTAACATGATATAACGATATCTGTTTTACAGTTTCATCTTCATTTGGCATTTCTTCAGCTCTAAAAGAACATTTAATAAATTTTAATTGACTTATTCGCTGAAAACATTTCCCTTAATTTTTGTTGTACTATATTATACATATTATCAGATAACTCAGAATATATTCCAATTTTTCCTTTGTATATGTGATTTTTAAAAATTACATCTAATCTTTGAAAGTCGTATTCTGCAATGTATACAATTTTTCTACATAAAATAGTCTCTTGTTCAATTGTTTTATTATTAGTTAATATTAACTGAGTTCTGTACTTATTGACAATTTCTTCCTTTATTGGTATGTGATCCAAAAACTCTTCTTCTGCTGAATGTATAGTTGCTAATGTAATATCATCTCTTTCATCTTCTACATTAAATATTGCTAAATCTGATTCACTTCTTCCATTATGTATTGAGGCATTTTCTAATATTGAAATATCTTCGACAATTTTCTCATTTTCTTCCTTTCTGAAATTTACGTCTTCATTATGTTTTACTCTACTAAGAAAATCAGCTACTCTGTTTCTTTACCTTTTATGTAATCAATTTCGAATTGATATTCTCCCAATTTCAAAAGCCATCTTTGGTGCCTTGGAGACATATCTCTACCTTTGTATTTGGCATGTAAATATTTGATTGGTTGATGGTCAGTCAAGATTTTAAACTTTTTTCCATAAAGATATGGTCTAAAATAATTTATAGACCACACAATCGCTAAGAACTCTTTATCGGTAGCTGAATAATTCTTTTCGTGATTATTCAATGTTCTTGACGCAAAACATACTGGATGACCTTGTTGTGATAATACAGCTCCTACTGCGTAATTAGAAGCATCAGTAGTAAGAGTAAAAGATTCCTCAAAATTTGGATATCTTAATACAGGATGACTAACTATAAGTTTTTTAAGTTTTTCGAATGACTCAACATAATTTGGGTCATTAATATTAATATGCATATTTTTTTTTAAATATTTTGTGATTGGTTGAGCTATTTTAGCATAATCCTTCACAAATTTTCTATAATACCCTGTTAAACCCAGAAAACTCTTTATTTCTTTTTGTGTTTTGGGTAATTTTAAATTTTCGATAATTTCTATTTTATTGGAGTTTGGCTTTAAACCGTCCTCTGTCAAAACATGTCCTAAAAATTCAGTCTCTTTTTGCATAAAATTGCATTTGTCTACTTGAATCTTTAAATTATTTTCTTTTAATATTTCGAAAATATCTGAAATCAACTTTATATGTTCTCTTAAACTAGTACTAAATATTAGGATATCGTCGAGGTAGACTACACAGCTCTTATTTATGTAATTTCTTAGGAGTTCATTCATAAGCCTTTGGAATGTTGCCGGGGCATTTTTCAGTCCAAAAGGCATTCTGTTGAATTCATAAAGACCATGGGGTGTAGCAAAAGCAGTTTTCTTTTTGTCCTCTTCTTTTATAAGTATTTTATGGTATCCCTTGGCTAAATCGATGGTGGTGAAATATTGAGCTTTGCCAAGTTTATCCAGAATTGAATCGATATTCGGAAGTGGAACCTTG
This sequence comes from Poecilobothrus nobilitatus, assembly GCA_947095535.1. Taxonomy (NCBI): domain Eukaryota; kingdom Metazoa; phylum Arthropoda; class Insecta; order Diptera; family Dolichopodidae; genus Poecilobothrus; species Poecilobothrus nobilitatus. Next base: position 160,621,956 of record OX352774.1, on the reverse strand, counting down.
TCAGCTACAGTTACCTCATTTAACTTTCTGTAGTCTATAACAATGCGAAATTTTCTCTGTCCTGAATTATCCATTTTTTTAGGAACAACAATTAATGGACTTGAATACCTAGAATTGCTTTTTCTTATTATTCCTCGTTCCTCCATTTCTGCTATTTGTCTTCTCACTTCCTCCTTTGAGGATTGATTGTTCTGTTGTTGTTATGATTTCATGTTTTACAGCTGTAGTACTAGTGAGTTTGTCACCCTCTTTATAGAACAAACTTGCAAATTTTTTTAATAATATTTCCATTTCTTTATGTTCTTCTTTATTTAAATGGTCAAGTTTTAGTAATTTAGTAATAGTAGAATTTGTTGCTTCCAAAAAGGAAATTTCATTAAATGAGTACGGGTTATTAGTTAATTTTATATCTTGATTATTAATATTAATAATGCCATCCTCTAAGTTTATAATGGCATTTAGACTTTTTAATAAGTCAACACCTATAATAAATTGGTATTTCCTATTTGGTAAACTTTTTTGTTTCCATCTAATTAAAGCATTTATAGGACCTTTTAATTCTTTGAAAGCGGGAGTATGTACTTTCCAATTTATAAAATCTTTTCCGTTTATTGTGGAAAAATATATTGGGGGAATTTTTTGTTTTTTAAATCACTCTACCTTATCGTCAATTATACTAAAGGTTGACCCTGTATCTATTAAAGCTAAGTAATTTTTATTGTTTGTACTAACTTGATTTATTGGCAAATCTCCCGAGGCTAGTTCATAAAAAACTCAACATTATTAGCCTCATTTGCTTGTTTTTGAGAATTTAAAGAAGGACTCGGTTTAGAAACTCTTTGTACATTATCTATCTCCATTTGTTCGTCAGAATTTCTATTATAATAAGCCTGTTCACGACGATATTGACCCGAGTTATTTCTAAAGTTTGGTTGATTTGTTTGCCTAGATTACCCTGAATTGGGTTTATTATAAAAATTATTTTTATTATTATTTGATGGATAATAATTGTTGTTATTATTATTTGCTGGATAATAATTGTTTTTATTATTGGTATTTGATGGATAATAATTGTTTTTATTATTGGTATTTGATGGATAATGATTATTCCCGTTGTTATAACTAGGATTAAAATTTCTATTATTAGAATAAGAATTTTTTTTATAACTATCATTTTTATAACTATTTGAGTTATCTTTTTTTTTATTAAAATTATTTTGATTATTTTTTTTAAATTCTGTACGAATACAAAAATCTTCATACATTCTTTCATTCATTATATCTATAATTTTATCTATATCTTTTTCTTTATAAATTTTTTCTAATAAGACACCTTGTGTCGTCTCTTTTATTGCATTTACTAGAAAGGTATCAATTGTACTTAAATCTATATAATTTTCCTCATCATAATAAGCTTCTAATTCATTTGCCTTATATCTAATATTTTGAATTTGATTAACTAAATCACTTACCAAAACAACTTTTATGTTACCAATTTTTTTGAAAATTTCTGTCGGTTCCACATCTGGTCTGTATCTTCGTTTTAGAGTTTGTTTTATCAGATTCCAATTGTCTGGTTGTGGTATGTTGATGATTGTGTTCTTAGCTTCACCTTGAATTTTCTCGTTGTAAATTGCTCTAACTACAGATTTTTTGTATTCCACATTACTAATCGTTGATAGATGATATTCAATGCTTTTTAAAAACGAAGTTATTGTGAAGTCATCTCGTCCGGTAAAGATGTTCATATGTTTTATCTCTTTCACAGCTTTTTCTCGATTTTCCATTACTGCATTTTGATTTTGAACTTGTTGCATTTGTTGTAGTGCTTGAGCAAATTGATTTAGTTGCCTATCTTTCTCTTGTATTTGTTGTAGTAGTTGTCCTACATCTGCTTGTTCTACTTGTTGTGCTACGTTTTGTGTTTCCATATTTCTATTTTTATTGAAGATGCTAGTTCTATCACGTTTTTTCATACACTTTTAATGTAAAAACAGAGTTTATAATTTCTTCACTTTTTTCTTAAAATTTTTTTTTTTTTTTTTTTTTTGTTTAAAAGAAATTTAATATCACTATTGTTAATATATATATATATATATTTTTTTTTGTGTTTATTGAAGTTTATTGCTTCCGGTAATGAGTCCGTAAGAAGCCAGTAATTTTACATGATTTTTTTTTTTTTTTTTTTAAGAAGTTAGTTATTTTATTATATATTTTTGTGTTTTTTTTTTTTTTTTTTTTTTTTTTTACAAATTTATTAATGTTTATTGCCTCAGGTATATTCCAAAAGAGGTCACTAATTTGATTTGTATTTGATTAATCACTGTTAAAATTTATATTTATTTATTAAGGTTCTTAATCACTGGATTTCTATCTACGGACAGAAATCCTACCGACTGCGCCAATTAAATTATTTATTTTAAAATAATTAAAAAAAAAATGAAAGATGAATTTATTTTTATTTTATTCTTTAACATTTATTTGACAATAAAATAACTTAACAATAATTAAATGCTAACAAAAACGAATTTTAAGAAAGAAAGTATATCGACCGAACTGTCTGGTGTCCTTTAGTGTAATCATCTCTTCTTTCTTTTGTAAAATTCTTATATTTTAAAAATAAACTGAATACAAACAAAACTGTACTTGCAATGTTATTATTTAGTGTCATATTACATACTTTTAATTATATTGAGATTTCTCAATAGTTCAATAACATAATATGTTATTTTATTAGTATAAATTGTTATACATACATTTTGTATTATCAGCAATATCGACCTTTTTCAATGTTACAAAATGTTTTCAAGTACGGTTTTGCTTTATCAGCATTTGAACTTATGTATTAAAACAATTCTTAATGTTTTAATATTTTATTTGAGTTTTAGTGTAAAGTGCTGTTTAGGTAATTATTAGCACTTGACAATATTTCATCATAATTATTACTTTTGTTTATCATTAGTTTTGGAGGGTCTTGACAGTTATTCGAAGATGACGATTTATATGTAACTCGTGCGTATTCTTCCCAATGATCTTTCCGTGCTGATCTGTAAGCATATTCCCATACTTGCATAATATGAATTTTTTTTTAATGTTGAAGTGAACTTGTTTAGCTTTGTTATTTAAATTCATATCGTGCAAGTATGCAAATTGAAAGTCTTAATCTAACATTTTTTCCTTTAAAAGATACATATATACATTATAGCAATTTTTAACAGCACAACTGAAATTGTTGTTTGATAAGTGTATAGGACAATTTGATTTAAAGTTATGAATCTTTTATAATGACGGGAAGTTTCTGCTTAAATCTACTATTTTAAAACTGTCAATGTACTTTTGAAGGAAAAGTTTTTTGTGTTCTCCTTTAACATAAATTTTTTCAGCTGACTCTAAATAGTGTTTTAATATACATTTTACATCTAAATATTCAACTAACCCGATATTCCATTTAAGTCCATTTATTTTATTTTCGCAATACTGGTTATTATATTTCATATCCTGACTAAGTTCTTCTGCGGGGTACGGTGCTTTGAAGTGATACACAGTTGGAATTAAACTTCCTTTTTCAAGTATGGCTAACTCTTTTAGGAAATATTGCTTTTCATTTCCTTGTAAAAATTGTAGGTCAACTATGAGAACTTGTTTAACCATGTCGAAGGTTTATGGAAGAATGTTCCATAGAATAACTAAATTACATTTATATTCACTTCGGTAAAAGAGCTTTCGTATAAATATAGGTTAACAGAGTTAGTTTTTAACTAATACAATTATGCTGTTTCACCCGTTAACTATGATGGTGGCTGGTCCATCATGCTGGGGCAAAACCACTTTTATTCATAATTTAATAAAATATAAAAAAGAAAATAAACAACAACAATACAATAGAATAATTTGGTGTAATCCAGACAAAAATGTCGTTCCAAAATATGTCAAAGATATGGAATATATAGTAACACTATTCCAGATTTTAATGATAATCAAAAACCTTTGTGAATTATTATCGATGATACGATATTAAATTCTCATGATAAGTTTGTATGTGATTTATTTACTAGAGGATCACATCATAGCAATTTATCTGTAATATTTGTAACACAAAATGTTTTTCATCAGGGTAAATTTTCAAGAGATATTTCACTCAACTGTAAATATTTAGTACTTTTCAAAAATCCAAGAGATAAATCGCAGATATGACCTCTAGCTCGTCAAATATATCCCAATCAAATTAAAGCATTTGAAAAACTATATAATGATGTGACGTCACTCCTATATGGCTATATATTAATAGATCTTACTCAAGACGTTCATGATATATTTCGATTAAGAAGTGATATATTTGGAAAAGGTTTGTGTTATTGTACGAAAGATCAATTAGAACAATTTGGGGAGGAATATGAAACGTTTGAAGACCAATCGACATATATTGCCCTATTAAAAACCTCTAAACCAAAATTCCAGAAAGTAATTATAAAACACTATGACCCTGAAGTAATAAAAATATTTTGCGAAATCTCTTTAAATATTTTAAAAGGTAATTGTAATCTGAGTGAAACAGCAACAACCCAATTACGAAAGTATAAAAAAGAATTAAGATCGCTTATTTGTGGGAAAAAATCTATAAATAGCAAAAGAAAAATCATTATTCAACGTGGTGGATTTTTACCTACACTTCTTGGTGCAATACTATCAGGTATAATCGGAAATTTTATAAAATGAATAATGCAACATTTAATAAAATGATAATTTTAAAACCTAAGATTTATGAGAAAATGAAGCAAAATGTGGACGTTGAACTTAATGAGTCTGATAAAAATATGCAAAAAATATTGTTAAATAAACATCTCACGGACACTCAAAAATGGTATTTATACAGACAAAATCTATTTAAAATAAGAAACAAAAAACGACAACTTCCTAGAAATAAAGAGGAGAAAATAAAATTACGGAAACAAAAGGTACTCAAACTCGTGCAAAACCAATGTATATAGGTTGGTACATTATATTGTATAATGTACACAATCATACAATGATTGTGTATGTATATGCGGAGACTCAATCGCATTTTCCTGAATACAAGAATGTTGGAATACAAGTTGTTCCTGAAAAAAGAAGAAGTATATGAAAAAGAAGCTGGTGACGAAGTATTTGATGATGAAATTCAGGAAAATGTTTTAACAAAAGCATTGTCAGCTGCTTCAGTTGGAGAACATCTTAGAAAAAGAAAATCAATTAGAAATCAAAATGTACAAATTTTTGAAACTGATACGGGAGACTTTATAACTGTTCCTTTAGATAGCGCAAGTCCACCAACGAAAAAAGAAAAAAATATAAATAGCAAAGAGTTGAATAATTCATCAAGACGTGTTTTAAGGTCGGCTATAGCTGGTAATACTCAAACAGAACTTAATTTTCCTATTTGTAAGAACAAATTTTTAAGCTCATGGACAACATAATAGTAAATCATTAATTTTATGGCACTTTACTTAGTGATTCATCTATGAACTATTATCCAGAAAATTCATTATCATCTTTTACAAATAAAATGAATAAATAAATATAAATAAATATAAATTCAAGGTGGAAAGTCGGTATTTCAGAAATTGGAAAGAATGGGAAAAAAGTACTCAAATATTTATTAAAGGTATGCAGAAAGACATGATAGGAGTTGGAACATCATATATTCCATACATAGAAGAACAAATGATATACGACTGGAAAGTTTTTCTACTACCAACAATAATTCAAAATATACGCCCCCTTAATAGGTTTACAAGAAAAGAACTTGAACGACAGTTGATTTGGGGAATTTTTAGTTTTATAAATGATGAAGTTCATTATACACAACCAACAAAAGCTGAGGAGATGCCTACAAATTTAAGTTACACCACAATATGTGTTACTAAGCCTAAAATAGATATAAAAATAAGAGCAAATTACGCTTACACCCTCGAAGGACTTTTGACAATATGTTTCAATCAAGTATCTTTTAAAGTTACATATTTTAAAAAATATAAATCACGTTTAATAGAAGCTTTCAAAACTTTTATAGATAGTGTACAATTTATTCCCATTAGTAAACCAGATATGTTTTTTATATACACAGACATAATTGAACCGCAATAAAAAATACGCCCGCAAATAATAAATAATGTTTAAGATCTGTTAACATACAAAATTCTTTCACTGATACTGTAAAAGAATTCAGTAATATTCAATATTGCAATGTGGAGAAATCATTTAATAACATTTCATTACTTTTATGTGATAAATATGGATACAAAATAAACTTTTCCAATAGTTCAATTCCAACAAAAATTGTATTACATTTTAAAAAAGTATAAATAAAAGCGATTTTACAAAACTATATATTATTTTATTTTATTCATTATGGAGAGAGTATACTATAAGTATTATTTAATTCAATCTGGTAGAGGACTTGATGATATCGGCCCTTTATTACATTCAACCGTATTTTTTCAAAGATGTCGTGGATTGGGAAGCTTTTTTGGGGGACTTTTTAGATATTTGAAACCATTATTTACTTCAGGGGCTGATATTTTGAAAAAAGAGGTAATTAACTCTGGTATCAATATTTTTTCTGATATTGCATCTGGTGCAAATGTAAAAGAAGTTATGCACGATCGTAGTAAAGAGATTGTTAAAAATATACGACGTGGTGCCGTAAGAAAACTGAATGAAATGTATGGTTCTGGTAAAAGAAAACGAAAAGCTATAAAAGCCAATTCACTAAAAATTTAAACTATTTTACGTCAAAACGACGCAAAGATAATAACAAAAAGAAACAAAAAGATATTTTTAATTAATTATGATTGAGTGTATGAAATCTGAGTTGGATATTTTTAAAACTCAACCCATTCAGTCTAGCATTTTACGATCTGAAGAAGTTTCCTACAATCCTATTGCTTCTTTAGACAACTCTTCAACTATTAAATTTGTTTCACTGGGTCATGGCGATGCATATAGAGATTTGTCTTCTACATATTTGAGATCAAAAGTACAGATCTTAAAGAAAGATGGAACGCAATGGAATAATGATAAAAATGCTTAAGGAAGAATAATAATACAACCAAGTGTAGTTAATAACTTTTTACATTCTTTAATAAAACAATGTAATGTTCAATTAAATGGTAAAAATATAACACCGTCTGATGGAAATTATCACTATAGAGCTTATATTGAATCTTTATTAAATTATGGTACAGATGCTGCTGCAACTCATTTAGTATGTGCAGGATGGATTTTAGATAAAGCAAATATAGCTAAATCTGATAATAATGGTTCAAAAGAGCGCCAAAAATTGTATCATAAAAGCAATGTAGTGGAACTTATGGGTAAACTAGACGTAGATATGTTAAATCGACCTACTCTACTTATAAATAATGTTAACATTCGTATAGTTTTAACACTTGAAAAACCAGATTTTTATCTATTTGCAGACGATTCTGATGAATCACAAGTTAAAATTATAGAAGCCATGCTATTTATGAGACATATTACCGTTAATCCAAGCGTACTGTAAGCACAAATTGTGTTCTTGGGAAATCCAATACTAAATATATATATATATTATAAACGCGTTGAAGTAAAAAGTTTTACAATTCCAATGAACAGCTCGTCAATATCGCTTTATAATGTTTTTATTGGACAGTTGCCAAACACAATAAGTTTTTGTATGACAGAAAATGTGGGTTACTCTGGAAAAAGATCAAAAAACCCATACAATTTTAAACATTTTAATATTTCACAATTTGTGTTAAACGTAAATGTTGTTCAAATACCTAATTCAGCAATTGAAACCAGTTTTTCAGATGAAAATAATTCCTGTACAAGAGCATACAGTACACTTTTTTCAGGAACTGGAAATTACCACAATGATAAAGGTCATCAGATAACAAAGTCTATGTTTAGTAATGGATTTTATACTAGCTTTTGATTTAACTCCAGATGCATCTGGAAATGAAGTATGTCAAGGTTTACTAAACCAGAGTACGGTTAGAATTGAGGCAAGGCTATCAAAACCACTTCCATCTACACTCACTGCTATTGTTTATGGAGAATTTGATGCAAGAATACAAATTGATAAAAATCGAAATATATTCACAAACCTATAAATAGCATACATAAAAGTAAATATGAATATTTGGCAAAATGTCATTGTCTTGTGCATTTCTGATTGTAACATTTTGTTGTGATGATAATAGTACCTTATTTGCGAAAGATATTTTTATAGTTGGTATTAAAGAAAAAGAATCTTGTAAAAAGTTTGTAAAAGAGCTCAAGTATAAATTTCCAACTAGGGATTTTATAAATGACGTTTTTAAAATTATTCTTTTGGAGCGAAAGATTAAATAAAGAGCTCTGTCAAACACTTGAAAAATTTGATATTATTATAACAAATCAAAAAATTAAAAAAGAATTTTTAACGAACTACATTAAAGAAAAAACAAAAGTTTATGACTTGTGTCAATTTGATTGATGAATGCTTTAGAAATAAGTAATGTATTAAAATGTAATAAGAACACACGTAAACTTTTCAAAGGAGTGTTTGCTTTAGATCAATTCCCCAAAATAATTAAGAGACAAACTTTTTTAATTGTAAACACTGATAAAGCAAAAGAACCGGGAACACATTGGTTAGCTATTTATATTCCCAAGAATGGGAATTTGTATTCCCAAGAAAAGAAATTTTGAGTTACTTAAAAAACAAATATATAATTTTTAATGAGAAACAATTACAAAGTAACTACTCAGATGTATGTGGACAATATTGTTGTGTCTATAAGTGGTATAGATGCTGCGGTTATAGTATGCCTTTTTAAAAAATTTTAATAAAAGAAATTATGTAGAAAACAACAAATTGATTCTAAATACTTTTCAACATGTATTTGGAAAATATAACTCGTTACAAACCTGTATTCCTAAATCGTATAAATAAAAAGCAACATAAACAATTTTTAGTAAATTTAAAGCAATGGAGGAACCGGGTCAAACGACAAATTTATTGCTAAGTTATACATATTTTCTCAATAAGAGTCATACATTAAAAATTTCTGTTGAGTTTGATTGTGAATCGCTTGAAGTTTCAAGCATATTTCATCGTATTGGTAAAAAGACAATTGCTTTAAAATTTCATGAATGGAATAAATTTTATTACCAATTTAACAAAAAACTCGAAGAACAGATGATCAAAGATATAAAACAGTGTTTTCATTATGGGCTAAGATCGACGAACGGGCAAAGCATAACAACTTTTTACAATTTGAACGAGTTTCTTCACGCAGTAATGACCTATAATAAAACAGCTGAGTTAAATATAAAAGAATATGTTGGAGAATATTTGAAATTATGTTATGAACAACAGGTATTAAAGTTACAACATGGAATTTATATACCAATGAAAAGTTTTAATGTACAATGCAATTATTCAAGACAATTTTTTAAAATTCCTGTAATTCTAAAAGAAAAAATCTGTAATATACTACATAAAAACAAATAAAATAAATCACAACAAATAATATAATAATTTTTTTTTATTTATATGTTTAATTGGATTATTTAATTAAAATTATTTAGGATTATTAAATCATTGTTTAATATAAATAAAATGTCAAGATCCCAAATAGTAACAGAAATTCATAGACAGGCAAGACGTAAATTTCTTAGAAAAAAATTCAAGCAGAAAGGTTTAAATGACACATGGTAAATCGATTTAGTCGAAATGTTACCTTATCGAAAATTTAATAATGGATATAAATATATTTTGACGGTGATTGATACTTTTTCCTATGCTGCCTATGCTGAACCTGTAGAAACAAAAAATGCTGAAAATATTTTAAATGCCTTAAAATCAATTATTAGTAGAGCTAAAGTTATACCAAAAAATATTCACTCTGATCAAGGCAAGGAATTTTTTAATTCACAATTTCAAAATTATATGAAAGAAAAATCAATGAAACATTATCACACATTTAGCGAATTAAATTATCATTATCAACCGAATTGGTCAATTGAAGTATTTAAGATTGATAAAATCAACAATACTTATCCTGTTACATATCAATTATCGGACTATACTGATACGGAAATTTCTGGAGGTTTTTATAAAGCTGAGCTTACACCTGTAAAATACCCAGATACTTACCTTGTGGAAAAAATTCTGAAAAAGCAAGGAAATAGAGTTTTTGTTAAATGGCTAGGTTTTGATGACACACATAATACTTGGATAAATAAAAAAGACATTATTTAAATAATTGTAAAGTTATTAAGTATTTATTTACATTTTGCATTTATAGTGATTTGTTTTATAGAAATTCTAACATAATATCAAATTCAAGTTTTATTTGTTTTTATTTTTTAATATTCTTTTTGCAGTCATTTATATCGAAAAGAACTACCATCTTCATTAAATTTCCGTTTTTCTGATTTAGGATAATATTTTTTTATTTCGCGAACTGTAAGTACTTCGTGTACTTTATTTCTACGAATATTATCTGAAATTACCAGCATATTTTCGTTTTCTGCAGGATTTAAAATCGCTTCTTTGATATAGCTCGTATCAAAATTAATTTTTTGTGCAGCCTGATAACTTAAACGAATTCCTTTTACTTTGCATACAAATTTTCTGCTGCTATCCGTTGTGCAGTACACTTCGTATGCACAATTTTTAGGACCTCCACAGACAACCTCTGTTATGTAACTTCCAGCACCAAAGCACTCTAATTTATCTGTCATTTCTCCTACAAATTCCCCTGTTGGGGGGTCAAATTCGTCTTTTCGAGATATATAAATGACAGAATCTGTGTCATAATATAAAACTCTATTATCAAGCTTTTCCAAATAACTGTAAAGTTTAAGACGAGTTTGTGTTGTTGTGAAAACTGCTATGCTAACGTTAATAGTTGGTAAAGAAGTTTCAACTTCATCTTTGTATTGCCAACTCACCACTATATTTTCTTCATTTATAGGGAGAATTTGACATACCTCTATAGAAGGATTTGTTAACATTTTATAAAATTCAAACGGCTGATTTAAAATGGTAGTTTGTTGCTGGTTCTCTTTCTGTCCAAATTTTCCCCAAAATGAATTTAAAATTATTTTGGCAAAAGATCTTAAACCGGGATTGTTAACAATTTTATGATATTCTAATTTAATTTCTTCAATATTGAAAACATTTTTTATATATCTTTCCTTGTCTTTCTCACTTAGACAATCGAGAGGCCAACCTGAAGCTTGTTGTTTTATTTTGATAAATTTATTCATCATGGCGGTAAATAAACTATCAACATTATTCAGTTTATCATCCTTTATCGTTTTATATTCCCAAACCTCATAAATGTTCAGAAGTTGATAATTCCTTTCAATAGCTTTTAAAATTTCATCTATTACCCATTTCCCTATTAAAGTTCTTTGATCATCAGAATGTTGACAAAATTCACCTATATGTTTTTCTTCGCTGCAAATTTTGCATAACGAAAACATTAGCTTATTATTTTGTTTAATTGGAGGAACTGGATGTAGTAAATTAGTTGGCAGTAAAATTTCACATTTAATGATCCCATGGACTTTTTCTAAGTTCAGTTTTGAACAAGCATCCTGCCAACATATATTTTAGGGTGAAAAACTGGAAATTTTCCTCGTTTGCAAACATATGGATACAAAGAACACACATCTATAAATTTAATTTTTTCTCCAGCTTTACATTTATAATGTGTATACATTTCCGGTTCTTCCTCCATAAAATGCATCTCTGGGGTCTAAAGGTGTAATATTAATTAATGAATGATTTTGGAAGTAGTCCAGATTTTTATTATATCTCATTTGTTCACGAAATTCACATTCCCACATTTCAATTAACCTGTATCCAAGACTTTTGAGGTGTTCGGCTCTAACTACCGTTCTTTCATACTTTTGGTTAAGTGTATCGTTGTTACTATTAAATAAGCTCGCATCTCGATTGCTTGTTAAATATTTTGAATGCCCTTGGTAATAACATCCATAAAATTCAAATATTTCTTTGGTTTTTTCACAATAACCATCTACCTTAAAGCCCCCAACAATTTGTTCTCTCCATTTAATGTTTATCTCCTAGTCTGTATGCATTTTTAGGAATGATACCTATTGTATTAGGTTTCAGAAAATTTCGACGATATGCGAGGTTACATGTAGATGCTATTGTTGTAGCTTCCAAAAATGGTTCAACTTTGCATTCTTCTAAGAACATTTTCCTAAAACTCACACATGCTTCAGCCAAAATTCTTACGTCACTGGCACAATATTCCTTAATCTTCTTCTGCATATTGAATTTATAGTTCTTATTTTCTTCATACCATTTTAAAAATTCTTCGCGTTTACCTTCTTTCATTTTATCACGGGAATAATATTTCAGTTCTGGTAAACATCCTTCGTAATATTCATTTTTTGTCGTGTTGAATAAATGCGGAAAATAATCCTTTTTCAGTGTAGCTGTTAAGTTAAATGCTTTTGGCAATTTTCCATTGGGAAATAATTAAGCGAATCTATGAATTTTATATTATCTACTTTCATAAGTATAATTTTTGTTCCTAGCATAATTAGTTTTGGTTGAATGGAGGTTTCATTTAAGATGTAGTTTAAAATAAATTGGTGATCAAAAGCCTGTCCGTTGTGAACAATGACAGTAATATGCTTTAATGTGTTTCTCAATTTTAAAATGTACATCATTAAGTTGTTTATTATAAATTCCTTTTCAAACTGTTTTTCTCTATAACCACAACTTTCTCTGCAAAAAACTAAGGAATTGTTTTCGATACATATATGACATCGTTGTTGAATGACACATAAATTTGGCTTGTGTTGTTTTATTTCCGTTGATATAATTTTTTCTTGTCTAGTTTCCAAATCATAAAATATGTATAGGAAGCTTTCTTCTTTATTCTTATCATTTTTGATAAAATCGAGAAACTCACTGGGATTTAAGATCGCTTCATTTTCATTATCGCGCAGGTATGTTTCCAATCTACCATCAAAAGACTGGTTAATTTTCCGTAAATTTTTAGTAATATGTTCAGCTGAATTCACTTTATGTGAATTTGTACGCAGATGTGCAGCTTGGAACTTTTTAGAGATGGATTTTCCACAGGGAGTGCAAAACTAATCTTCTTTTTCAGCATTATGTACCAATTTCAAGCTATCAGCTCTTGTGAATTCCTTGGAACAGATTTCACAAACTAATTTTGATCGCTTGTTTTGTGAGTTCATTTTTTTTTTGTTTTTATAAAAAATAACTTTATGTTATGCTATTAATATAACTTTATGTTATGAATCGATTTTAAATTACACAAATTCTTTTATGCTTTTTTGAAATTTTTATAATGGATTTATTAAGATTTAAAAATAATACAGTAAGTGTGTCATAATGTTAATTTTTAAGATTTTTTTATGTAATTCATATATGTGTACATAAACTATAAAAATAATACATTTGGAACATTTTTATAGGTGTGTTATACTCTGCAAAAAATTAATAAATACTTTTAAATAAAATAAATAAGTTAAGTTTCATATAATGTCATTGTTATTATTTGAGGGAGTTACAATTGTAAGGAAAAAAATTGATTTGTGTTTAATTGAAATATATTTTGAAAAAAATTCGTTCGTGTAAATTACTTTGTATAATATGCGGTAGAAAATGAAAGTTGTTTAAAATAGACTTATTCTATTTGGGTGTAGCCAGTCACGAGTTTTTTTAATATTAATATATGCATTAGATGGAATTTCAAACAAATTTTTTTTAAACAACTATGCAAATTAAAATATTTATGCTCTTGTAAATTACTTTGTATGAGGCCTTTTATTTATACCTGTTTGCCCCCCCCACCTAAGGTAGGTACCAGCACATTGTACAGAACGGGGAGAAATTTTCGGATTTTTGAGATCCAGCGGGCTCGTGTGCACGTTCGAAGGGGGGCCCTATAAAAGGGCGGCCGTGCACGTCAGCACGTACAAAAGAGTTTACTTTAGCGGTTTGGATTCCCCGGGACGTTCGACCACCCTTTTGTACGTGCTGACGTGCACGGCCGCCCTTTGTACGTGCGCATGGGCTCCCTTTTGTAAGGCCGCCCTTTGTGCGTGTGCACGGGCGCGAGATAAGTTATTAGATTGAATTAATTTAAAAAAAAACACATTTATAATTTATTTCTTTAGTATTTAGTTTTATTATCAAAATAATTATGAACTTCTTCGATTTATTATTAGGCTATTTATATAAAATGACATAGATATGGTTTAAACATAATTGCTAATTTGGCATTTAAATTTGAAAAACAATTATTGGGAAATTTTAAGTTAAATTAAATTATTATTGAAAAATTACATAATTGCTTATTTAGCATTTAATATTAAATTTGGAAAACAATTATTGAGAAAGTTAAATAAAATTATTATTGCAACGTTTACAAAGTTATTTAAAATTTATTTAAAGTTCAATTTATTTACACAGTGTAATAAAGGTAAAAGTGCAATCTAAGCTTTAAACAGGTTGATTGACTGTGTTACTGAAATATGTAACTTCTCCCCCCTTGGAAAAGAGCGACGGCCATGTGAACTGGAGTTTCGATAGTTCTATGGTAGGAGCGACAAATGAGGCTACTGGATAATTGGTTTTGTGGTGTGATTTTTGATAAATAATAATATATAAAAGCAAAATTATAAAGATGGCTGCTGTAGTACTGGTTATTAAAGTTATGATGAAAAGGTCCGTTTGTTTTGCATAGAGTGTTAAATCTTCGGTTGAGACCCTTTTTGTAAATTGATAATTTTCCAATGTTTTAAACGACGTAAAATTGTGTGAATATGTGACGTTAACCTGAGTGAATTGTGTAGTGGGATATATATTGATTTCGTCCCAATGATTTTGTAATATTGAGGAATATATGACTTCATTTATTTTAATATCGCAATTCTGGAAGTGAATTAATAGGTTTCCTTTTACTTTTTGATGTTTTGGCTCACAAGTTGTGTTGATAATTGTGTTGGGGATGTTAATTAGGATGATATAGTTAGGTTCTGGTTGATATATTTCGATATTTACATCCCTTAAGTGTAATTCACAATTAGCTGATTGATTTTGTAGTAGTTTACCAATATATTTTGAGGATGAAATGTTTTCTTGATGAAACGTTTCTTTGCAATAGTATGTCTGCTCTATTTTTGTGCATTTATCATTTAAGTACAATACATTGTTACTATTTGCAAGCAAATAAGGTTTACAAGAAATTGTTTTATTTATACTTACTGGAAGGGGAATTATGCGGAATAAGGTAAATGTCTCTTTGGAAATAATTGAGATTTGAATGTTAAATATTATATTGCTATCATTATCATAAGCTTGAAGTGTTAAAAATTCATATATAACTTCATCTGAATTAATAGTAATGTTTTGATTATTGAAAATTTCGTGGATTTCTTGGATTTTTAAAGGATTTAAGATTTGTTTTGATATTATGTTGAGTTTAGCAAGAACAATTGCTTCTGCGATATTTGTTAAATGATTATTTAATAAGTCAATGTTATAATTAATTTGGTTTAAGAATTGAAGATATTTGAATTTTTTTTCGTCAGACCGTATAGTATTTCGAAGTTCGTCTCTAAAAAGATTGAAGTAATTCACAATAGTTTTTTGTTGGTAATTTATATGATTTGTTATGTTTTGAAATCGTTCGATCATTCTATTGTTAACTAAATATTGATGGTGGGCTTCGCCAATTAAATTACTTTCATTTTGCATTATTTTTTCAATTTCTTTGTTCAACCGAGTAGCATCGTTTGCGTCCATATTTCCTGTAATTTGTTTAATTAGGGTGCCTAAGCCATTTAGAAGTCCTCGTTTTTTCCTGAATCTTGGCATTAGCGAATGAAGTTTAATTTTAAGTTCTTGTAATTTCATACTAGTTATGGTAAGAGATTCTGTTAAACTAGTTATTGGAGTTAAAGTGTCTATTGAAGTTTCAATGTTATTTATGTTTTGTTCGTAATCTTCCAATTTTATGATATGAAGGAAGTTCTTGTGGGTTTTTATGACCTTTGCAGTACCGAGGTCCATAGGTAGGATTGCTTTACTATTAGATAATGGATTTCCATCCTTTGGGCTATTTCCAGAAGAGTTAACCTGTAATTTTTGTTTTCTTTTAAGTTTCGATTTATGTAATTTTTGGTTTTTAGTGGTGATTATGGTAATTTTGTTATTTTTCTTGATTTTATGTTTAGAAAATCTGGGGGTAATTTTGTTTCTTCTACTTTCATTAAGTTTGAATCTACTTTCATTAAGTTTGGTAATATTTTTTTGGGCAATATTTTCTAGTTGGGTTTTAATAGACGGGTATAGATTTTTTTCGAATTCATTCAGTTTACTTAGATACTCATGTTCGTTATTGAACTGAACATTATTATTGAACTTAGAAGTTCTTCCATAGAATAGTTCGAATGGAGTATGTTTCGTAACAGAATGTATGGCATTGTTATATGTTATTATTGTTTCGTTTAGAATGTCATTATGGTCGGTTTCTATTTGGTTTTCGTTATATTTATGTAAAATGATTCTATAAATTTCTGTCAAGGTTGAATGTAAGCGTTCTACGGGAGAGTTGCTGGAAGATTGTTGGAAGGAAGTGAAATGTAGTTCAAAGTTGTATTGTTTGCAAAAGTCTTTAAAAATGTCGGATGTAAATTCAGATCCTTCGTCACATACTAATTTTGAGAGTAAGCCGTGAAGGCTTATAAAATGTTTCATTGATTTTATTACATTTAGGCTATTTCTGGTTTCTAATGGGTATGCGGCTGCGAATTTGGAAAACTTGTCAACAATAGTTAAATTTAGATTATGGTTAATTGTATATCTATCAATATGTATGACACTTAAGGGCTGTAACGGTATTTCGGGTTTTTCGAACTTTAAATTTAAAGGTTGTCTATCGTATTTAAGTCTTGTACAAATGTCACAATTATTTAAAGTAAGAGTTATTTTGTTTTTCATAAATGGAAAGAAATATTGTCGTTTTAAATGGTTAAGAGTTTCATTTATTCCCCTATGATTATTCTTTGTATGGTAGTCATTAATTATTTGGTCTTGCTCATCTTCATTTTTTACATCTACAGAATACAGTAATTCTGTGCATCTAATAATTTTGAACATTTTACTATTTGAGAAAAATTGTGAGTAAACACTTTGAACAATTTTGAAAGTTTCGTTATCGGTATAGACTGCAGTTATTCTATTAGGTGATAAATATTCTTTGAATAGCTTGGTAATACTTTCTATGGTAAAGTTAGTTTGACGGAAAGTTCTTCTTTGTTTATTACGGAAAAATATTTCTGATGAAGTTTGTGGTCCTTTGTCTGTTTTTTGAAGAATAAGTTGGAGGTTAAATTCGTTTAGCGGCCTTTCTGAAATATATATATGATCGTCTAGATTTTCATTAGTTGAGTGAATGGTAGAGGTTGCAGCTTCTCTATTTGTACTAGCTGTAGTGGCATTATTTGTCTCAGAAGTGTTAATATCTTGTACTATAACTCTACTTAAAGTGTCTGAGTTTGAATTTTGAGTTCCTTTCTTATAAATTATCTCGTAATCGTATTCTTCGAACTTAAGTCTCCATCTCACGAGCTTTGAATTAGGGTCTTTTAAGCTCATCAACCAAGTGAGAGGTTTGTGGTTCGTTACGATCTTAAACTTTCTCCCAAACAAATACGGTCTAAAGTATTTTGTGGACCATACTATTGCGAGAAGTTCCTTTTCGATAGTCGAATAATTTAGTTCTGAGTCTGTCAGTGTCCTGCTAGCGTAACAAATTGGCAGGTTACTACCGATAGGTCCTTGAGACAAAACGGCACCTATTACGAAGTTACTCGCATCAGTTGTTAAGACAAATGGCTTGGACAAGTCCGGATATTGTAAGATAGGGTCGTTAGTTAGCAGATCTTTACAATTTTCAAATGCTTTAACATAATTTTCGTTCAGGTCAATTTTCTTTCCTTTCTTGAAGCAACTTGTAAGTGGTTTTTTTAATGCTGCGAAGTTTTTGATAAACTTTCGGTAATAACCTAGAAGTCCCAAAAATCCTTTAATTCCTTTCTGTGTGGTTGGAATAGGAAAGTTTTTAATTGCTTTAATTTTTTCTGGATTAGGTTTACACCATCTATAGAGACGATATGTCCCAAAAATGCGACTTCTTTATGTAGAAATTCAGACTTATCGAGTTGTACTTTGAGATTAGCCTGGCGTAATTTATTAAAGACTTTTCGAAGACTTTCTCCGTGTTCTTGTAAGGACGTGGAGTACACGATAATGTCGTATAAATAAACTAGACAGACTTTACCTTGTAAATCTTGGAGGATATTGTCCATAACACGTTGGAAAGTGGATGGGGCGTTTTTCAGCCCAAAAGGCATCCTTATATAATCATAATGCCCACCTTCTACGGTGAAGGCAGTTTTCTTCACATTTCTTGGATCCATCTCTATTTGGTGGAATCCACTCGCGAGATCTATAGTGGTAAAATACATACTTTTACCAAGTTTATCAAGGATTTCAGTTATATTAGGAAGTGGGTACCGATCGCTAATGGTTTTTTCGTTAAGCTTTCGGTAATCTATCACTAGTCGCCACTTCTGCTTCCCACTAGCGTTTTTTTTCTTGGGGACGATCCAAACGGGTGAACTACAAAAGGAGTAACTTGGTCGAATAATTCCTTGTGAGAGCATGTCACTTATTTGCCTTCTTACTTCTTCTTTATGGACATACGGGTACCTATAAGATTTTTTATGTATCGGTATTTCGTCCGTAGTCTGTATTTTATGTTTGACCTGATTTGAGAAGGATAAGTCTTCTCCTTCATGGAAGAATATATCATCGTATTCTTTGCACAGACTAATGATAAGATTTTTTTCTTCATTATTAAGATGAGAAATTCTAAGAGATTGAGTTATGTCTTCATTATAATTATTTAGTTCGATGGTTGAACTTTGAATATTAAAATTGTTAATTTCTATAAATTCGCTTTCTTCGTAGTTATTAGCTTTTAGAGGTTGATCCAGAAATAAAACTTGAGGTGTAGGTGAGTAATTAGTCACTTCAATGTTACTATACCATTCTTTTGCGTTATAAATTCCTTCAGAAGTAAATAGTCCAGGTTTAATTTCAGTTTTAGGAATGTAAATATCTCCATTTCTTATGTCTACCAGTAATTTGGCTATAAGTTTATTGTTACGTTCAATGGTAATTTTTTGAGATTGGAAGTTTGGTTTAAAGTAGAGAGGTAAAACAGAGTTTTTTGTTATAAGAGCTTTTTTATTAGTATCGACAATGGCTCCTAAAGATTCTAAAGAATTGTATCCTAAGAGTCCATCAAAATATTTATGAAATTTGAAAATCAGAAATTTACATTTGCCAGATTGATTGAATTCTATAAAGTTAGGAAGAGTAATTCTTTTGTTTAAAGTATGTTTATTTAAAACTGTAGTTATGTGGATGGGGTTAATAGTTTCGAGATATTCGGGGTGTACGAATTCGGGGCTTAGAAAGGAATCAGAAGCTCCTGTATCAATTAAAAATTTGAGGTTTCGTCCAAAAGGAGATTTTATGTTTATATACGGAAGAATAGTACCATGTTTATTTATGTCTAAGAAACCGATTGATGTTCCGAGGCTTCTACTAGAAAATTTTCATCGTCTATTTCATGTTCCATAGTAATATCATTTGATGAATAAGTTTCTTCAAGATATGAGTATTCATCTGGTTTATCATATTGATAATATTCGTCTAGTTGTTGGTACATATTATTATTTGGTACATTTGGTTCGATGGAAACATTAAATAATTCTTTATTAGTGAATTTAGGTTGATTTGAGATCCGGAAGAAATTATTCTGGGGTGGTCTATTAAATTGAATTGGTTGGTATCTCATTTGAATGGTTTTACCAGAACTCAGCTCCATGGGTTCAGGTTTGTGCATGTTTGGATTATTTGGTCTATTAATCGCGTTGGTTTGATTTTGGTTTGGTTTATTTTGATTATTAAATGCGGGTTGTGGGTGGTAAAATCTTGGTTGTTGTTGATAAAATTTTGATTGTTGTGAGTTTTTAGTGAAATTATTTTGGTAACCGGTATTACGTGGTGTTGGGTTGAATTGAGGGTAGTTTGAAAATCTTGGTATATTTGGATTTTGTATTCGATTATATATGGGAGAAATCTTGGATGTTGATCTTAAATTATTAGAAGGTTTATGAATAGCTGGAGTATTTCTGTATAGGAGATGTTCTGTTCTTCAATACAGAACGAAAAAGCCTCTGGTAATGATTCAGGTTTCATAGATCTTATAGTTGAGTATAAAGATTCCGTTTGGAATTAATAACTTTATTATCAGTTTCGTGAATCTGAATGTGATTAGTTATTGTTGCAAGAATTTCAATTATTTCACTATAAAACGTTTCCACGGGTTTGTTTCCTTGGTTGAGACCGTGTAGGTCTCTTATTAGTGACGTTTCGTTACGTTTGTCGGAGTAGTGAAGTATAAGGTTTTGTCTTATTTGAGACCAATCTAGTGGTGTCCCGTACATATTTAAAACTTCGTTGGCGGGACCAACGATTTTATTTCTTATTGTTCGCAACAATATTTGACCGTAAGGAGTGTTACGAGTACACTTTATAATTTCTAATATTTGTTCTACGTTATTTATAAATTCGAATAGCAATTTAGGATTTCCATCGTAATGGGGAAAATCTTTGATTGTATCAGGTACGCGAAGAGAATTAAAAATGTCCAAAGTAGTTACCGACTGTGCTTGAGATGTTTGAGCAACTGGGGGTATAACTGTTGGGGGTGTTGGTGCAACAGGAGGATTTGGACCCATTATATTACTATCGGTTAACGTTAAATCAAGTGGGCTTAATTCACTAATGTTACTCCAATGAATGATGGAATTATTTAAATCAAAGTTATTATTATCACTTAAATCTATACTATTTGAATTACCTAAATCTATATTATTTAAATTATCTAATTTATTTGAATTTAATATATTTCCGTCCTGAATATTTGTTAGATTGTTCTTATTAATCTCAATTTTTAGTTTTAGAAAATTTAATTTATCAAGAATGGAATAAGGTTTAGGTCTATTATTATCTTTTGACATTTACTTAATTACTTGCAAAGAATAAAAATATAAATTGACTTACGTATTAAAAATGGTGAGCTGAATCCAACCCATAACTTGTAAATTTTCAGATAAGCACAATTAGGTTGATACCTTGAGTCGTCCTTTTCAGAAACTTGTGTCTAATGTTTAGCCAATATTCTCTTGATTTATCCAGATTCTTTGGTCAATAATCCTTCGACTAGTTTCAGGACCACACTAACACAATTCACTTATTTCACAATTCACACTGTATTATTATTATTTTCAACTTAAATTTTATTGCGCCTAAGGCAGCCTCACCTTAGGTTTGATTATGGCTTGTTTCACAATAATTATAAGTTGAATAGAGTTTATAGTCAATTAACCGACTTTAAATTATCGATTTACCGTCGAGTTTTTTAATTTAATGCGAATAACGAAACTTGGACAAACTTGTGCTTATCCTACCGACTGCGCCAGATAAGTTATTGGATTGAATTAATTTAAAAAAAAAACAATTTTATAATTTATTTCTTTAGTATTTAGTTTTATTATCAAAATAATTATGAACTTCTTCGATTTATTATTTATTTATTTATTTATTTAACTGACTCATGCTTAACTCAAACACGTTACAAAGTATAAATTTAAAAATTAATAAAGTATTAACATGTATTAAGTAACAAGAATTAATTACAAAACTATTAAAAATAAATACAAATTTATATTAATAATATTAATTAAACTTTAAATAATAAGCAATCTTTAACAAAATGTAATACACAATTTTAATAACAAAAAGAGAAGAAAAATGAAATACAATAAAAATTAATTAAAATGAGTAACAAGCTAAAGGTACTCCTTAAATTTCAATGATGCAAATAAAGATTCTCCTTTAAAGTAAGTTTAGAAAGTTCAAAATTAATAGTTTGTTTATATTTATTAGATAAGGACATCATTCTATTTAGAGGTTCGTGTTTTCCATAGTTAGTTCTATGAAATTGAACATAAAATATGTTATGTGACCTTAATCTTGAAACTGGACAAAAGTCAATTCTATCAAGTAACTGAGAAGACACAATATTACCTTTTAGCAATTCTGTTAAGAATATTATATCAGCAACATCACGACGTTTTTCAAGAGTAGAAAGATTTAATAAGTTTAAACGATGCTCGTACGGTGGGAGATTATGCGGGTCTTCCCAAGAAAGGTGACGGAGAGCAAATCTGAGAAATTTTTTTTTAACAGATTCAACCCTATTAATATGTACTCTATATAATGGTATAATATGTAACTCTATATATGTACTCTCCACACCTGACAGGCATATTCTAAATTGGGTCTTACCAAGCAAGTATAAAGCGATTTAAACACATAAGGGTCTTGAAATTCTCTTGCCCAACGTTTAATAAAACCGAGCATTGAATTTGCTTTATTTAATATATAGGTATAATGTAGCTAAAATTAAAGTTTACTGTCGAACAGTACTCCTAAATCTTTAATTGAAGAGACAGATGGAATAGGTTGATTATTAAAAGAATAAATATAGAATAAAGGGTTTGAACGGCGCGTAAAAGTAATAAAACCACATTTGTTAATATTAAGAAGGAGATTATTGTTAATGCACCAATTATGGAAACGATTTAAATCTTCTTGCAATGCTAATGAATCATCTAACGATTTAATTTTTTTTAAAATTTTCATATCATCGGCATACATTTTAATTTGACTATTTAAAATTAAAGACGTGATGTCATTAATCGAAATAATGAACAATAAAGGACCAAAATGACTACCTTAAGGAACACCAGTAGGAGCTATAAATGGAGCAGAAGTTCTAGAACGAAATAAAACAGAGTAGCTACGATCAGAAAGATAGGAACATATCAAATTTATAAAATAAGAGGGAAACCCTAATTTTTTTAACTTAAAAATAATGATATTATGAGGAAGAAGATCGAAAGCTTTACTAAAGTCAGTGTAAATTACATCTGTTTGAAAAGCATCCTCCATATTTTTGAGAAAAGTTGATGTTGACTCAACCAAGTTGGTGACAGTGGATCTATTTTTCGTAAAGCCATGTTGAAGTGGTGAAATAAAATTTTAAAAATAAATTAGGAATACCATCACTACCAGCACTAGAATTATCGTCAATTTTATTTAAATAGTTGCAAATCAAATTAGAATTTATATTAATATTAGTAAGTGTAGTTTTCGAAAAATTATCAAGATTATGAAAATTTGTTTCGTATACAGAAAAAACTGGAGTAGTGTAACTAGATTCAAAAAAATCGCGAAAGAATTCAGAAATAACTTTAGAATCGTTGCTGACAGTATTCTTATATTTAAAACGAGGAAGAATACAGTTGCCTTTGTCAAGTCTTAGATACCCGTACGAACCGTTAGTATGTTCACAGCCTGTCAATATCTATCTATATCTCTGCTTACAATATTATTTTTTTAATATTTTAGTATTTTAAAATAATTTGGGTGAATTTTATAATTTCTAGAACTATGGGTTGTATATATATTCAAACTATATATTTATACATTCTTCAAAAGCAGATTTTAACCTTCCACATAACAATTATCAATCCAAAACTTTTTCAAATATTCTATAGTACCATTTAATACTAAGCGGTAAATCTATATTAAATTTACTTAGTACAAAATAGTAAATATAATTTTAAATACATATTATAATACATTATATTTAAATATTCCATTGACAGAATAATTTCTTATAAGTACAATAAAATACATATATGTATGTAAATACGGCCCTATATAATATACATCTATACTCTTATCATTCATTCACTAGTGACATATACGATAATGTACATAAACATGATATTATATAAGTATGTATATATATCAATATCATATAAATAAAAATTCTTCAAGCAACCGTTATGTTGTTTATTTATTTACATTTTTTTGTACTACGCATTATATCTTCAACAATTTCAAATTATCGAGTAAAACAAAATGGAAAAAATTCTCCTAAAGGGGGGTGATACAAAAAAATTTCTGAAATGACTCATACTTATTTTTAAAGATCTAACTTCTGTCAAAATTTCAAGTTTCCAACTTAAACCGTTTAGAAGATAGAAGGGTTAAAGGATTTTGCAAAATTTTAGTTTCGCATAACGTTAAATTAAGACACCGTATGCCACAACTATATATTTATTGTATATATACTTTTAAAGCTAATAAAAGTGGTAATCGTTTGGGGTTTTCGAAATGAAGATATACCTTATACAACTTGTGCTATAACAATTTAAATATAGAGCTTTTTTGAACTTTTGGGGAGCTGTAGCTCCGTAACGGGTGGGGCTACAAAAAAAAGTTATTAAAAATAAAATTAATATTTTTGTGATATCTATCAGCAGTTAAAATTTCATAGCTCTATTTCAAAAAAATTGTGGGGATCTAAAAGTTAGGTGTTCGAGAGCTACCCTAAGGTTTTGTCCAAACTCAACCAGAAATAATAGGGAACCTACAAATTATTCCCAGAATATTTTGTGTAAATTTCAAGATTCTAGCTTTCTTAGTTTTTGAGTTAGCGTGCTGACGGACGGACGGACGGACATGGCTCAAAAATCTTAGAATATTTTTCTGATCCGATCCATACCTTTGAAGGTATATCTAGCTCGCTTATTTCGAGGTGTTACAAACGGAGGAGTAATTTTATTATACCCGATCCTATCGTACTGGTATAAAAAGCAGGGTATTGATCACTTTTTCTCTTAGAGTTCACAAATTTCCGAAAGAGTTTCGGGTTAATTTTGATATTCGAGGACATATTAGAAACATAATTTGCGTAAAGATTATCTGCCATTAATTTAAATTCATTAAACAAGATCAAAAAATTATTATAATCGTGGTTCAAATTACTTTTGACAAATTTACGCCAAGCTTTGTTTTTTTTATTTTTTAAAGTTTTCAGATTTCTAGTAAACCAAGGCGGACTAGAAATATTACTAGTATCAACTACTAGAGGAACAAATCGAGAAATAGATAACAAGATAACTTCATAGAAGCTATTAACTGAGGCATTTATATCAGAAGAACTAATGAATGAAAAATCATAAGAATTTAAAAAATTATTAATATCAGCAAAATTAGCTTTTAAAAAATTAAAACGATATGAAAGAGCAGAATCGACATGTACAGAGGAGAAAGAACACAAAGTAAAGCAGATAGGGGGGAGATAAGGTCAATTTTTACTAATTCCATAGGACAACCAATAATAACTAGGTCATTCCAGTTTGTGGTGAAAATAAGGTCCAATTGATTACCCCGATAATTATAAACCAAAGAAACTTGTTGAAGATTAAAAGAGTTTAAGGAATCGATAACTAAGCATTCAATATTGCTAATCAATTCCTTCGGCACAAAGTAAGATTCTTCATCATGACCAACCCAACTAATATTAGGTAAATTAAAATCACCACATAATAAAATATCGTCATCTGCGTTAATATTACTAATGAACGATTCAATTACTAATAAGTATTGAGAATAAAGATCAAAACTAGAAGCAGGTGGAATATAACAGTTAATGATGATTAAATTATTAGATTGCAGTTTAACTTTTATAGCTATAGTTTCGGTATCTTTAATTAATTCGCACTGAGAATAAATCAGTTCTGAAGAACAAATGGAATTTTTTGTAGCAATTAATACACCTCCACCTTTTGAAATATTATCAGGAAATAGCGTAGTATATCTGTCTTTTCTAAAGACATTAAAAGATGATGAGAAAAGTTCCAAGTTATTAATTGAAGAAGTGAGCCACGTTTCTGTTCGAATAAAAATGTCAAACTCTTAAGAAGAATTAGAGAAAACAGTTTTAGTTTTAGTACGCAGGCCTCGTACATTTTGATAGTAAATAGATAATTTAGAAGAGGTAGTACAAGGGTTAGCTAAAGTATGTTGATATAGATTAATATTAACTAAATTTTCTCTGACTTGGGAGGGGACGAAAGTACTTATCATTATCTTCTCTATCTTGAAAAGCGTTCGAGTTGTTGACGATTGCATGGTTAGTTTCTGCAAACAGAGCAGACTTTTCATTGTCAAGATTTGCAATGACTTTATGGATGTTGTCAAACATACTTCGTAATAGGCCTTCATAATTTTGACAATCTTCACAAATGAAAAATGTTTCAAGAGATGGATGGTACCAATCTCTGCTAAGACCCATACAAACTGTAACTTTCTTTTGCAAAAAGCTCTGCAAATGACAAACTTACTTTTTTTGTCATTATTGAAACAGTTTTCCAAATTACATTTAAAATTCATTTTGACTTGAAAATTATTTAATGTTTTAAAATAAAATTGATATTTAACAAAATTTATTTAGTTTATTAAAAATTTTTTTTTTTTGTTTTAAATTTAAATAAGTTTATGGAAAAAGTAACGATAAATTGCTTAAGACTGTCGGTCAAGTTACACTTTAATTACAATTTTTTTTATATAAAATCCGGCCCAAGCCAAAACAGAACGAAGAAATAAAAAAAAAAAAATTTATAGTTCAGATATTAATGAATTAAAAATTTAATTAACTTAAAAAAATGAGTATCAAATTTCACAAATTTTTTTATTTAACTTAATACAACTTAAATTTTTATAAAAAACAATAAAATCAAAGGTTTAAGTAAATATAATATTAACAAATGTATCAAGTTTCCAAAAAAAATTATTATTGGCACGGTTATTAACAGTTTTAGTTAAAGTAAAAACGCTAAGTAAACAATAACTAGGTACTCGTATATTTTAGAAATTAAAATTAGAATTTAAATTTAGAATGCGCAAAAAGCGTGTATTTCAGTAGACTGATAATATGATACTAAATTATTAAGCTATTTATAGGGGCTATTTATTATTAGGCTATTTATACAAAATTACATAGATATGGTTTAAACATAATTGCTAATTTAGCATTTAAATTTGAAAAACAATTATTGAGAAATTTTAAGTTAAATTAAATTATTATTGAAAAATTACATAATTGCTTATTTAGCATTTAATATTAAATTTGGAAAACAATTATTGAGAAAGTTAAATAAAATTATTATTGCAACGTTTACAAAGTTATTTAGAATTTATTTAAAGTTCAATTTATTTACAGAGTGTAATAAAGGTAAAAGTGCAATGTAAGCTTTAAACATGTTGATTGACTGTGTTACTGCAATATGTAACTCGCGCCGCCCCGCTGGATCTCAAAAATCCGAAAATTTCTCCCCGTTCTGTACAATGTGCTGGTACCTACCTTAGGTGGAGGGGGAAACAGGTATAAATAAAAGGCCTCATACAAAGTAATTTACAAGAGCATAAATATTTTAATTTGCATAGTTGTTTAAAAAATTTGTTTGAAATTCTATCTAATGCATATATTAATATTAAAAAAAACTCGTGACTGGCTACACCCAAATAGAATAAGTTTATTTTAAACAACTTTCATTTTCTACCGCATATTATACAAAGTAATTTACACGAACGAATTTTTTTCCTTGCAATTGTACCTCCCTCAAATAATAACAATGATATTATATGAAACTTAACTTATTTGTTTTATTTTACAAGTATTTATTCATTTTTTGCAGAGTATAACACACCTATAAAAATATTCCAAATGCATTATTTTTATAGTTTATGTATACATATATGAATTACATAAAAAAATCTTAAAAACTAACATTATGACATACTTACTGTATTATTTTTAAATCTTAATAAATCCATTATAACAATTTCAAAAAAGCATAAAAGAATTTGTGTAATTTAAAATCGATTTATAACATAAAGTTATATTAATAGCATAACATAAAGTTATTTTTTATACAAAACAAAAACAAAAAAAATGAACTCACAAAACAAGAGATCAAAATTAGTTTGTGAAATCTGTTCCAAGGAATTCACAAGAGCTGATAGCTTGAAAAAACACTTGAAATTGGTACATAATGCTGAAAAAGAAGATTAGTTTGCACCCTCTGTGGAAAATACATCTCTAAAAAGTTGCAAGCTGCACATCTGCGTACAAATTCATATAAAATGAATTCAGCTGAACATCTTACTAAAAATTTACGGAAAATTAACCAGTCTTTTGATGGTAGATTGGAAACATACCTGCGCGATAATGAAAATGAAGCGATTTTAAATCCCAGATTTTAAATCTCGATTGTATCAAAAATGAGATTATTGAGTTACTACAATGCTCAGTAAGAAAGCATAATGCTATAAAATTCAATCTTGAACTCTTTGGATATTATATAAAGCCGATTGATGATGCTACAGAAAGTTTATCAACCAAATCTTTTCAAACCCAAATGAAAATTGCTACACGTGCGGATGATCTTTCTTCTATATATGATAATATAACAGAGAAGATCCAACAACAAGCTGAAGAATTTCAGGAAAAAGATAGCGGTTGGGCGATAATACAAATTTTGCGGGTTGAAATAAATATAAATAAATATCAACCAATCCGTGGATCATCATATATCGCTCTCCCAAGATCAATTATTAGAAGGAGAGCCTGTATAAATGTACGAAATGAAGACATATACTGTTTCAAGTGCAGTATGATATCAGCTATGCAACGACTTGCATCACAATCTAGTGTTCATATTCATCGTATAAAATTAGTGATATAACATCCCCAACTGTTAGAACATGGTTATGTACGTCAACTGCATTTTGAGGGTATGTCATTTCCAGCACAGTTAAGCGAATTACGTATTTTAGAAAAAAATTAATGATGATATAAGCATTAATGTTTTTGGATTGGAGTACAAGAATGCAGAACATCAAATTGTTGAATCTTTTTATATAACCAAAGAAGAAAACTAAACCATGTAAATCTACTACTACTTGAAAAAGATGAGAACTTCCACTTTGTTTATATAAAGCATATCTCGAAGTTATTACGGAGTTCTATAACATATCATGAACATCAAATATACATATGTAATTCTTGTTTGCAACATTTCTATGATCCTCAACAGCTTATTATACATAAGGAGGAGTGCAAGCAAATTGTTGCGATACTTCCTACTGAAGACAACAACACTCCAATATATAAAAATTACCAACAAAAAATGGAAGCTCCTTTTGTGATTTATGCTGATGCTGAAAATATTGTATCACCAATTTCCACATGTAACCCTAATCCAGAAATTTCATCAACTATAAATATACATAGGTATGTATATTTCGGCATGTACTTTCGATGATTCTTTGAGTGGTTATGAGGAGTTTGTAGGAGTTGATTGTGCTAAGGAGTTTATAACATCGTTGGTAAATAAATGCACAAACATATTTGAAAATCATCACATGGCACCGAAATCAATGGCAAATCTAACATTGGACGAAGAATTACACCAATTAACAGAGAGGAATTGTCACATTTGTAGTAAGTCTTTAGACTATATTGATAGAGTAAGAGATCATCGTCATTTTTCAGGTAGATATAGAGGCCCCGCACATTTTTCATGTAACATATTATATAGACGACCTAATTTTTTCCCTATATTTTTCCACAATTGTTCAAAATACGATTGTCATTTATTGTTTAGGGCCTTGAATGAAATTAAAGGTAAATTAAAGGTAATATTGCTGTATTACCTTTAAATAAAGAACTTTACATTTCACTGACCAAACAAATTAGTCTTGACGGAGACAATCATTTTTATTTACGTTTTCTTGATAGTTTTAGATTTATGCCCTCAAGCCTTGACTCATTATGTAGGAATTTAAATAAAGAGAATTTAGAACACGTCCGAAAAGCATTTGATTCTGAGGAAAAATTTGAATTAATGAGGCGGAAAGGAGTTTATCCGTATGAATAGATTGATTCGATAGAAAAACTTTATGAGGAATGTTTACCACATCAGGAAGCATTTAAGAACCGAATGACAAATACCGCTTGTTCTAATACTGACTATAATCACGCAACTACCGTATGGCACACATTTAATTGTAAAAATCTCGTGGATTACATGAAAATATACTTAAAAACTGATGTGTTAATATTGACAGATGTTTTTGAAAATTTCCGAAAAATATGTAGAAAAATTTATGAACCAAATCCTACTAATTTTTACACTGCACCGGGCCTCACTTGGGCTGCTATGTTAAAATATACAGGTGTTGAGTTAGAGTTATTAACTGATATTAATATGTACAATTTTTTCCAAAAAGGAATACGTGGTGGTATTAGTCAATGTTCCTTAAGACATTCAAAAGCCAACAATAAATATATGGGGGAATATTATAAAAAAGAAGGAAATTCAACATATATTGTTTATTTAGATGCAAATAACTTATATGGCTGGGCAATATCTCAATATTTACCATATAAACGTTTTCAGTGGGTTGACAATCCCGATAGTATTAATGTAATAGAAATTCCAGATGATTCGGAAATAGGGTATGTTTTAGAAGTAGATTTAGAATATCTACAGAATATTCATGATCTGCATAATGATTTTTCGTTTTGTGCAGAAAATAAAATTCCGATCGGTAGCAAAATACGAATTTTCGTGCTTGATATATATAATAAATATAAATATGTTATTCATTACCGAAATTTAAAACAATGCCTTCAAAATGGTATTGTACTTCAAAAAGTTCATAGAGCTCTAAAATTTCAGCAATCTGATTGGTTGAAAAAGTACATTGATTTAAATAACATGCACAGAACTAATGCATTAAATAATTTTGAGAAAGACTTTTTTAAATTAATGAATAATGCCGTTTTCGGAAAAACTATGGAGAATGTTGACAAGAGAATCAATGTGAAAATAGCTACTTTATGGGAAAGTGAAGGGAGACATTTGGGTGCTCGAGCTCTAATAGCAAGACCTAATTACCATAGTTCATCTAGATTTACTGAAAATTTAATTGCAATTCAACTTAATAAATCCCAAGTTCTTTATAACAAACCGATATATTTAGGTTTCTGTGTATTAGAACAATCCAAAATTCTAATGTATGATTTTCACTATAATTATATTAAACCAAAATATGGTAATAGAGTTTCTTTAAATTATACTGATACCGTCAGTTTCATTTATACTATACAAACAGATGATGTTTATTCTGATATACATAAAGATTTAACTATACATTTTGGTACTTCTGATTATACTCCTGAAAACCCATACAAATTTCCTTTATTAAATAAAAAAAAACTTGGATTATTTAAAGATGAATTCAACGGTAGAATTGTTTCTGAATTTATTTGTTTAAGATCAAAAATGTATTACCTTGAATCGTTTCAGGGTGATCAGGTAAAAAAGGCAAAAGGTGTGAAAAAATATGTTGTAAATGACCTAAATTTAAATAATTATAAAGACTGTCTATTAAAAAATAAAATTATATGTAGAGAAATGAATAATTTTAAACCATATTTACATGTAATTTACACTCAAAACTTAAATAAAATAGCTTTAAGTTCTTTATGCATGGAGTCATTGTAAATTAAATTAATTTATATAAACTTTATTGTAATTATTGTAGACATTATGTAACTAATGCAAGCTTAATTTAAGGAAATTTATAATTAAAATTATTAATATAGTTTTTAATGAAAAAACAAAACAAACTTTTATTATGAAATGCAAACTGTTTTTTACTTATAAAAATAACTTTTTGAACACAAGTTTTACAGTATTAAGAATATTTGGATTTATCATAACCAAACTTTAAAAAACTTTTCATATCTTCACTCTAATTTATTTGTTCGTATAAGTAAATTTAAAGGTATATTTGCAAAAGGTTATCAACCTAATTGATCAACAGAAATTTATACCATAGCAAAAATAAAAAGAACTGATCCAATAACATACAATTTACTCGATTACACACAAAAACCAATAAAAGGCAGTTTTTATGAACCTGAACTTACATCTGTTAAATTTCCTAATTTTTACCTTGTAGAAAAAATAAAAAGAACAAGGTAGAATGTAAACCAACGGTTTTTAAAAGCGCACATTTAAAAAACTCAATACAAACTGTTTAGAAGTGTGACTTACACAAAAATTTGAAAATTTCATGTGATAAGAAAAAATGTGAAAATAGGACATTTTTGAAATTTTGAGGGGCCGTAAGTCCGGAATCCTATATAACTAAGAAAAGCCGTTAACACACGTAAAAATATATTATTGAACCTTTAATTTTCATGTCTTGCCGAAGAAAAATTTGTACAGGTGCCTAAGTTACAGGTGTCTAAAAATAACAAATTTTCAATTTTTGAGGCGTAATAACTCTTAAAGAGGGGGTGTTACCAAAAAATTCTGAGGAAGCTTATACTAATTCTAAAAGTTCTTTCTTGTCTCAAAATTTCAGGTTCCTATCTAAAGGGGTGCCGGAGTTATGAAAAAAGAAATTTCATGCAAAATGTGATTTTCACATAACGGTAAATTTAAATAGTAAATTACAAAATATTACATAATTTTGATACTGTTTTATATAGATAATAAAATTTTCGATCTTCTGGCGGTTTTAGATTGCAAAATTATTACGCAGAGCCCGAGATATATACATCTGAAAATGGGGCTTTTTCGCAATTTTGAAGAGCTGCAACTTTGGAACCCTTTACAATTAAAATAAACCTTTAACACACGTAAAAATATTTTACTGTAGCTTTAATTTTTAGATCTTGCAGAAGTGAAATGTGTACAGGTTCCTAAGTTACAGGTGTTTAAAAATAGCAAATTTTCAATTTTTGAGCCCTAATAGCTCATAAACAGAGGGTGGTCCGAAAAAATTTTCTGAGCAAACTTATACTAATTCTAAAAGTTCTTTCTTGCCTCAAAATTTCAAGCTTCTATCTAGAAGCGTGCCGGAGTTATGAAAGTAGAAAAATCATGCAAAATTTGGTTTCCACATAACGGTAAATTTAAATACTAAATTTAAAAAAATTGTATAAGTTTGATATTAATTTACAAAGATAAAAGAAATACCTGTCGAATGACGTTTTCAGATTGAAAAAATCTTAAGCAGAACATAAGATATATTCATTTAACAATAGGGCTTTTTCAAAGTTTGAGGGGCTGTAGCTCCGTAATGGGGGGGGCTACATGAAAAAGTTGTTCCACAAAATTATTTTTTTTATGAGACCTATTCATGGTTAAAATTTTTTTTCTCTATCTTTAACGGTGTAGAAGTTTTGTAAACAGACGGACGGACAGAGTGAAACTAATAAGCACATTTTTTCAAAATTTTTTTGGAAATGTGCTAAAAAAGGAAATGAAGTTTTGGTTAGGTGGCTTGGTGTTGATAAAAAACATGATTCATGGATAAATAAACGAAATATTATTTAATGAATAAAAATTTATAAACTTTTAGTAAAAAATGCAATGCTGTTATTTAATATTAAAAACAACTTTTTAAACCCAAGTTTTTTTTCATTTTTTTTGTTTACTTTTAACTTGAACTTGATCATGTTTTCAATTTGTATTTCATAATCACAGCTTATATTATTAACAATATAATTTCAACCGTTAACTCAAAGCTTTTATTAAAGTAAAAACATATTTACCAAAAGTCTAATTTACATTCTATTACGAGAATAACAAAACATTCCATTTAAAAATTATTTTGTATTCATTATGTGTTCAAATAAAGTTTTAAAAACTTTTTAAAGTATTTTTCAGATAAATATTAAATCAAGTTTAAATTTTAATAATAAAAAATTGGTATTTAAACCAAACTTTAAACTTTTTTTTCAACTTTAAACTTTTCATATGTTTTTTGTCTAATTTAGAATATTCAGAACTTTAAATAAAATATTAGATCATTTCACTAATTTAAAATATCAAAGACATAAATTTTTTTTTTTTACTCATTCTTTATGCTTTAAAGCATTTTGATCATATTTATAAAAAGTTTACCAGCAATAATTTTGCATAATAAATAAAAAAAAAAAAAAATTCATTTAAATTATGTTCATAAATAAAATTTGTTTAAGTTACTTTTATTTGTTTTTTTTCCATCCAATATTATAAAAACTTTTTATTATTTTTATATCATAATATTTAATCTGTAAATGACAGACATTTAAAACCATTTTACTCAATGATTTACCAACCAACTTTCATTTTTTTCTTTTTAAATGATAAATATTCAGTATAGCCATCTTACAAAATTAATATTTTTCCAAAATTTTCTGATTTTCATTAATAATTTTCCATTTTTATAAAAATCCCATGTAAAGTATATACATATGTATCATATAGTATGTATAATATATACCTATAATATACATATTCAAAAACGACGCTCTTTTATTCCGTTGAATTTTAAATTTTGTTTTGTTGTTGTTTTTGCTTTTTGTTTTTTTTCTAAAAACATCAAAAAAAATTTAAAATATAGTTTGCATGGTGGGAAATAGAAATTTCACAATATAATTGAATATAAACGTCAAAACTTCAATGGGGAGTTTGGTGCAGTGGTAGAGTGGCAGCTTCTTATACTTAAGAATTCTTTAGTTTGCAAGTTCGATTTATTCTATTTTTTTTTTTTTTTATATTTCTAATATTTTATACGAAATAAATTCTTACATATCATAATATTTAATCTGTAAATGACAGACATTTAAAACCATTTTACTCAATGATTTACCAACCAACTTTCATTTTTTTCTTTTTAAATGATAAATATTCAGTATAGCCATCTTATAAAATTAATATTTTACCAAAATTTTCTGATTTTCATTAATAATTTTCCATTTTTATAAAAATCCCATGTAAAGTATATACATATGTATCATATAGTATGTATAATATATACCTATAATATACATATTCAAAAACGACGCTCTTTTATTCCGTTGAATTTTAAATTTTGTTTTGTTGTTGTTTTTGCTTTTTGTTTTTTTTCTAAAAACATCAAAAAAAATTTAAAATATAGTTTGCATGGTGGGAAATAGAAATTTCACAATATAATTGAATATAAAAGTCAAAACTTCAGTGGGGAGTTTGGTGCAGTGGTAGAGTGGCAGCTTCTTATACTTAAGAATTCTTTAGTTTGCAAGTTCGATTCTATTCTATTTTTTTTTTTTTTTTATATTTCTAATATTTTATACGAAATAAATTCTTACATATCATAATATTTAATCTGTAAATGACAGACATTTAAAACCATTTTACTCAATGATTTACCAACCAACTTTCATTTTTTTCTTTTTAAATGATAAATATTCAGTATAGGCATCTTACAAAATTAATATTTTTCCAAAATTTTCTGATTTTCATTAATAATTTTCCATTTTTATAAAAATCCCATGTAAAGTATATACATATGTATCATATAGTATGTATGATATATACCTATAATATACATATTCAAAAACGACGCTCTTTTATTCCGTTGAATTTTAAATTTTGTTTTGTTGTTGTTTTTGCTTTTTGTTTTTTTTCTAAAAACATCAAAACAAATTTAAAATATAGTTTGCATGGTGGGAAATAGAAATTTCACAATATAATTGAACATAAACGTCAAAACTTCAGTGGGGAGTTTGGCGCAGTGGTAGAGTGGCAGCTTCTTATACTTAAGAATTCTTTAGTTTGCAAGTTCGATTCTATTCTATTTTTTTTTTTTTTTTATATTTCTAATATTTTATACGAAATAAATTCTTACATATCATAATATTTAATCTGTAAATGACAGACATTTAAAACCATTTTACTCAATGATTTACCAACCAACTTTCATTTTTTTCTTTTTAAATGATAAATATTCAGTATAGCCATCTTATAAAATTAATATTTTTCCAAAATTTTCTGATTTTCATTAATAATTTTCCATTTTTATAAAAATCCCATGTAAAGTATATACATATGTATCATATAGTATGTATAATATATACCTATAATATACATATTCAAAAACGACGCTCTTTTATTCCGTTGAATTTTAAATTTTGTTTTGTTGTTGTTGTTGTTTTTGCTTTTTGTTTTTTTTCTAAAAACATCAAAACAAATTTAAAATATAGTTTGCATGGTGGGAAATAGAAATTTCACAATATAATTGAACATAAACGTCAAAACTTCAGTGGGGAGTTTGGTGCAGTGGTAGAGTGGCAGCTTCTTATACTTAAGAATTCTTTAGTTTGCAAGTTCGATTCTATTCTATTTTTTTTTTTTTTTATATTTCTAATATTTTATACGAAATAAATTCTTACATATCATAATATTTAATCTGTAAATGACAGACATTTAAAACCATTTTACTCAATGATTTACCAACCAACTTTCATTTTTTTCTTTTTAAATGATAAATATTCAGTATAGCCATCTTATAAAATTAATATTTTTCCAAAATTTTCTGATTTTCATTAATAATTTTCCATTTTTATAAAAATCCCATGTAAAGTATATACATATGTATCATATAGTATGTATAATATATACCTATAATATACATATTCAAAAACGACGCTCTTTTATTCCGTTGAATTTTAAATTTTGTTTTGTTGTTGTTGTTGTTTTTGCTTTTTGTTTTTTTTCTAAAAACATCAAAAAAAATTTAAAATATAGTTTGCATGGTGGGAAATAGAAATTTCACAATATAATTGAATATAAACGTCAAAACTTCAGTGGGGAGTTTGGTGCAGTGGTAGAGTGGCAGCTTCTTATACTTAAGAATTCTTTAGTTTGCAAGTTCGATTCTATTCTATTTTATTTTATTTTTTATATTTCTAATATTTTATACGAAATAAATTCTTACATATCATAATATTTAATCTGTAAATGACAGACATTTAAAACCATTTTACTCAATGATTTACCAACCAACTTTCATTTTTTTCTTTTTAAATGATAAATATTCAGTATAGCCATCTTACAAAATTAATATTTTTCCAAAATTTTCTGATTTTCATTAATAATTTTCCATTTTTATAAAAATCCCATGTAAAGTATATACATATGTATCATATAGTATGTATAATATATACCTATAATATACATATTCAAAAACGACGCTCTTTTATTCCGTTGAATTTTAAATTTTGTTTTGTTGTTGTTTTTGCTTTTTGTTTTTTTTCTAAAAACATCAAAAAAAATTTAAAATATAGTTTGCATTGTGGGAAATAGAAATTTCACAATATAATTGAATATAAACGTCAAAACTTCAGTGGGGAGTTTGGTGCAGTGGTAGAGCGGCAGCTTCTTATACTTAAGAATTCTTTAGTTTGCAAGTTCGATTCTATTCTATTTTATTTTTTTTTTATATTTCTAATATTTTATACGAAATAAATTCTTACATATCATAATATTTAATCTGTAAATGACAGACATTTAAAACCATTTTACTCAATGATTTACCAACCAACTTTCATTTTTTTCTTTTTAAATGATAAATATTCAGTATAGCCATCTTACAAAATTAATATTTTTCCAAAATTTTCTGATTTTCATTAATAATTTTACATTTTTATAAAAATCCCATGTAAAGTATATACATATGTATCATATAGTATGTATAATATATACCTATAATATACATATTCAAAAACGATGCTCTTTTATTCCGTTGAATTTTAAATTTTGTTTTGTTGTTGTTTTTGCTTTTTGTTTTTTTTCTAAAAACATCAAAAAAAATTTAAAATATAGTTTGCATGGTGGGAAATAGAAATTTCACAATATAATTGAATATAAACGTCAAAACTTCAGTGGGGAGTTTGGTGCAGTGGTAGAGTGGCAGCTTCTTATACTTAAGAATTCTTTAGTTTGCAAGTTCGATTCTATTCTATTTTTTTTTTTTTTTTATATTTCTAATATTTTATACGAAATAAATTCTTACATATCATAATATTTAATCTGTAAATGACAGACATTTAAAACCATTTTACTCAATGATTTACCAACCAACTTTCATTTTTTTCCTTTTAAATGATAAATATTCAGTATAGCCATCTTACAAAATTAATATTTTTCCAAAATTTTCTGATTTTCATTAATAATTTTCCATTTTTATAAAAATCCCATGTAAAGTATATACATATGTATCATATAGTATGTATAATATATACCTATAATATACATATTCAAAAACGACGCTCTTTTATTCCGTTGAATTTTAAATTTTGTTTTGTTGTTGTTGTTGTTTTTGCTTTTTGTTTTTTTTCTAAAAACATCAAAAAAAATTTAAAATATAGTTTGCATGGTGGGAAATAGAAATTTCACAATATAATTGAATATAAACGTCAAAACTTCAGTGGGGAGTTTGGTGCAGTGGTAGAGTGGCAGCTTCTTATACTTAAGAATTCTTTAGTTTGCAAGTTCGATTCTATTCTATTTTTTTTTTTTTTTATATTTCTAATATTTTATACGAAATAAATTCTTACATATCATAATATTTAATCTGTAAATGACAGACATTTAAAACCATTTTACTCAATGATTTACCAACCAACTTTCATTTTTTTCTTTTTAAATGATAAATATTCAGTATAGCCATCTTATAAAATTAATATTTTTCCAAAATTTTCTGATTTTCATTAATAATTTTCCATTTTTATAAAAATCCCATGTAAAGTATATACATATGTATCATATAGTATGTATATATATACCTATATTATACATTTTGAAAAAAGACGCTCTTTGATTCCGTTAAATTTTTGTTTTATTTTTCTTTTCGAATAAAAATTTTAAAATATTGGTTGTATGGTAGGAGTAGGAATTTCACAATATAACTGAATATAAAGATTGAAAATTGAGTTTGGTGTTTAGTACAGTGGTAGAGTGTGGGGTTATTAATAGTTGCTTTTTGATTTTGCAAGTTCGATTCAGTTCTGTTTTTTTTTTTTGTTTTTTTTTTTATATTTTAAACGAAATAAATTCTTACATATCATAATATCATCATAATATTTAATCCGTATTAATAGATATTTAAAACCCTTTTACTCAATGATTTACCATCTTAGGCTTCTTATAATATATACATATATAATAGGTATATATTGAGTTTTCAATACTCAATAAATCAAGGGCAACTTCTAAAAGATAATAATAATCGTGTTTTTACAAAAAATATCATTTACAAAGAAATTTTAAATTCATAAAGGCTTTAATTATTGAAAATTGTATTTTTACATTTTAAATAAAATCATAAAGAAACTATACTGTATATATTGTATTGTAATTGCTAATTAAAACACCTCGAATTTCGAGGGGCGGGCGAATACTAGTTAGCTTTTAAACTCTACATTTTCTTAAATATCATTTCAAAACAACATGGGTTTTTGTTTACGAAAAAAGAACAAGTCAACAGAATATTTTTATAATAATTTTATTTTTATAATACATTCTATATTCTATATTTAAACCAAGCTTTACTTTAATATACTAAAGTTTTAATGAAGTATTTAAACCAAATTTAAAAAACTTTTCAAAATGAAGTGCTTAAATTTATCTGAATATTTAGCAATTTTAAAGCTTCTCAAAGATAAAAAAAATTTAACACTTTTTAATCCAGCTTTAAAAACTTTTTATATAAATATTAACTGTTAATAAAATAAAAACTTTTAAAATATTATTGAGAAAATTAGGAAATATTTGACAAAAGAAAAGAAGGAAAAGTGGGTTTTCGAAACTCAAAACTATATTATTTTTGCGTCAGACGTATACGCAAAAATTTTTGAAGAAGATACACGTATTGGAGACGTAAGGAGAATTGTTTCTTGTGAAGAAAAACAATAAACTTCTACTTTTAGAAGATACAAAGGAATACATTATTGCTGAAAAGCAATAACAATTTATTTAATTTTTTTAATTTTAATTTTATTTTTAATTTATTTCAATTTACATTTTTTGATAAATAATTAATCATTTTTAAAATACAAATAGAGTAAAATAAAAAGTTAAACAAACAATGAAAAATTTTTGTTTTTAGTTAAATTATCTTTCAGATTGAGAGAAATAAAATGGGTATTTTTAAATTTCATTGAGATGAAAATTTCACTTGAGAAACTATGAGAAAATACAAATAAACCAAGCAAAAATAAAATTCTTTTTTCTTCTTTTTCTTAAAACGACGCTCTTTTATTCCGTTGAATTTTAAATTTTGTTTTGTTGTTGTTTTTGCTTTTTGTTTTTTTTCTAAAAACATCAAAAAAAATTTAAAATATAGTTTGCATGGTGGGAAATAGAAATTTCACAATATAATTGAATATAAACGTCAAAACTTCAGTGGGGAGTTTGGTGCAGTGGTAGAGTGGCAGCTTCTTATACTTAAGAATTCTTTAGTTTGCAAGTTCGATTCTATTCTATTTTTTTTTTTTTTTTATATTTCTAATATTTTATACGAAATAAATTCTTACATATCATAATATTTAATCTGTAAATGACAGACATTTAAAACCATTTTACTCAATGATTTACCAACCAACTTTCATTTTTTTCTTTTTAAATGATAAATATTCAGTATAGCCATCTTATAAAATTAATATTTTTCCAAAATTTTCTGATTTTCATTAATAATTTTCCATTTTTATAAAAATCCCATGTAAAGTATATACATATGTATCATATAGTATGTATAATATATACCTATAATATACATATTCAAAAACGACGCTCTTTTATTCCGTTGAATTTTAAATTTTGTTTTGTTGTTGTTTTTGCTTTTTGTTTTTTTTCTAAAAACATCAAAAAAAATTTAAAATATAGTTTGCATGGTGGGAAATAGAAATTTCACAATATAATTGAATATAAACGTCAAAACTTCAGTGGGGAGTTTGGTGCAGTGGTAGAGTGGCAGCTTTTTATACTTAAGAATTCTTTAGTTTGCAAGTTCGATTCTATTCTATTTTATTTTTTTTTTTATATTTCTAATATTTTATACGAAATAAATTCTTACATATCATAATATTTAATCTGTAAATGACAGACATTTAAAACCATTTTACTCAATGATTTACCAACCAACTTTCATTTTTTTCTTTTTAAATGATAAATATTCAGTATAGCCATCTTACAAAATTAATATTTTTCCAAAATTTTCTGATTTTCATTAATAATTTTCCATTTTTATAAAAATCCCATGTAAAGTATATACATATGTATCATATAGTATGTATAATATATACCTATAATATACATATTCAAAAACGACGCTCTTTTATTCCGTTGAATTTTAAATTTTGTTTTGTTGTTGTTGTTGTTTTTGCTTTTTGTTTTTTTTCTAAAAACATCAAAAAAAATTTAAAATATAGTTTGCATGGTGGGAAATAGACATTTCACAATATAATTGAATATAAACGTCAAAACTTCAGTGGGGAGTTTGGTGCAGTGGTAGAGTGGCAGCTTCTTATACTTAAGAATTCTTTAGTTTGCAAGTTCGATTCTATTCTATTTTTTTTTTTTTTTTTATATTTCTAATATTTTATACGAAATAAATTCTTACATATCATAATATTTAATCTGTAAATGACAGACATTTAAAACCATTTTACTCAATGATTTACCAACCAACTTTCATTTTTTTCTTTTTAAATGATAAATATTCAGTATAGCCATCTTATAAAATTAATATTTTTCCAAAATTTTCTGATTTTCATTAATAATTTTCCATTTTTATAAAAATCCCATGTAAAGTATATACATATGTATCATATAGTATGCATAATATATACCTATATTATATATTTTGAAAAAAGACGCTCTTTGATTCCGTTAAATTTTTGTTTTATTTTTCTTTTCGATTAAAAATTTTAAAATATTGGTTGTATGGTAGGAGTAGGAATTTCACAATATAACTGAATATAAAGATTGAAAATTGAGTTTGGTGTTT
Organism: Poecilobothrus nobilitatus; assembly: GCA_947095535.1. NCBI lineage: Eukaryota > Metazoa > Arthropoda > Insecta > Diptera > Dolichopodidae > Poecilobothrus > Poecilobothrus nobilitatus. Next base: position 160,579,976 of record OX352774.1, on the reverse strand, counting down.
AGTACAGTGGTAGAGTGTGGGGTTATTAATAGTTGCTTTTTGATTTTGCAAGTTCGATTCAGTTCTGTTTTTTTTTTTTGTTTTTTTTTTTATATTTTAAACGAAATAAATTCTTACATATCATAATATCATCATAATATTTAATCCGTATTAATAGATATTTAAAACCCTTTTACTCAATGATTTACCATCTTAGGCTTCTTATAATATATACATATATAATAGGTATATATTGAGTTTTCAATACTCAATAAATCAAGGGCAACTTCTAAAAGATAATAATAATCGTGTTTTTACAAAAAATATCATTTACAAAGAAATTTTAAATTCATAAAGGCTTTAATTATTGAAAATTGTATTTTTACATTTTAAATAAAATCATAAAGAAACTATACTGTATATATTGTATTGTAATTGCTAATTAAAACACCTCGAATTTCGAGGGGCGGGCGAATACTAGTTAGCTTTTAAACTCTACATTTTCTTAAATATCATTTCAAAACAACATGGGTTTTTGTTTACGAAAAAAGAACAAGTCAACAGAATATTTTTATAATAATTTTATTTTTATAATACATTCTATATTCTATATTTAAACCAAGCTTTATTTTAATATACTAAAGTTTTAATGAAGTATTTAAACCAAATTTAAAAAACTTTTCAAAATGAAGTGCTTAAATTTATCTGAATATTTAGCAATTTTAAAGCTTCTCAAAGATAAAAAAAATTTAACACTTTTTAATCCAGCTTTAAAAACTTTTTATATAAATATTAACTGTTAATAAAATAAAAACTTTTAAAATATTATTGAGAAAATTAGGAAATATTTGACAAAAGAAAAGAAGGAAAAGTGGGTTTTCGAAACTCAAAACTATATTATTTTTGCGTCAGACGTATACGCAAAAATTTTTGAAGAAGATACACGTATTGGAGACGTAAGGAGAATTGTTTCTTGTGAAGAAAAACAATAAACTTCTACTTTTAGAAGATACAAAGGAATACATTATTGCTGAAAAGCAATAACAATTTATTTAATTTTTTTAATTTTAATTTTATTTTTAATTTATTTCAATTTACATTTTTTGATAAATAATTAATCATTTTTAAAATACAAATAGAGTAAAATAAAAAGTTAAACAAACAATGAAAAATTTTTGTTTTTAGTTAAATTATCTTTCAGATTGAGAGAAATAAAATGGGTATTTTTAAATTTCATTGAGATGAAAATTTCACTTGAGAAACTATGAGAAAATACAAATAAACCAAGCAAAAATAAAATTCTTTTTTCTTGTAAAAGTTCTAGGTCATCTAATCAACAAATTTATTATATAGATTTTATGCTAAATAAAATTATTTTAAACATGTAAATAAATCTGTTTTTATTTTTATATTCTTATGTTTTCAAAATAGGTACCAAAAGTGATTAATCTGATTTTGAACTTTTTTTTTCCATGCAGATAACACAACATAAAATAAAGCTAATAAGTAAGTATCTAACGCATTGTCGAATTCTCGTTTGTCTTCTTTTTATTTATTTTTTCAATCATTTTTTTCATGAACAAAACCAATAAAAATAAAAAATATAATTAATGGTTTTTGTTTCCTATTTCTTCTTTAAATAAAGAAGGAAGAAAAAATCCGCAAATAGTTATAGGTACACTTCTAAATCGTATCATTTGTTTTTCAATGTTATTTCTTTATGTCAGCAGAAAAACAGGTTACCCAGTAAATCTACATTTTTTTTGTTTTTCTCTTTAAATTTACGATTTCCGGTTATTTTCTCAATGTTCTTATAGAATAGAAAAAGAAATCTTACATAACAGACATTCAGAATAATTCCATAATTTTTCTTTTTTTTTTTTTAGCATTTGCATTCATAAGTTTTTGAAAGAGTCAAACTAGGTTTTACAATTTATTTTACACCAGCTAAACAGAAATTAAAAGAATGCAAAATATTTTTAAAGTACATGTGTATATACTTATTATACATAAGTCTTAATTGTTCAAGGTATTACAACAATTTACAACAAAATATAGTACAATGAAAAACAACGCATATTTTAAAAATAACATATTTTTCTTATTTTTATTGTTGCAACTTTAAAACTATAATAACAACTTTTAATAATTAATCTTCTTTTAATAAAACAAAACTAAAAATGAAATACACTTTGTACTTCTTGTTTACGTTTTCGTTTTTATTTTATTATTGTTTATTATTGATATTCAAAAGTATCTATGAATATTTTTGTGCAATAATAAAATCAAGTTTTTTTCGATTCTTTTATATCTATTTTTACATACATACATACATATATTTTATTAAGCATGCGAAGCAAAAATAAAAAAATTGATTTGCTTTGAAAAAAAATTTATTTTCTTACTATTTGTATGATATCATATTAAACAGTACCAATCAATTTTTTGAAAAAACCTAATTATCCTAAACATATTCAGTTCATTAACCTTGCCTGACAACTTGCACAGTACCAACAACCTTCACTTCCTACTATACTACCACTTGGAACTTATAAGATATCAACCCACACTTATAACCTATCTTGCAACCAAAACCAAAACAATCAAAACAAGTTTTTAACCTACTAACCAAGAATGACCTATAATTAACCCATCAATCAAAATGTAGGTCGTGCGATATCGGTGCGATATGGCAAGATTTTTTTCCCATGACAGACTGCCTCTTTACCTACTGGTTTGAATCACAGTGAAAAATATTATTTTATGTACTTAAGTACTTTATTTCAAAATTTAAAAATTTTTTTTTTATTATTAATTTTTTAATATAGCTATATCTACAATTTTCCTTTTTTTATTTTCAGGATTGAATTAAAAAAAGAAGTAGGATAGTAATTGAACTTTTGAGTTACGTGATCACGGGAAGAAAAATACTAATTGTATTTATATTCCTTGTATTATATTTATATTAACCTATTAAGGCTGTAGATGCACAAGAATCAACATTTCCACTTCTACTCAGTTTTTCTTACATTATTAACAATAATGATGTTGAATTAATTAACAGTCAATGGAGAGCTTTAAAACACCAAGGTTTAAAAATAGAACGTTCAGAAGATATTGAGCAATTTTGGTTTAAAGTTTATTGCATTACAAATGGAATTGGTGAATCTTTGTTTAAAGAACTTACACATTTTGTTTTTAATTTAATATGTTTACCACACAGCTCCGCTGCTACGAAAAGAAAATTTTCGGATTTAAACCTAATTAAAACCAAAAGAATAAACAGATTAAGTGACGAGCTGATAGACTGCATAATGTCAGCCAAAGAATTGGCAAACGGTAGTTATTCAAAAATTTGGCAAGGAAAAATCGGAAATAAATTTTTAAACTTATGTAATTTTGTGATTTTTAGCACATTTCCAAAAAAAAATTGAAAAAAATTTTAACAATGGGTAGGTCTCATAAAAACATTAATTTTGTGGAAAAACTGTTTTATGTAGCCCCATCCATCAGGGGACTACAGCCCCTCAAACTTTGAAAAATTCCTATTTTTAAATGCGTATATTTCATGTTCCGCTTAAAGTTTTTTCAATCTGAAAACGATCCATCCGACAGGAATTTTTTTTACCTCTATATATCAATATCAAAATTATAAATAGTTTTTAAATTTAGTATTTAAATTTACCGTTATGTGAAAACCAAATTTTACATGATTTTTCTACCTTTATAACTCTGGCACTCTTCCAGATAGAGACTTGAAATTTTGAGGCGAGAAAGAACTTTTAGTTAGAGGTTTGCTCAGAAATATAACTATAGGTTTGCTCTTTGCTTTTTTGTACCACCCTTTATTTATAAGCTACTAGGGCTCAAAAAATGAAAATTTGAAAGTTTTAAACACCTGTAAGTTAGGCATCTGTACATCTGTAAACATTTTTCTTCGGCAAGATATAAAAATTAAAGCTCTAGTAATATATTTTTATGTGCGTTAATGGTTTTTTTAATTGTATAAGGTTCCAGAGTTATAGCCCCTCAAAATTGCAAAAAAACGCTATTTTCAGATGTATATATCTCAGGCTCTGCGTAATAATGTTACAGCCAAAAACCGTTATAAGATCGAAAAATTTGTTATCTCCATAAAGCAATATCAAAATTATGCAATATTTTGTAATTTACTATTGAAATTTACCGTTAAGTAAAAACCACATTTTGCATGAAATTTCTTTTTTCATAACTCCGGCATACCTTTAGGTAGGAACTTAAAATTTTGAGACAAGAAAGAACTTTTAGAATTAGTATATTATTTAGAATAGTATAGACCTATTAGGGCTGAAAAATTGAAAATTTGATATTTTTAGGCTTTTAGGTGCGTTAGAGGTGCACGTGTACAAATTTTTCTTCGGCAAGACATAAAAATTAAAGTTCCAGTAATGTATTTTTACGTGTGTTAACGGTTTTTCTTAGTTATAAAGGGTTTCGGACTTACAGCTCCTCAAAATTCCAGAAAAGTCCTATTTTTCTTATTACAAAAAATTTTTTAATTTTCAAATTTTTCTGCAAGTCACAATTCTAAACAGTTTGTATTGTCTTTTGGCAATGTGCATTTTTAAAAACCGTTAGTTTACATTCTACCTTGTTTATTTGGTATTTATATTGAACATTTGTGCAATGAATATTGAATTAAAGTGGCACATTGCACTTACCTTTTCGTTTTTAAAGTTTTTGTTATAATTTATTACAGATAATAATTAATAAAATATGTTAAATACATTAAAAATTTGATTCATTTCGAGAATTCGAAAATTAATTTTTAAACTTACTTACTCATGTAAATTTTGTGATTTTTTAATTTTTATTTTTATATAACATCCCTTCCCTAGCCTAGCTGGTAGGAGCGCAGTAATGCAATCCTTGCAGTGTGGTAGTCTCGGGTTCGATTCCCGGTGGGGGGGAAAAAAAAAAAAAAAAAAATAACCTATATAGAATATTTGCATAAACAAACAATTTTCAAATAAATTCTCAATAATAACTTTTCAATAACTTTTCAATTTCATATAAGATTTTCACTTAATAATTATAACTCATAGATACAATTTTCCAATAACTTTTCAACTTCATATATAATGATTTTCACTTTAATAATTATAAGTCATAGATACAATTTTCAATAACAATTTTCTGAATTCCCAAATAATAACCACTTCATATAAGATTTTCACTTCATACATTCAGTTCACAGACACAACTATCAGTAACAATTTTCAACTTCAATAAGAACCATCTCATTTAAGATCTTTACTCCATACATATAACTCACAGTTAATAATAATAATAGTATAAATAATAGTACTAATATAACAACCAATATTGAATATGCCTAGCAAAACACTAGGATCGGTTTGCAGTAGGCTAATCTCCTGCTCAAACTTAAAATCTAAGAGGATTCAAGAAACTTCAACAAGCCTCGGATACAATAGAAATGGAAATATAGGCACAACATTTGGCACGAAAATAAGGACACGAATCGCACAATGGAATGTAAGAACTCTTAGAGAAGCATCAAGACTTGCACAGCTAGAACAACAAGTGGCTGCATATAAAATAAGTATTCTAGGCATTAGCGAGCTAAGATGGAACAAGCAAGGCGAACTAAAATCTGACAATGGCAACATAATCCTATTCAGTGGCAAAGATTCAAGAAGTGAGGGCGGAGTATGAATACTAATCGCGAAAAATATAAACCAATCACTAGACTCTTGGAAAGCAATCTCTGATAGAATTATCATTGCACGATTTAAAGGTAGAATTAGACACACAACAATCATTCAATGCTATGCACCAACAAAAAACGCAGAAGCAGAAGAGAAAGATGATTTCTACAACCAAATAAGCAGCACACTCAGCAGCGTTAGCAAAGGGGATCTAGTAATACTTATGGGCGACTTCAATGCTCAGGTCGGCAATAACAACTTAAATCTAGAAGATGTCATAGGTAAACATGGCTTAGGATCAAGGAATAACAATGGGGACAGATTAATAGAAATATGTCAAACAAGCAATCTGGTAATAGGTGGTACTATATTCCCGCACAAAAACATTCACAAATATACATGGACTTCACCAGGCGGTAGAGTAAGAAATCAGATAGACCACATATGTGTGAGTAAGAAATGGAGGAACTCCCTCATGGACATAAGGAATAAAAGAGGTGCAGACATACATAGCGACCATGAATTAATAACTGCAGACCTCCAGATCAAGTTAAGGAGAAACACAAGTAATAACACACAGCGGCCCCCAGCCAAAATAAACCTAGCGCCACTTAGGGACCCAATTGTAAGAGCAAGCACCACTGCAGCCATACAAGACACCATGCGGCAAAACATCCAGCAAGCGTGGGAAGAAACATCCAGGAATCTGAGACAAACAGCTACAAATATTCTGGGCACCAACCTAAATAATAACAGGAAGCCATGGATCTCAGGCCAAACATGGGACCTAATCAAGCAAAGGCAACAAGAGAAGCTGAAACTGCAGCAAACAAATACGACATGAGAGCAGTATATAACACCATTCATAGGCTCACAAATCAAACATGCAGAGTCAATCAGCCAGTTAAAAGTCGTAACGGTGTACTAATAACAAGTGTAAATGAACAGACGCAAAGGTGGAAAGAACACTTCCAAGAAATCAGCAATATACAACAACCAAATGAGCAACCGCAAAGGGAATCCAACACAGCAACATAATCAACAACATAAGCGACTCTACCCCGTCCATACTGGAAATCAAAAACACCATCCTGAGGCTGAAAAGCAACAGGGCAGCCGGAAGTGACGGTCTACCAAGCGAAATCTTAAGACTTGATCCGCAAACAGCAGCCGAACTTATACAGCCCCACATAACAAATACATGGGAAACAGAAACAATTCCTACGGTATGGAAGGAAGGAGTAATAATTAAGATCCCAAAGAAAGGAGATCTATCTAATTGCAACAATTGGAGAGGTATCACACTGCTCAACACCATATATAAAATCCAGAATCCAAGACGCAATGCAGAACATGCTCAGAAATGAACAAGCTGGATTTCGACCAAACAGAAGCTGCCTAGACCAAGCAAACACCCTCAGAATGATCGTAGAACAATCACATGAATGGAGGTCACCGCTATGTCTAATATTCGTTGACTTTCAGAAAGCTTTCGACTCCATCCACAGAAACGCAATATGGAGAGCACTTGAGAAGAGAAATGTACCAGATAAAATAATCAACATTATCAAGAACATGTATGTCAACTCAAAACTAGCAGTATCACATAATGGAAACATCAGCAATTCATTTACAACTAATGTTGGTGTTAAGCAAGGATGCCCCCTCTCGCCACTACTGTTCACCATCGTACTAGACGACATTATGAGAGAAATCAGAACTGCACAGAAAGAGGCATAAATTGGTCAGATGATAAAATCTTAGAAGACCTTGACTTCGCAGATGACATCTGTCTACTATCACATAGCCAAGGAGATGCGCAGTCCAAATTGAATCACTTGCAACAAATAGCGCGAAACGTTGGATTAGAAATAAACATCAATAAAACCAAAGCAATGCACATACACCTTCCAAATGATAATCCAATAAAGCTAGATGGCCGCGACATAGAGTGCACATCTAACTTCTGTTATCTGGGCAGTATCATTACGCCAACAGGCAGCACCAGTGAAGACGTTCAAAACAGAATTGATAAAGCCCGAACAGCCTTCGGAAGACTTCGCCCCATATGGGGCAAATATTCGCAAATATCTAGACGAACTAAGTTAATGATATTCAAGTCATGTGTAATATCTACATTAACATATGGCAGCGAATCATGGTTGCTAACTAACTCCATCAAGAATAAACTACAAGTCTTCATCAACAAACATCTTAGAATAATATGCCGAATATTCTGGCCCGAAAGAATTAGGAATACAGACTTGTGGGAGTTAACAAATGAAGAGCCAATAGTAAAGCAAATTACCAGAAGGAAATGGAAATGGATTAGTCATACACTAAGGAAAAGTGAAGATTGCATAACAAGGATGGCGCTGTGTTGGAACCCTCAAGGTGGGTCCAGAACAAGAGGAAGACCCAGAACAACATGGAGGAGAACAGTGCTAGATGAAATAAGCAGATGCGAGAGCTCCTGGAACGAAATAGAAGCAGTAGCAAGAAATAAAGAAGAATGGAAACTTCAAGTTGAAGCCCTATGCTCCCTAGTGGAGTAACAGGAAAAAAAAAAAAAATTTAATATTTGTGCAATGAATAATGAATTAAAGTGGCACATACATCTTAGTTTTTAAAGTTTTTGTTATAATTTATTATAGATAATAAATAAAATATCTTAAATATCGTAAAAATTTGGCTAATTTTTTTTTAAATCGGCGCATTTTTCCTGAAAATTTGGCGCATAACATTTTCGGCGAGTAGCAATCTTTAAAAACAATTGATTTTTATAAAGGTTGATTTATTGTAATATGATGTTTTAATTGAATTTAGTTTTTGTTAAATGTTGCTTATACATGTGCTGTTGCGTAATCTTAGATTAGGTGGTGTGATTTGATATAACTTGCGTATTGCTTTTAAAATATTTGTTCTTAATATAGCATTAAATTTTTAATTTTTTAATTTTAAAATTTTCCAAACCTTTTCGTCATAATAGTAGTATAGATATGGGGGTTCTGGATAAAGAGCTTCTTATTTGATTGTGAACTTGACTAAAAAAGTTTTGAAACAAATAATAATAACTTTGAACTAGTTTTCTGTAAAATATGAGTTTATACTTAAAAATTTTTTAAAAGAAATTAAATATTAAAAATTTTAAAAGCTTGGTTTAAATACAAAATTATTAAAGTATAAACTTAATTTAATATACATTTTTTAAAAGAAATGAAATATTAAAAGTTTTAAAAGCTTGGTTTAAATACAAAATTATTAAAGTTTAAACTTAATTTAATATTTTTTGAAAAATTTAAAAAAAAATTTTTAAAGTTGGGTTTGAATTCAAAGTTTATAAAGCTGATCCATGTTGTTTGAAAATTAAGTTCAACTGTCATTTTAAAGTTGAAAGTCATGGAGACTTTTTATTTGATTGTGAACTTGACTAAAAAAGTTTTTAAACTTATAATAACAAGCTTGAATTAGTATAAACTAAGTTTTCTGTTTCTGTGAAAATATGAGTTTATACTTAAAAAATTTTTTATAAGAAATGAAGTAAGAATTTTATAAAGTGTTAAAAGCTTGATTTAAATATAAAATTATTAAAGTTTAAACTTAATTTAATATTTTTCTGAAAAATTCAAAAATCAGAAAAATAAAAATGAGGCGCATCATCAACTCAATAATTGCTTCCATCTCATGGAAACACACCGGCGGCGCGCGTCGCGCCATGATATAGTAGCAGCTACAAGGGCATTGTTACTTCGTAATTCTTATTATTACAATGTTACAATAGCATAGTAGCATTTTGGTGATATAATGGCATGGTAACATCATAATGCCACGAGAGTATTGTTACTCTAAGGCGGCGCGTGTGAACAACAGCATTGTATTGGTTCTCTATTAGTCTAATGTTTTAAGTAAACCTATTGATAGATTAAAATTAAAACACAATGTGTATTTACAAAGAATAATTTATTTTATCATTTTTATTTAAAAATATGTATATTAATTTTAAATTTTTATTTATATAATTTATGTTGCGATAGTGGTATATTTTCATGTAATACTAAATCGTATATAGCCATATCCATACGGGTCTTATTTCGACCCCGAAAAATAAACATTGAAGTTGATGTTTCTACCTCTTCTAGTTTTTCATCCGTATTTACTTTTTTTATGACATGATCAGATGCGAGGTATCAACACTTTTTTTGAGTTTCAAGAAATTTCCAAGATTTGTATTTAACATTTTGACCCTTTCCGTCGGCTATTAATTCTTCTTCTAAAAGTCAGAAAGGAAGACTTAAAGCAAAAAATAAAAAATTAGATAAAATTTATTTATTTATTTATTGTAAAACTTACCATATTTTATGGTTTTTGAAAAAATGTTTATGATGTGTTTGACGATAATACGACTGTTGTCTACAATTTCGTGTTCTTTTTATATAAAAAAGTTGCATTATTATCATTTTCTGATGATTGACAGCTTTTATATTTAATTTTAGATGTTATTAAATTATAACTTAGTAATTAATCATCTATATAAATTGAAAATGATAACATTTTTTATATCAAACAAGGAAACATACAGTTCAAATAGTATTTTCATATATTGCAACATTATTGCACTTATAACTTAGTAAAATATCTAAGAAATTAAAAATTGAAAATTATAACTTTTAAATATAAATTGAAAATTATAATTTTTAACCTTTTATAATTTTTATTATTTATTAATAGAATTAAAATTAAAAAGATTAAAAACAGATCAAGTCTTATTAATTAAATAAAAATAATTAATAAAATAAATCAAAAAATGGGTACGGTACACTTGACAACTTACACTTGGCAACTGGACATTTGATCAGTGGACATTTCGCAAAAGAGACACTTAACAAAAAGACATTTAGCAAAGTGGACACTTAACAAAAAAATATTTAGCAAAATGGACAGTTAGCAAAAGGATATTTAACAACTGCACACTTAACATTTGGAAATTTGGCAACTTTTATTTATGAGACGCGCTTTCATTTATAAGTTGCAAATGTCCAAATGTTAAGGACATTAAAAATAATAACAATTATTTTATAATTTTTTTTTCATTATTTTCACACATTTATTTTAAACTAAACTTTTTTTCAAAAATGAAAATATTTTAAACTAAATAAGTCTTTCTTCAAAAATGAAATATAAGTACATCTAAAAAACAAAGTATTTTTAAAATTTTTAAAAATTAAATCGTTTAGCAACTCAAAAAAAAATTATATCAGCCCAAGATTAATGGCAATTGCTTCTAGCATTTGAACTTCTTCATATAAGACTCTATTTTCTAAAATTTTTTTTATTCGCTCATCTTTTTTTTCATACTTCTTTCTCTTAGCAAGCGGAGATGCCCCTGTCAATTTCAGCTTGAACATTACTTATTTCTTTTTTTAACTCTTCCAATAATCTATAAACACCAACATTCTCAGCGTCAATAATTGTGTGGATACGATGGTGCCAAGATTTAGCATAATTTTGAGTTCTTGGAATTTGTCTTTGATCTAAATCGTAACAACTCCAAAATAATGGTGAATATGTATTTTTTTTATTAGAAGACGCGTTAACGTAATTTTCTTTAAACCAATCGGCTACTTTTTTTCCATCTTCTTCAAAAGTTTCATATAGTTTCTGAAAGTATCGAGGAATGTGGCAAAAAGCTAAGAGAAAGTAGTGCCCACATTTTTATTGAAAATTTCACATCTGTGCCATATTTTGTTTGAAATCCCAGTTTCTGTATTCGTCTATATATTATTTGTCCCAGATGAAAATGGCAACCTTTACTTAAAATATCTGGGAAACATTTTCTTATACCCTTTATTGCAGCTTTTTCAAAAACAGTAATCGATATTTTAGGGTCCAAGTTCACATTTATTTCAGAGGCATAATCGATAAGTACTTCAAATATTTTATCATATATTATTTCTGACTTACCAGAGCATAGTATAAAAATAAGTGGAAAGGCTTTACAATCGCCCAAAACATTGGAATGAATTGTATATAATTGTTTACATATACTTGGAACTATCTTAAATGTTCCATCCGACATCCAAAACTTTCCATTGCCTAAAATTTTAACAAAAGTTTTTCTGGTTATCATTATGATCCGATTATTTTCGAAAATACAATCACGAACTACATAATTTTCATCAATAGAGTATTTCTCATCCAATATAAAAAATAAATTGTCAGGTTCTTTTGGAATAATTCTATTTTTGGATTTTACTGGTCTAGTAATCGTACTCATAGCTGGTATTGACGGTAATGCTCGTGCTATTTCCTCATTGCAATTTGACACAATGTTTTGCAATATTTGACATGTTTTCTGATACATTTTTTACTTACAGCAGTTTCCTTAATTTTATGGAGAACATCCATAATTATCTTTTGTAGAACCGTAGGTTCATGATTATGATGTCCATTCTCAGTTTTTATTTTATTGCTTCGATTCAGAAAAACAGGTTGTACATTTAGTATTACATTTGTATGGTGCTACTAATCTTTGATCACAAGCCCAATAAAACATACTGTCAGCTCTTTTAGTTTGATTAAAACAGAAACCTTCAATATTTAACTTATCTTTCCCTTTGGAAGATTTGAATATATCACATTTTTTTTCTCGTTGAATAAGCATTAAAGAGTCTTGACTCATTTTATTATTTTTATTTAATATATTATAATTAATGTAATATAACAATTTCACATCTTTTTAAATATTTACTAAATAGTGAATGCATTAGATTAGACTTGTTACTCAGAATAATATAAAACTATGATAAACAGAATCATAAGCTATCATAATCATTATCAAAACTACGATAAACAGAAGTACAGTGAAACTCCCATACAATAGAATCAATAAATTTACAAACATTTTTATTGTATTTAATTTTTACTATACTTAGTTAATTGAAATAAGACACATCAAAATAAATATATCTGGATATTATATTTAATATAATATTTTTAAATGCATAATTCAATAACAAAACATTTTAAATAGTGGGGGCTGCAACCCCCAAAACCCCGCTAAACAAATTATTGAAACCCTGATTTTGAATCCAACTATAAAATTCCTCCAAATTCAAAATCTCACATATACATATATATATAAATCTTCTGGAAAAAGGGAATTCCCTGATTTTGCATCCAACTCTAAAATGCAACATAATTCAGAATCTCGCATATACATACATATATATTAAATATTTAATATGATATTTTAAAATATCTACATAATTCAATAACAAAACATTTTAAATAGTGGTGGCTGCCACCCCCAAACCCCCGCTAAAACAACTTATTGAAACCCTGATTTTGAATCCAAATATAAAAATCCTCCAAATTCAAAATCTCACATATACATATATATATAAATATTTTGGAAAAAGGGAATCAGAATCCATCAATTTAAAAAAATCAAAAACAAAAAATTTTACAAGTAGATTATGTGCAACCCATATGTAATATAACTAAAGAGTTTATTATAGTGGAAATCCACTGTATTTCTTATTTCATAAAAATATTAGTTTAGTACTATAAAAGCAAATCCATTTTTTTTCAACTCAGCAACAACAAATTTAGAAAACAAAAACTGTTATTTTAAACTAGTTTTAGACAATTAAAGAGTGCATGATTTTTATTTAATATTAAAAACAAAAATGTTAAAAATGAACTGAAGTCGAAATTTTTTTTTAGAAAAGATAAAAAAATAATAATTAATGATATGAATGAATTTTATATTTATAATTTTTGAATTTGATTATTTATTTATTTATATACATAATATGTACATGTTATAAATCATTACTTTATTTATTATGAAATAAAATTATAAAAACATGTTAGGAACTAAAACGAAATGTTAAATGTTATAATCTTGTTAATTTTTTGACTTTATTTGATTTGTATATTTTCGATATTAATTATTTTGACACAGATTTATTCAGCCAATGAAAGAGATAATGAAATTATAGAGTTGAAAATTATATTGTTGATTGCTAAAAACTGTGAAATGTCGCCTTGTAAAAGTTATTAAGTGTCTAAGTTGCGAAATGTCCAGTTGTAAAAGTTGTTAAGTGTCCAAGTTGCGAAGTGTCCAGTTGTTAAATGTCCATTTGCTAACTGCCTATTTTGCTAAATGTCTTTTTGTTAAGTGTCTCTTTTACGAAATGTCTTTTTGTTAAGTGTCTCTTTTGCAAAATGTCTTTTGCTAACTGTCCAGTTGCCAACTGGCCGGTTCCCCAAAAAAAATGCATTATTATAATTTTTTGATGATTGACAATTTTTATTTTTAATTTTAGCTGTTATTATAAATTATAACTTAGTAAAATCATCTATATAAATTGAAAATGATAACTTTTGACATTTTAAAATTTTTATTATTTATTAATAAACAAAAAAGACTATAATTAAAATTGAAAAGGTTAAAAATAGATCTTATTAAAAAAAAAAAAAATGTGTAATAAAATTAATCAAAAAGTTGACAATATGTAGAAAGTTTTAGATTGAGTAAAAGTTATGTTTAAATCAAATACAACTTTGTTAATATTATTAATATTGATATGAAATTACTAAAAAAGTATAACAAAGTTGCATTACATTATTACACTCAATTTTTAACATGAACTAATAAAACAAGAATTGATAAAAATTTCTTTGTTTTTCCTTTCAATTATACAAAGTATTTTACTGTGCTGTTATCTCTGAACATTTTTTTTATATATATCGAACTTCTGTAATAAATGCAATGTAAGAGTTTCAAATCGGAATGGACATATACGTTCATTTTTGCATAGACAAAATGCAGCAAAAGAACTTATTGACACCGTGAAATTAATAGAAACCACTTTTAAGGGTAAAGAAACCACGAGTAAAAACATTTTTATTCGAAAACAAGGATGAGTCACTTATAAATCCCTTAGAGTTTCTGTTAACTAAATATACGAACATTTCCACACTATTGGAAAATTGTTTGATGGTATTTCAACTTAATGGATGAGTTTTATGAACTTTGAATTCAAACCAACTTTAAAATTTTTTTTTAAATTTTTTCAGAAATATATTAAATTAAGTTTAAACTTTAATAACAATAATACTCTCGAATAGCTCTTTAACAGAATTGTATAACTGGTGCCCATGCCGAGAGAGAGAGAGACAGATTTGTTTAATTATAAATTAATTATTTCAAAAAAAAAAAAAAAAAAAAAACTGAAATAGTATTTACAATAAAAGATTCATTAACCTCTAATATAAAAAAAAAAAAACCGGAACCGGACCTTCACCGACCGGTACTGGACTTTAAAAGACCGATACCTATACCGGACTTTAAAGGACCGCAACCGGAGCCAGACCTTGAAGGACCAAAACCATACCGGAACCGGTTTCATATCCAGGCGGGCCCGCAAGTTGCGGCCGCCCGGTTCTAAAAGCTGAGATGCTTAAGGGTACGTTACCGGAAATTGAAGGACCGGCAGCAGACTTTAAAGGACAGGCAGCGAACTTTGAAGAACCGGCAGCGGATTAGGTAGAAAAAATAATAAGAAAAAAAGGAAATCAAGTTTTGGTGAGATGGCGTGGTTTTGATGAAAAATATGATTCATGGATAAATAAACAAGATATTATTTAATGAATAATAATTATTAAACTTTTAGTAAAAAATGCAATGCTGTTATTTAATATTGAAAATAAGTTTTTTAAACCAAAGTTTTGTTTACTTTTAACTTGAACCTGATCACGTTTTCAATTTGTGTTTCATGATTACGCCTTATATTATTAACAATATAATTTCAGCCATTTTTTAGTCAAGTTCAAATAAAAATCAAAATAAAAAATCTACATGGCTATTTTAAGGTTTTGAAATTTAAAATAGCAGTTGAGCTTAATTTTCAAACATAAGGACGAGCTTTATAAACTTTGAAACTTTGAATTCAACCCAACTTTAAAATTTTTTTTTTGAATTTTTCAGAAAAATATTAAATTAAGTTTAAACTTTAATAATTTTATATTTAAGCCAAGCTTTTAAAACTTTTAATATTTCATTTCTTTTAAAAAATGTATATTAAATTAAGTTTATACTTTATTAATTTTGTATTTAAACCAAACTGTTAAAACTTTTAATATTTAATTTCTTTTAAAAAATGTTTAAGTATAAACTCATATTTTCACAGAAACAGAAAACTAGTTCAAAATTATTATTATTTGTTTCAAAACTTTTTTAGTCAATTTCACAATAAAATAAAAAGTTTTCATGACTTTCAACTTTAAAATTACTGTTGAACTTAATTTTCAAATATAACGAACGAGCCCTATAAGCTTTTTATCCAGAACCCCCATTTCTATACTACTCATAATGGTTAAATTCATTTGGAACATCTGTAAGAATTTCATATAAAATTTTATTATTACCAAACAAAGTTTTAATTATTAATTGATTTTTTAATGTTTGTCTTTGAATATGTGGAAATAGTGAATCATCTATTATAGAAACAGTAAATCCTGAATCTATTAAACAATTCATTTTGGTTTTACGGATAGTAAATTCTATTATTGGTAATGAATTTTCTGTGGCACTAAATGAAAATTTTCCTTGACTGTAGGGAGATCCACTTCTATTTCATACATTCTCGTTTACATTTATCACGCATCGAGTGTACAAGTGATTAAAGATACGTGTGCACCTTTGTTTTTGTTTTTAATTTAATTCAATTGTTTTTTTTTTTAAATTAAAAAATCATTTTTTGTTTTTTTAAAAAATCATAATATAAAAAAACATAACTTAATTGAACTTCTTGTTTTTGTTTTAAATAAAAGCTTGTAAAATAAAAAATATATATGTACATATTTCATATAGTGAACACAACAACAAAATTTAAGAAACTAAAAATTAAAGAAATAAAATTTTAATTATTAACTTAAATTGAAATTTTATAAAATAAAAGTATCCTAAAAGTTTAATTTTGATTTGGTTTTTATTTTATTTCACTTTAAAAGAATTCACTAACTTTAGTAAACAGAAAATAAATTAAAAAAATACACTAATAATTAAAAACAACATACATACTGGATATCAAACAGTGGCAGCCATTTTCCGGTGATTCTGATTTCGACAACGTTAAACTTGACCATCAACATACTGTAAAGTTTTTGGATATTATTTTGTAAGTAAGTATGTTATGAATGAGCGTCAAGCTCATGCGTCAAGCTCAAGCTCATGAGCGTCAAGCTTGAGCGTCAAGCGGTCAAGCGTAAGGTATTTAAGTGTAAAAAAGTACAGCGAAAAGATGATGTATCAAGCCATTGAAAGAATGATGGGTATTATGGATAATCAAGGTTAGATAATCTTGAAAAAAGAAATATAAACTACCATAAAAATACCCCACGCAAGGCCTATACTTTGATTAAGTAAAGGTTATAAACAAAATTAAAATAGTAATGTGGAATGCCAATGGCATCCTAAATAAAAAATTTGAACTCGAAACCTTTTTAAAATTGAAAAATATTGATATACCTATGCCTCGTGTCAGAAACACACAATAGTAAAAATTTACAAATTAAAAATAATAAAATATATTTTGCATCTCACCAACTAATCGAAGCAAAAAGATGGCAGTGCAATAATTATAAATGATAACATTATTTACTATGAATTTTGCAAAATAGAAAACGAAGAACTACAGCTTGTGGCAGTCAAAATTATAGCCAATAAACAGAAACTGAATGTCGGAGCATTATACTGTCCGCGCAATTACACCATAAATAAACAGTTGTTCAAAGATATGTTTTCATATTATGTAGGCGAAAGATTTATTGTTGGAGGCGATTTATGTTAAAAATGTTGATTGGGGCTCAAGATTAACTCTGACACGGCAATATAAAAATCTAAGAGCGGCAATATAAAAATCAGGTTATCTATGTTATTCTACTGGTAAACCTACATATTGGCCTACAGATAGAAATAAAATTCCAGATCTGCTTGACTTCTTTATAACAAATAAAGTATCCTCAAACTTCATTACTATTGATGAAAGTTTTGATTTGAATTCAGATCATTCTGCAGTTATATTAACATTGTATGAATCAGTAGCTCTAAAATCTATTAAACCTTCTCTAACTAATGCTACAACAAATTGGGCCAGCTTCAAAATATATTTACATGAAAACGTCAATTTGAATACGCTTATTAGCCACGGAAGAATGAGGAATGAGGAAGCTATTTCTAATAGCTGCTCAAAATTTTATGAAAATTATACAAAATTCGGCGTGGTGTTGACCTATGCAAAATACTAAAAGAAAAAAGGCGTATTATTTTCCAAGGTATAATTATTGATAAAATTAAAAGCAAACACAAAGCTCCAAGAAGATGGCAACAATCTCGTGATCCAGCTGATAAAACTATTCTTAATAATAAACAGCAAGAACTAAAAAGAGAAATAAAGAAAGAAATAGAGAAAAAATATAATAGAGGAACGGCAGATCATACCAAATCATCAGTTTGGATTTAGGCAAAATAATTCAACGATCGAACAAGTTAATAGAATCACAAACAATATTAAAAAATCATTATAAGAGAAAAGCATATGCTCTGCGGTATTTCTGGATGTTGCACAAGCTTTTGATAATGTGTATAAATTGAAATAAATTGAGTAAAATGTTGCCGAAAAACTTTGCCAAATTTTACCATCATATCTAACAGACAGAGTATTCTTAGTAAAACAAAAAGTAAATGCTGCGGTACCGTACAGAAGCATACTTGGCCCAATATTGTATGTTCTTTACACAAGTGATATTCCTCAAACTTATGAAGTCACGCTAGCCACATTTGCAGATGATATGGCCATTATGGCAAAAAATAAAAACTTTGAAGGAGCTACAAAAAAGTTACAAAGAGCAAATAATAAAATATCGATTTGGTGCAAAAAATGGAAAATGAAACTTAATCTAATGATAATCTTAATCTTAAATGATAATGGAGCAAAATCTATTCATGTTAATTTTACAAATAAAAAACTAGATATTGCTCCGTCAGTCACAATAAATGATATTGTAATACCCTGGGAAAATGATGCAAAATAGCTGGGTATAACACTAGATGCAAACTCAAATGGAAAGAACATGTGAAGAAAAAATAGCTAGAATTGGAATTAAAATACTAGCAACTGTATTGGCTAATTGGGCGGACTTCTTCGCTATCACTTACAACAAAGTTTTGATCTATAATCAAATACTTAAGCCAGCCTGCGCCTATCGCCTATGGGGTTGTATGTTAAAATAACCATATCAAAGTAATTGAAACTTTTCAAAATAAAGTCCTACGAAGCCCCTAATGAGGGCCGTATGTTCGTAATTCCGATATTCACAGGGACTTGAAAATTCCATTCAGTAACAGACGCGATACAAAAGGTAACTTCACCACGCCACCAATCTCGTTTATTCAATCATGACAATCTCGTAGTTCCTCGGTTATTTGACGACCAAAAGTTGTCTGTAACAATATTTTTCGCGTGCCGTCTGTAATAATATTTTAATATTATTCGCGTGCCGTTGTTCGTTTTACTTTGGCCTTTAAAACATAGAAAATATTTTATAATTTATAATTTGAAAAGAACGGAATTTATAATTTAGGAATTTTAGTTTACAGCATAGATAACTCCATAGCACACCCCATATGTCAATTTCTCTTTAAGCCCAGAATTTTTAGGAATATTTGTACAGGTTAAAATTTTGTATTCAAAATTAATTTTATATTTTTATTTTATTTTATTTATTACAAGAAGTTACACAATAAAGCAGTTGGGTCAGTTTTTGCAACAAAATAATTCCGACTAAATAAGTTCAATTATGTAGGTCAGTTAAAGAAATTGTATAAAATATCAAAACCATTTTTAATTAAATAAAGATTTTTGTAGCCAAACTAATAACACACTTGTTTAAGTAAAAATAAAAAATCTTAATATAATGAATGACAATCTCCTGCTGCTGCTGCTGCTATTCACGTGCCCTTTTTTTAAATTTTAGAGCACACGCAATCAAAATATTTATTACTTAATACTAATAATACAGAATATTTGTTACTTCTACTTCTACTACTAACAAGAAAAGAGACAAAAAATATGAAAAGAAATGGTTTGACACTCTTTACTCTTTATTCTAATTATATTACATATGTACCAACCAATATCAACTGCAATTATTATATTACTATTTTTATTATATATTTACTAAGGGCCCTGTTAATGTGTAGTCCAATTCATATAACAGACAGTTGCAGTTTAGAAAAATATAATTTATGGCAAAAGTACAATCCATAAAAAATCTGAAAGCAAAACGAAATTCGTCAAAACACTAACTGAAATTATTTTTAAAATAACGCCAAAACAGAATTAAATTGTATTGTATTTAATAGAAAAGTACAAAACCAAAACAATTATATAATATGTATTTGAATTTTAAAGAGACTCTGCCCGCTGGTCATACATGAGTACATACTTAGATACACCTTGATTATTAATATCAGATCAATATCATTCATCATTATTTAAAATTTCAATACATATTATCAAATGATGATTTTTATAAATTTTTTAATTTTTTTCTTTTTTCAATTTTTAAATTCCATATTGATGTGAGTCTCGATTATAGCCATATAAGAAGCGTTTACAAAATTTTAAAGTATGAAAGTAGTCTCGAAGTATACTATTATGATATTGAGGTAATTTATCTTAACAAGCTTTAAAAAAAAAAATTTAAAGGAAGACAATTTTTTAAATGCATATTTATGAATGAAAATATTATATTTAAAAATATTTTTCTTTAATGAATTATGTAAAAAAGATGAGACTTTAATTTTCTCTTTGTCCAAATTGAATAAAGTAAATGGTTTTTATTTTATTTTTACCCCCCTTTTTTTCCATAAGACTCCGTGTAAATTTGTTAAAAGCTGGCCCCTTATTAAGCTTTTACTCTCTGCACTTCATGGCCTGATAATTGATGTGACTCTCGGTTTTATTATTAATATTACGTATAGGTTTTATAGTAGAAAAATCGTAAAAAATATGTAGTTAATATGGCATGTAGTGTGTGGCTGAATACTACTAAATTATAATTATAGATTAATTAGTATTTAAATACTTTTTTTACATAAGTTTGACAAAGTGAATTTTTTGTGATTAAAATAATTATACCATTGAATAATGCAAATTTAATTAACAAATTCAAAATCAAAATAACAAATTAAAAACCAAACTAATAAACATCATTCAAATATTTAACAAACAAATTAACAAAATTTAAATTTGTAAAAAATTAAAATAATTAAAATTATAAGTAAAACAAAAAATAGTACTAAATCATAAATGTAAAATAGTCAAAGATAATATACTAATATTATCATGTTGTTTGTAATACATAATATTGTCATGATGTTTCAACTTATGGAAAATTTTGTGCGAAAGCTTTTATTTTAAAATTCCCTTCAACGGGGCTGTTATTAGAACATAATGTCTAAATATTTAACTTGTGTACTAATATGAGAATCTATTATGTTCTAATTATTAGAACATAAGCTAAATAATAAGAACATAAGAACAAGTGTAAGTTTTTATTTTTTTAAATAAGAAAAAGTAAGAATTTGGAATTTCTCAATAGAGGATAAATACATATAAGAAAAGAAGAAAAACATTAATTCATTTTTTATATTAGAAATAGATGAATTGCATTGTGCATTATGTTTAAATTTTTGTTCATGTTAATTTTAACTTTTGTCACTTTCTCTGTTCGTCCGCTTTA
Organism: Poecilobothrus nobilitatus; assembly: GCA_947095535.1. Lineage (NCBI taxonomy): Eukaryota > Metazoa > Arthropoda > Insecta > Diptera > Dolichopodidae > Poecilobothrus > Poecilobothrus nobilitatus. The sequence continues at coordinate 160,558,476 of OX352774.1, read as the reverse complement.
AAATTAAATTATATTTTTTTTGTTTAAGTCATTAAGAATGTGTTTTTTGTATTAAAAATCATAATTAAGATATATTATGTACATACAAACATACACATTTTAAAAATAACTTATTTTAATATAAGTTAATATTAAATTAAATTCAACAGGTACAATAGGTACAATATGCAATGCTGCAATAAAAATGAGTATAATTATGTATGTAGCTGTTATTATGAATATGAGTATGTATGTAAGTTTGTAAAGACATTCTAATTTGTACTTGCTTTTATTTATCTACAACCAAAGCGCATTATAATGCTTAAAAAAATAGCATTCCATATAAATTTTAAAACAAACATTTTTTATAGATGGTACCTTTAAAAAAAAGCAAAAATAATAAAAAACATTATTTTATAAATTATCAATGAATTTTTAGTTGTTGTTTATTAATTCCAAATATAGGTATAAAAATTATTATTATAAAAGTATAAAATATGAAATAATGTTTTTAACATATTATGTTTAATAAATTAGGTATGATTTTTTTTTATTTCACATAATTAAAAAAAATTTTAAAAATTATGTCTTTATGTCGTTAAATCGAAAACTATATGTAAGTGTTAAAATTACCTTTAGTACAGATTTTACATGTTAATATCACTTTTACTATATATTTTGTATGTATACAATTCTGTATAAGAATAATATAATACATATATAAGGTTATATCCTTATTTCCACACCACCCTGGAGAATAAGGCGCGTTTTTTTAATTTGGTATCCCAAGAGGCCTAATCCACAAAAACAATTTAAAAAAAAAATGTTAATTCATGTTAAAAAAAAAATATTTCTAAAAAAAACAATTTTAAACCAAATAACAATTCTTAAAAATTAAAAACTGTAACATAAAAAAAACGCTTTTTATATTATCCTATGATATATTGGATTGGAGTCTGTCGTCCTATACATGCCTGGGTCAGTGTCCACCACGACTCCTATCCATTTTATCAATACATAAGTCATAAATTGTTAAACGAAAAAACTGACCCAGGCTCGTTTTCCGTTTTGAATTAGATTAACTAGATATTATTATTATTATAATTCCATTATTGTTATATTTATTATTATTTTTGTTTTAATAATAAATGTTATGTTCACTTCTAAGTTTTTGGTTATCTAATTTTAACATTTTCATTAAATTGATTTTAATATAAATTCCTTTTGATTTTATTTCATTTTATTTATTATAAATGAAATTAAATAATGCAAAGATTAAAAATTAATAAAATTTTATATGTATTTTTAATTGCTTGTTACCTAATTTCTATCACTAATTTTATTAATAAAAAATCATAAAAATAAAATTCTGTATTTAATTATTCCTTCAAAAATCTAAGTCTAGGATTATTATAATTATCATTTATTAATTTAGATTTTTGGAAAATCCATAAAGAATTTCTTCTTATTAAAATTAAAAGAAAATAGTCTAAAATTTTAACTCTATGGTCGTAACATTTGTGATTTTTATCGAACCATTTTTTGAAATCGTTTATGCATTCTATCTTAATTTTAGATAAAATCCCTTCTTCATGACCTGAACATTACTAAAAATAATCACATAACGTTTACAGACTGCAAAATATTCATTTGATGGAGCTTTAAGAGATCCAAAGTCGGTATCGGTATTAAAATTTAAAAAAAAAATTAAATATTCATTATTATTAGACATTGAAGCCATTTCCGCAATTATTTTTTTGCAAACCGTTTTTATATGGAGTTTTGTCATATAGTGTTTTACTAGTATACTATATACTATACTATACTATAAAATATATAGTATATTTTCTACTGGTATAGAAGTTTCAGAAACGACATATCCTATGATTTGCTTCCAATTATCATATAAGCTTCGGAACATGAAAACACAAGCGTTTTTTGCTATTTTGGGTTCGCGTTTATTTTCACCGCATCCACGTATCCTTCAATTTTATCATACTTTTGATTGTAAGTCAGATTTCTTTTGATGGCCATTTCGTCAAAAACTAAACTAACTTCTTTGAATTCATTCGAAAACTTGTCGACAGTTTCTTTAATTTTTGCATGCAGTTCCGGTGGTAATATAGAGGAAGTTAAATTTTTAATTGGTAAATCTCTGTAAATGCAACTAGTAGAAGGTAATCGAAATTGTAATTTTTCATATAAGAATTTATAAGCAGCTGTGGATTTGAAAAATATTAATTGGGATATTTTTTTTTCTTCTTTGGTGTATAACCGACTATTTTTCATTTGCATATTACAAAAAATATCTCGGTCAGTTAATGGCTGGTTAACATGAGTAGATGTTGACCCGCTTTTTTGTGAAGTTTTATTTTTTTTTAATCTATTTAATAATTTAGTTTTAGACCTTAAATTTAAAATATCATTTTTTTAAATTTTAATTTTGTTTTGCAACTTTCCTGTCAAAGTTCTATAATATGCCAAATTCTTTTCTTTTTTATGACATTGTGTACATTGTGTACTAACTATATTAACTTCAAAATTCATCTGATCTAATTTACTCATGTTAATATCATCATCCACAATAATTTTAATTGCAGCGTCAGTATTCTGATCAGACTCTTCCGTTAAAAAAGTGTATTCTCAAAATGTCGCTGGCAAAAATATGGCGTTTTCAAAGTCTTAATATAATCATAAGATTGCGGACAAGCCGTAGCCGATGATGCATATCTAGAGGTACTTCGAAGGGGAAATCTGAAAAATTTTGAATTTTCAACTTGGGATGTGCTTCGACATGAACTGATACAACAAATACGAACAGCCGGCCTATTTATAATTAATTGAAAAATATAAATTCAAAGGCAAGACGAACTAGTTTTTTTGATTTTAAAATTAGTTTTTTTTTAAATGTTATTAAATTGCTGAGATTTTATTTAGAATTAATTAGATTTTTAAATGAATGGATTTTCCTAGTTTTATTTTTTTATATTTAAATCAAAATTATTAATTCACTTATTACGAGAATTTTTTTAATTTTGATTAACCATAGACTTACCATAGACTTTTAAGTATTGAAATAGTATATTAAAAATTTATTATTATTAAATTAAAACACAAAATCACTTATTTAATTAAGCGTTAATTATAAAGTAAAAAAAAAATAAATGTACATACATACATATTTCATAAAAGACTAATCGTCAATCGGTAGTTACTTACTATTAAAATAAAATTTAAATCAAAAATCATGCATAAATGTATATACCTACATTATTATCTTTGCACAAACTATAAAATCAATAAAGCACTTTATTAGGTACTTTATCAAATGATTTTTTATTGAATGATGCTAAGTAGTGAAAAAAAAAAAAAATAAATATAAAATTGCTTTATTATTATGAAAGCATATAGAATAGATTATATGTAGATTATTTGGATTATTGATAGATTTGGATAGATTATAGAATTGGATATATACATATAAAAAAACTATATATGTACATACATATACATGAATATATTTTCTTTATTGTCATAATTATTTATTATATTTCCTTATCTAAAAAATATAAAAACATATTAATTTATTTTTTTATATTAGTGTTAAATTTTGTTAGATATGTATTAATTACTTTATAACTATATATATCCACAAATATAATATACTTATACATATATATAATTATCATACATTTCTATGTAATATGTATACATAATACATATTATCTTTGCTATCCGTTTAGTACACTATGACGATCTGCTGATATTAGAAATTTTATGTTCTAATATTCTTAATTCTATTGAAACTACGTAATGCTTTTTTTTTGTTATTATGTTATTATCTGATATTCTATTGAAGATATGCAAAGCTTTTTTTTTGTTATTATGTTATTGTTTTTAAAAGTTTTTCAATTGAGATTTGAGAATAGAATAAATAAAGCTTTTACAATTTTTTAATAAATTTTAAAGAGCTTGAATTTTTAAGGTTTTTATTTTATACAGCTTCGCAACATCTATATAGTCGCAACATATATTATCTTTGATAGTAGTATGAATATGCCGGTTCTGGTGCAGGAGGAGCTTTTGTTTAAGTTTTAAGTCCTCCTAAAAGTATGTAAAAAAAATTATTTGCATACGCTCGTCCAAAAAGTATGCAAAATGAGTAAAAAGGATTGTGTCCTTGATATTTTAAATTTAAAAAGCTATAGTGCTGAATATTTTAAATAAAAGGATAAAAAATAAAAAGTTTTTAAAGTTTAGTTTAAAAATTTCAAAGTTTGGTTTAAATACAAAATTATTATAAAAGTTGAAACATATTTACTAAAAGTCAAATTTATATTCTATTATAACAATTTAAGTCCTCCTAACCTTATGCAAAAAAAATTAGTAAGGTGAAGATATGAAAAGTTTTTAAAGTTTATTATTATTAAAGTTTAAACTTTAATAAATATTAAAGTAAATACTTGAAAAAAAGCTTGATTTGAATGCATACAAAGTAATTTTAAATGAAATGTTTTGTTATAACAAATATATTATTTATAAAATAAATAATAAAAGTTTTGAGTTAAACAGTTGAAATATAATGAAATATTATGAACTTAGAGAAGTTTTATCGTTAAATTAAAAGTTATAAATAATCAGATAAATTCGCATTTTATCTAAACTTTTACTGTCAATTTATAGATTTTTATATTTAAGAAACGTTTTTTATTTCTCTCTGGTTTTATTTAAAGTTTTCAACAGCTTAAAAACTTTGCTAAGCTAAAAATGATTGATTATAATGATTTAAATTATATTTTTTTATTAAAACTAAGCTAACAAAAACTTGATTTTTTTTTCTTTTTTTTTTACAATTATTGCTCAATTGCATAATGCCCCCAAGTATTTGTGTTTATTTTATCTGCGATTACATATCTTTTATTATCTAATGAACTAAAAGCTACTTTATTTACATTCTGTGTATAAATTTTATTTCTGTGTATATTTTTTATTTAAATTCTGTGTATTCTGTGTATTTTTTAACAAATAATGTTTATAGTTATCTAAAGTTAAACTATTGACAATATATTTTTTTATTCCTTTTGCTTTTTTTACAGTTTTATTTTCATGCGTTTGAAGAAAATACATTTTAGATTTTAATCCTATAAATTCAGAAACAATTTTTCCATTAAATTTATCTTTAAAAAGACCAAGAATTTTTTTATTCAATAGAGGGAAATTAAATAAATTGCCAGATGGATAATCGGATGTATCAAAACGTTGGGGTATATCACTATATATATCAGCGTAAAAATCTTCTGTATATATAGTGTAAATAAAACTGTCAGTGGCTGTGTAATTTAAAATAACTTTACTGCGATATTTTGGTTTAATATAATCATAATGAAAATCATACATAAGTATTTTAGATTGTTCTAGTACTGTAAATCCCAAATATGTAGGTTTGCCATAATATACATTTGTATGATTAGGCTGAACGGCTATCAAGTTTTCAGTAAATCTAGAGTGGCATGATAATTTGGTTTTTAATATTAATGTTCGAGCACCTAAATGTCTTCCTTGACTTTCTCAAGAGGGAGCTATTTTAACATTTTTTATTTTATCTACATTTTCCATGGTTTTACCGAAAACGGCATTATTCATTAATTTAAAATAATCTTTTTCGAAAGCAGTTTTAGAAACTGATCTATGTGAGTTATTTAAATCAATATATTTTTTTAACCAATTGCTTTGTGTGAATTTTAGCACTCTATAAATTTTTTTAAGAATTAAACTGTTTCGAAGACACTGTTTTCGATAATGGATTATGTATTTGTGTTTGTTTGTTAAGTGAACTAAGAGTTTGGAAATTTTACCTGTTGGTGGAACTTTGTTTTCAGCAAAAACAGGAAAATCATTGTGCAAATCATGTAAATGTTGTGGGTAATCTAAATCCACTTCTAAAACGTAACCAGTTTCCGAATCATCGGCAACTGAAAGCACACCAATATTTTCAGTAACGTCAACCCACTGAAAATCTTTATGTGGATCTTTATTGTATCATTGCGCATCTATATAAATTGTTAGCGTCTTCATATACTATGTATTTGGAAGTTTCGTTACTATTGAAAGATTCTCCCATGAATTTATTATTTGCTACTGAATGTTTAAGTGAGCACTAACTAATTCCACCACGTATCCCTTTTTTAAAGAAATTATTCATATCAATATCAGTTAATAATTGTAATTTGATATCTGTGTATTTTAACATAGCTGCCCATGACAAACCTGGGGTAGTATAAAAATGAAATATAACATTCTTTATTCAAAGGAATGACACTAATATGTCCATTCACTTCGTTTAGTGCTTTAAATAAAACATGGCAATCATAGCCCGAAAAATTGTGAAAAAATATAGGAAAAAAATTTGGCCGCCTATATAATAAATTACATTTAGAATGAGCTCTATAATTATGTCCTCTATAATTACCAGTAGGATGGTCTCTAATTCTAGCATTAAAAGCTAAATGCTTACCACATATGTGACAATGTTCCTGAATTAATTGTTGAAGCTGCTCATCAAGTGTTAACAGATTCATTGGCATCATAAATATATTTTTATATAATTCACTGCATGTTTTTGTTAACGATATGACAAATTTCTTAGCACAGTTAGCTCCAACAAACTCTTTGTAACAGCTCTGATTATCATCAAAAGAATATTTAATGTAGTAGAAGAAAGCTACTGGAACATGTTGATGAATATTTGTTGTTGAAGACATAATTGGATTAGAACTGCATGTTGCAATAGGTTGTAAAATACTCTCAGCATCGGCATGAATAACAAAAGGTGTTATCTATTGTTGTTGATAATTTTTAAACTCGAGTGTATTTTTCTCAATAGATGGAAGCTTTGTAACGGCTTAATTGCACTCAATTTTGTGTAAATCATGCTGTTGTAATGTATAAAAATGTTGCAAACACATATCAAAAATATAAATTTCATGTATATGTTTTGTTACAGAACTACTTATTAACCTTGATAAATTTTTTATATAAACATGAAATTTATCATCCTTTTCCAATAGCAATAAATTTACATGGTATTTTTTCTGATTTTGTTAAATAGATTGGTCCTACAACCTCATATTTTTTATTAATGACTTCCAGTCCAAACAAATTAATACTTATTTCACTATTTAGTTCTTCAAATAAATTTAACTAGTTCAATTTAGCTGGAAATGGCATAGGGCTAAAATTAAGCTGTCGTACATCGCCTAACTCTAGCTCGACTATGGATAGAGAAATATTGTTATATGAAGATGGTTATTCAGCATTTTGAATACATGTTGATACTAAACACCATTTGAAACAGAAGTTGTCTTTATTTTGAATATTAATGCATGTTTTTTTTCTTCCATGCTTTTCGGTAGTTTAATATAACTAGAAACACATATTGTTTCAAATTTATTGATATTTATTTCAATATGTAAAATCCTGATTAACCAGGATGCCTGCCCAGCCAGGGCATCTTTTCTTGGAAGTCTTCTGCTTGTTGTTGAATAATTTCTTTCGCCTTTTCAAAAAAATCATTAAGATCATCTGCTTCTGTAATACTAAACATTCGAGTTTGAAAAGATTTGATTGATATATTTTCAAACTCTTCTTCTGTTGGCTTTATATATTCGCCAAAAAGGTCAAGATTTACTTTTATAGCGTTGTGTTTTTTAATGATTGCATCAATAATTCAATTAAATCGGTCTGAGCCTTTTCCAGAAAATTTGATGGGTTTAGTATGATTTCATCATCTTATCTCTAATAAACGTTTCTATTCTATTTTGAAAACATACATCAATATGTCTAATATTAGATCTAATTACTTCTGCCGCATTACTTTTATGCTTATTTATTCGCATGTGGTAGTTCCACAAAGTGGTTGTAACGTTAGATTTGCACTTACTGCAAAATTTTACATTTTCCAAATTTTTTTGATGTCTCTTTTTATGTTTTAATAAACTATCATTTCTATTAAATGATTTTTTACATATTTCACAATTATGTTTTAATTGTATTTCATATTTATATCTTTTTAAATTGTCAGACCTTGTGAACCCTTTTTCACATTTATCACATTCCAATTTAATGCTGTTGTTTTCTGAACTCATTTTTTTTTTTTTGTTAGTGTCCTTTTCTTATATTAAAACAATATAAATTTAGTCTATAAATGACTTAAATTTAGTGATTTAACACGTAAACTCAAGAAGTCTATTGTATATATATACAAATTTTTCTAATTCTATATAGATAAACCTAAACTAACTAGATTGCATAATTTGAATGTATATATAACATATCAGAACATAAAATGAATATTGAGTTTTTCTAATGAATTACTACAATGTTGCTATTAATCAAATTATTACAAAATTGAAACTATATAGTATATACGAACAAAATCATGATGTGAAAAATTGATTGCATTTTTCATAATAGATGTCGAAGTATTTAAGATATAATTTTATTTTAATTAATTAAATTTCACTTTTAATTTTTAATTTTCTTTATTTTATTAATTTTGTTTCTTTTTTTAATTTTTTACAATTTATTTTCTTAGGTTTTTAATGTACCTTTAATGTATCTTATGTCTTAAGACCTTAAACAAAAACTCAAATTTTCCATGAAAAAGATAATACTTAAATACAAAAATTAAAACTAGGAAGTTATTTTGTTTTATCAGCGTTACCAATAAATAATCTAGTTTATGAATATTCCATTTAAGAATTTGTAATATTACAATATTGACGAAATTCATTTTCATAAATGAATACAGGTCATAATTATTGAAAATGAATTTTGTTATCATTGCATTTATAACAACGCGTGAAAGTATAAGCGGAAATATTCTTAAGTGGGTTAAAATTATTTTTAGTTGAAATTGATTTTTATAGAATATTTATTTTAGAAAGAAAAGAGATAATATTTGTATCCAGTTAAATGTTAATTGTTAAGTTAAGTATCATTTTAGATAAAATATATTAGATAAAATATGACCACTTTAAGGTCTTATATTACTCCTCCATCCCCCAAAGAATTTGCGGTCTCCGCAAATGGTTTAGACTTTAAATGTGATGGTGGGTAATTTTTCTTCAGTATTTTTAGTTGGTTCAATTATAATTGGTTCAATTCTTCTTTTTTTACATTTAAATTTAGTTAATAATAATATTACAAAAAAAAAGATTATTATTGAATTTACAATCATAAATGTATAATTTATTTTTTTTGTTTCAAGTTGAACATAGTCAATAATTTCTCTATTTTTAATAGTTTCTAAATTTATTTTTTCCAATGTTACATTATTTTGTAAAATTAACATGAATTGTGGGAATTACAATACTATTGGTGAAGTTTTCTATTTTATTAGTAAATAAAAGATCATTCATTTTTATATGACAATTTTTATATTTTATGATGTTGTTACCTTTGATACTAGTTTGTTGTTGTAAACAATTTTGTGTAAGTTGGGTTGTATGTAAATTTTTTATTTAATAATTATGCCGTTAGAAATTTCTTCAATTAAACTATCGTTATTTATTCTTAATTTGCAAGTGTTAGCTGTTTCTCATATATTACGCAAACAATTATCAGAATGAGGTTTTAAATTTTTTACCTTTAATATTATATTGCCATCTTTATAGACTTTATTATTATTAACGATGACTTTTTCAACTTCGTAATCCAGTTCTTCTTTTTGCTGGTTAGGGAAAGGAATTACCAAGCAATCAAAATAATTTTCCTGTGTAAAATTAGGTATGCTAATAACAAATATCAATGAATTACCTTGAATTAGCACACTATTTCTAATGTATGGTAGGATATTGCTAGTGATATTGAATTTATTGACTTCTTCGTCAGAAAATATGTCATGAGGTAACACGTCCAGTTTGCTCATCAGAAGTATGTCAGAGATTTTTTCTAATTGTCTAATAATTAGATTAATATCTTCATAAATTCTTAGCATTAATTTGAGTTTTTCCATAAGTAGTATTACTTTATTCGTTGTCATGGTAATGTTTTCTAAGTATTGATTGAGTTCTTGTTGTTGAAGGTTAATGTGGGTGGTTATTTCGTCTAAATGTCTTATTAAATTATTATTTACAACAACTTGTTTATTTAGTTGGTCTGTCATTAGTAATGTATTGTCATCCAAATTTTTTAGATGATTAAAAATTTCTTCAGCGTCTTCGGAGTCCATATTTCCCGAAATGAATTTAAGCCAGTACCCAATATATTTAATAGGCCACTACGCGAGTTGCTTTAGTAGCATGCGATGTAATTATTCTAAGATCATGTTTAGCAAGAATTAGTTCACGATTAAAAATTTCAAAATCACTAGTTTTATCGGTTATATTTAAAATTTTAAGGTTGTTTTCAATAGTATTAACGGCTTCTTCATACTAACTAAGGTTAGTAATATGGAGGAACTTTGTGTAATAGTCCACTATGAGTCTTTCGTTCAATCTTAATAAAGCGAAACCATGATCGTTATTGATGTTGTTAATTTCCAATAATTGCCCTACTACAATTGGGACTAGATACAGAGAGATCATGATGAAAAACATCTAGAACGAGAAAAGAGAAATTAATTTTTCTTATTTTTGGTGTTTAAATTTTCGTTTCTGTTGCGTAATAGTGTACTGTGTTTTTCTATTATTACTAGTGTCAATGATGTATGAACCATTTTTAGTGTATTCACTTAATTTTTTATACTTTGGCTTATTCTTTCCAAATCTCTGTTTCTGACGACATTTTCATAGAGCTTGAAGTTTTAATCCCGTGATTTATTGAGTTGCTCGATTTTTGAATTTTTGTTCTCTTCGAACTGATTCGCAAGCGAACGGATATCTTCCTGGCAGAAATTCTTTTGAATGAAGTCAATGGGACGAAGCTTAGTTGTTGAGTGGATAGTATTGTTATAGATTCCGATAATCTTAAATATTTTGTCTTCAAAATCCTCACTTGAATTTCCAACTTCAAGGATTCTGAGATGTTCATTAAGAGTCCCGTGAAGTTTTTCAATATCGGCGTTCCCTGTCTTACTACCAGGTGTAGTACCATGTGATTTGATATTATTTTCTTTTAAATTTCTTTCTTACCATTGTCAACGGAGTTATGTAAAATACAACGTTCATTATCGAATACAATTTTTTTCATTTTCCCAAGAAATTAGATTCGTTCCTTAAGAACTTTTAAAATTGACATCCAGTTCCTATCGTCTAGTTTATGCACAGTTGCATATCTCCTAAACTTATAAATTCTGGTGAAGTACATCACATTTCGATAAGGAAACCAGATATCAACATGCACGATTTCGTTGCAGCTCTGATCCGTTTCACTAACTTTCGGTATTTTCACAGGGTGTCGATCATGTTTTGCCAATAGACAAACTTCGCAATTATTAATTAATTTTGTTATTTTTTCTAATATGTTTGGCCAATAATATTTTAGTTTTAATTCATTATAAACTTCGCAAACTCCGCGGTGATTTTTACTCAGATGTTCTTCTTTAATTATGGTTAGCATCTTTTCATTATCTGATACATCAATTAAATTTTGCTTAGATCTGACTACTTTCAATTCTTTGTTTTTAGAAAAATATTAGTGATAAGCGTTTTGAAATTTATTGAAAATATCTTCATTTTCTGAATATACACAGGTAACCCCTTTGTTTTTCAATAGGGTTTTCAATATATCACAAAAGTTACTATATTCTCTTCGAAAGTAACGTGATTTTGGACCTTTTTGTTAACTATTTTAATAATATTTTTCTCTTTTGAGCCTTCGTATAAATAAATTTGGGTTTTATAAAGATTTATTGGTTTTCTTGTTACTTTAATTTCATTGACTGAATTAATTTCTTTATTAGTATCATTATTAAATAAAACGTTTAATTGTAGGTCGTTTTCATTTTCTGAAACGAATCTACTTAAACCGTCAGCGACAGTATTTTCTTTCCCTTTTAAATAAGAAATTTTGAAGTCGTATTCATTTAATTGAATTTTCCATCTCTGGAGCTTCATCTTCGGTTCCTTGATGTTACTTAACCAAACCAGAGGCTTATGGTCAGTGCAAATTGTAAAATGCCTGCCATATAAATAAACTCTAAAATACTTAACTGCCCATACTATAGCTAGTAACTCTTTTTCTATAGTGGAATATCGTTTTTCGTGTTCGTTTAATGTTCTTGAAGCATAACATATAGGGTAATTTGATTGGGTTAGGATTGCACCTATTGCAATATTGGATGCGTCCGTAGTTAATGTAAAGTGTTTTGCGAAATCAGGTGGTTTTAATATAGGGTCACTAATAAGAAGTATTTTTAGTTTATTAAATGCATTAATATAATTTTTGTCTTTTGAGTCTATTTTTTCGGTCTTCTTTAAACATTTGATTAAAGGATAGGCTACTTTAATAAATTTGCTATAGTATCCGGTTATACCGAGAAATTGACGAATACTTTTAATAGTTGTGGGGATTGTTAGACTTTGTATAGCTTTAACTTTCTCGTTATCTGGCTTGATTCCTTTATCAGTTACGATATGACCCAGAAACTTTGTAGAAGTGTTAGCGAAATTACATTTATCTATTTGTACCTTGAGGTTAGTTTCCCTTAGCCTTCGCAAGATTTTGTTAATAGATAGTAAATGTTCTTCGAAACTAGTAGAAAATATTAGTATGTCATCGAGATATACTACACATATGACATTAATGAAATCTTCCAAGACGTGATTCATTAGTCGTTGGAATGTAAATGGCGCATTTTTCAGTCCAAATGGCATCCTTAAAAATTTGAAATGACCATTGGCGGTTGAAAAAGCAGTTTTGGGTTGATCCTTTGGATCCACCTCGATTTGATGAAATCCCTTCGCCAAATCGAGAGTTGTAAAATAATTACATTTTCCCAATTTGTCGAATATATTTTCTATATTCGGTATCGGAAATTTATCATTTATGGTTACTTCATTCAGTTTTCTATAATCCACTACAATCCGCCATTTCTGGGTTCCTGTATTATCTAATTTTTGTTGTAACCACCCAAATTAGTGAATTGTAAGGGCTGTGACTATGCTTGATGATCTTTTGTTCCAGCATCTCTTGAATTTGTTTGTCAACCTATTTGTTTTATGATTTGTTCTATGAATTTCAGGGTAACGGTATAATTTACTAAAGATGGGTATTTCATTTTGAGTTTTTATTTCGTGCTTTATTTCACACGTGAAGGAGAGATTATCTCCTTCTCTAAAGAAAACGTCCTGATATGAATTAAGTAAGTATTTTAGTTTTTTTTCATTTACATTGTTTAAGTGATTTTTAGAGTAACATTCTTTAGGTAGATTGTTTTGAAAGTATTCGTTGCTAAAAATATTAATAGAGTCATCTCTATAACAATTATTTGAATATATTTCTTCTACTTCGTTGAGATAAAAAGGTATAGTTGCGTTTCGGGTTTTAAGAATTCTATTTTTATAATCTATTACGGCATTTACATTAACAAGAATATTATTTGCAATGATACTATCAAATTTATTATCAAAATTATATTCAACGAACTCGACTAGATAATTATGAGATTCTTTAAATTCTTTAAAAAGAGGAAACTTATAGCAGATGGGAGAATTTATAGTACGATTTAAGACATTCATGGATACTCCTTTTGTAGGAATTCTCCATTTAGGGTTACAATTATTGCGTATAATGCTTATTTCAGCACCGCTATCGATGATGAAACGCAAATTTCTTACATTAGTTTTCACAACTATATAGGGTAATTTCTTTTTGCACCCTTTTGAAAATTTTGATTTTGTTGATAATTGTTACTTTTATAATTTGTGGAAACTTCCACAACGTCCATTGGCTCTGGACTTGACCGTCTATTTGATGGGTTATTGTTGTACTAATTGTTATTATTATTATGATTATTACGAAAAGAGTTATTACCAACAGTATTATTAAATCTATGATTGAAATTAGAGCTAGAACCATTATTCCTTGTATTATCAAATCTATAATTAGAATTATAATTTTGATTATGGTTATCAGTATAATTAGATCGGTAATTATTATTAGAATTAGCAGTGTTAATCCTGTAGGGATTTACAGAGTATCTGTTTGAATTATTTCGAAAATTATTAAAATTTGTTTGATTGTTTCTATTCTGAAATCTATTTTGAGAAGTTTTGCTTTTAAAGTTATTACTATTTTGATCGTTATAATTTTGTGATTCGATATTATTTTCTTTTAAAAATAAGTCAACGGAGTTATGTAAAATACAACGTTCATTATCGAATACAATTTTTTTCATTTTCCCAAGAAATTGGATTCGTTCCTTAAGAACTTTTAAAATTGACATCCAGTTCCTATCGTCTAGTTTATGCACAGTTGCATATTTCCTAAACTTATAAATTCTGGTGAAGTACATCACATTTCGATAAGGAAACCAGATATCAACATGCACGATTTCGTTGAAGCTCTGAGCCGTTTCACTAACTTTCGGTATTTTCACAGGGTGTCGATCATGTTTTGCCAATAGACAAACTTCGCAATTATTAATTAATTTTGTTATTTTTTCTAATATGTTTGGCCAATAATATTTTAGTTTTAATTCATTATAAACTTCGCAAACTCCGCGGTGATTTTTACTCAGATGTTCTTCTTTAATTATGGTTAGTATCTTTTCATTATCTGATATATCAATTAGATTTTGCTTAGATCTGACTACTTTCAATTCTTTGTTTTTAGAAAAATATTAGTGATAAGCGTTTTGAAATTTATTGAAAATATCTTCATTTTCTGAATAAACACAGGTAACCCCTTTGTTTTTCAATAGGGTTTTCAATATATCACAAAAGTTACTATATTCTCTTCGAAAGTAACGTGATTTTGGACCTTTTTGTTAACTATTTTAATAATATTTTTCTCTTTTGAGCCTTCGTATAAATAAATTTGGGTTTTATAAAGATTTATTGGTTTTCTTGTTACTTTAATTTCATTGACTGAATTAATTTCTTTATTAGTATCATTATTAAATAAAACGTTTAATTGTAGGTCGTTTTCATTTTCTGAAACGAATCTACTTAAACCGTCAGCGACAGTATTTTCTTTCCCTTTTAAATAAGAAATTTTGAAGTCGTATTCATTTAATTGAATTTTCCATCTCTGGAGCTTCATCTTCGGTTCCTTGATGTTACTTAACCAAACCAGAGGCTTATGGTCAGTGCAAATTGTAAAATGCCTGCCATATAAATAAACTCTAAAATACTTAACTGCCCATACTATAGCTAGTAACTCTTTTTCTATAGTGGAATATCGTTTTTCGTGTTCGTTTAATGTTCTTGAAGCATAACATATAGGGTAATTTGATTGGGTTAGGATTGCACCTATTGCAATATTGGATGCGTCCGTAGTTAATGTAAAGTGTTTTTCGAAATCAGGTGGTTTTAATATAGGGTCACTAATAAGAAGTATTTTTAGTTTATTAAATGCATTAATATAATTTTTGTCTTTTGAGTCTATTTTTTCGGTCTTCTTTAAACATTTGATTAAAGGATAGGCTACTTTAATAAATTTGCTATAGTATCCGGTTATACCGAGAAATTGACGAATACTTTTAATAGTTGTGGGGATTGTTAGACTTTGTATAGCTTTAACTTTCTCGTTATCTGGCTTGATTCCTTTATCAGTTACGATATGACCCAGAAACTTTGTAGAAGTGTTAGCGAAATTACATTTATCTATTTGTACCTTGAGGTTAGTTTCCCTTAGCCTTCGCAAGATTTTGTTAATAGATAGTAAATGTTCTTCGAAACTAGTAGAAAATATTAGTATGTCATCGAGATATACTACACATATGACATTAATGAAATCTTCCAAGACGTGATTCATTAGTCGTTGGAATGTAAATGGCGCATTTTTCAGTCCAAATGGCATCCTTAAAAATTTGAAATGACCATTGGCGGTTGAAAAAGCAGTTTTGGGTTGATCCTTTGGATCCACCTCGATTTGATGAAATCCCTTCGCCAAATCGAGAGTTGTAAAATAATTACATTTTCCCAATTTGTCGAATATATTTTCTATATTCGGTATCGGAAATTTATCATTTATGGTTACTTCATTCAGTTTTCTATAATCCACTACAATCCGCCATTTCTGGTTCCTGTATTATCTAATTTTTTTGTAACCACCCAAATTAGTGAATTGTAAGGGCTGTGACTATGCTTGATGATCTTTTGTTCCAGCATCTCTTGAATTTGTTTGTCAACCTATTTGTTTTATGATTTGTTCTATGAATTTCAGGGTAACGGTATAATTTACTAAAGATGGGTATTTCATTTTGAGTTTTTATTTCGTGCTTTATTTCACACGTGAAGGAGAGATTATCTCCTTCTCTAAAGAAAACGTCCTGATATGAATTAAGTAAGTATTTTAGTTTTTTTTCATTTACATTGTTTAAGTGATTTTTAGAGTAACATTCTTTAGGTAGATTGTTTTGAAAGTATTCGTTGCTAAAAATATTAATAGAGTCATCTCTATAACAATTATTTGAATATATTTCTTCTTCTTCGTTGAGATAAAAAGGTATAGTTGCGTTTCGGGTTTTAAGAATTCTATTTTTATAATCTATTACGGCATTTACATTAACAAGAATATTATTTGCAATGATACCATCAAATTTATTATCAAAATTATATTCAACGAACTCGACTAGATAATTATGAGATTCTTTAAATTCTTTAAAAAGAGGAAACTTATAGCAGATGGGAGAATTTATAGTACGATTTAAGACATTCATGGATACTCCTTTTGTAGGAATTCTCCATTTAGGGTTACAATTATTGCGTATAATGCTTATTTCAGCACCGCTATCGATGATGAAACGCAAATTTCTTACATTAGTTTTCACAACTATATAGGGTAATTTCTTTTTGCACCCTTTTGAAAATTTTGATTTTGTTGATAATTGTTACTTTTATAATTTGTGGAAACTTCCACAACGTCCATTGGCTCTGGACTTGACCGTCTATTTGATGGGTTATTGTTGTACTAATTGTTATTATTATTATGATTATTACGAAAAGAGTTATTACCAACAGTATTATTAAATCTATGATTGAAATTAGGGCTAGAACCATTATTCCTTGTATTATCAAATCTATAATTAGAATTATAATTTTGATTATGGTTATCAGTATAATTAGATCGGTAATTATTATTAGAATTAGCAGTGTTAATCCTGTAGGGATTTACAGAGTATCTGTTTGAATTATTTCGAAAATTATTAAAATTTGTTTGATTGTTTCTATTCTGAAATCTATTTTGAGAAGTTTTACTTTTAAAGTTATTACTATTTTGATCGTTATAATTTTGTGATTCGATATTATTTTCTTTTAAAAATAAGTCAACGGAGTTATGTAAAATACAACGTTCATTATCGAATACAATTTTTTTCATTTTCCCAAGAAATTGGATTCGTTCCTTAAGAACTTTTAAAATTGACATCCAGTTCCTATCGTCTAGTTTATGCACAGTTGCATATTTCCTAAACTTATAAATTCTGGTGAAGTACATCACATTTCGATAAGGAAACCAGATATCAACATGCACGATTTCGTTGAAGCTCTGAGCCGTTTCACTAACTTTCGGTATTTTCACAGGGTGTCGATCATGTTTTGCCAATAGACAAACTTCGCAATTATTAATTAATTTTGTTATTATTTCTAATATGTTTGGCCAATAATATTTTAGTTTTAATTCATTATAAACTTCGCAAACTCCGCGGTGATTTTTACTCAGATGTTCTTCTTTAATTATGGTTAGTATCTTTTCATTATCTGATACATCAATTAGATTTTGCTTAGATCTGACTACTTTCAATTCTTTGTTTTTAGAAAAATATTAGTGATAAGCGTTTTGAAATTTATTGAAAATATCTTCATTTTCTGAATAAACACAGGTAACCCCTTTGTTTTTCAATAGGGTTTTCAATATATCACAAAAGTTACTATATTCTCTTCGAAAGTAACGTGATTTTGGACCTTTTTGTTAACTATTTTAATAATATTTTTCTCTTTTGAGCCTTCGTATAAATAAATTTGGGTTTTATAAAGATTTATTGGTTTTCTTGTTACTTTAATTTCATTGACTGAATTAATTTCTTTATTAGTATCATTATTAAATAAAACGTTTAATTGTAGGTCGTTTTCATTTTCTGAAACGAATCTACTTAAACCGTCAGCGACAGTATTTTCTTTCCCTTTTAAATAAGAAATTTTGAAGTCGTATTCATTTAATTGAATTTTCCATCTCTGGAGCTTCATCTTCGGTTCCTTGATGTTACTTAACCAAACCAGAGGCTTATGATCAGTGCAAATTGTAAAATGCCTGCCATATAAATAAACTCTAAAATACTTAACTGCCCATACTATAGCTAGTAACTCTTTTTCTATAGTGGAATATCGTTTTTCGTGTTCGTTTAATGTTCTTGAAGCATAACATATAGGGTAATTTGATTGGGTTAGGATTGCACCTATTGCAATATTGGATGCGTCCGTAGTTAATGTAAAGTGTTTTTCGAAATCAGGTGGTTTTAATATAGGGTCACTAATAAGAAGTATTTTTAGTTTATTAAATGCATTAATATAATTTTTGTCTTTTGAGTCTATTTTTTCGGTCTTCTTTAAACATTTGATTAAAGGATAGGCTACTTTTGCGTAGTCTTTAATATATTTGCTATAGTATCCGGTTATACCGAGAAATTGACGAATACCTTTAATAGTTGTGGGGATTGTTAGACTTTGTATAGCTTTAACTTTCTCGTTATCTGGCTTGATTCCTTTATCAGTTACGATATGACCCAGAAACTTTGTAGAAGTGTTAGCGAAATTACATTTATCTATTTGTACCTTGAGGTTAGTTTCCCTTAGCCTTCGCAAGATTTTGTTAATAGATAGTAAATGTTCTTCGAAACTAGTAGAAAATATTAGTATGTCATCGAGATATACTACACATATGACATTAATGAAATCTTCCAAGACGTGATTCATTAGTCGTTGGTATGTAAATGGTGCATTTTTCAGTCCAAATGGCATCCTTAAAAATTTGAAATGACCATTGGCGGTTGAAAAAGCAGTTTTGGGTTGATCCTTTGGATCCACCTCGATTTGATGAAATCCCTTCGCCAAATCGAGAGTTGTAAAATAATTACATTTTCCCAATTTGTCGAATATATTTTCTATATTCGGTATCGGAAATTTATCACTTATGGTTACTTCATTCAGTTTTCTATAATCCACTACAATCCGCCATTTCTGGGTTCCTGTATTATCTAATTTTTTTGTAACCACCCAAATTAGTGAATTGTAAGGGCTGTTACTATGCTTGATGATCTTTTGTTCCAGCATCTCTTGAATTTGTTTGTCAACCTCTGTTCTATGAATTTCAGGGTAACGGTATAATTTACTAAAGATGGGTATTTCATTTTGAGTTTTTATTTCGTGCTTTATTTCACACGTGAAGGAGAGATTATCTCCTTCTCTAAAGAAAACGTCCTGATATGAATTAAGTAAGTATTTTAGTTTCTTTTCATTTACATTGTTGAAGTGATTTTTAGAGTAACATTCTTTAGGTAGATTGTTTTGAAAGTATTCGTTGCTAAAAATATTAATAGAGTCATCTCTATAACAATTATTTGAATATATTTCTTCTTCTTCGTTGAGATAAAAAGGTATAGATGCGTTTCGGGTTTTAAGAATTCTATTTTTATAATCTATTACGGCATTTACATTAACAAGAATATTATTTGCAATGATACCATCAAATTTATTATCAAAATTATATTCAACGAACTCGACTAGATAATTATGAGATTCTTTAAATTCTTTAAAAAGAGGAAACTTATAGCAGATGGGAGAATTTATAGTACGATTTAAGACATTCATGGATACTCCTTTTGTAGGAATTCTCCATTTAGGGTTACAATTATTGCGTATAATGCTTATTTCAGCACCGCTATCGATGATGAAACGTAAATTTCTTACATTAGTTTTCACAACTATATAGGGTAATTTCTTTTTGCACCCTTTTGAAAATTTTGATTTTGTTGATAATTGTTACTTTTATAATTTGTGGAAACTTCCACAACGTCCATTGGCTCTGGACTTGACCGTCTATTTGATGGGTTATTGTTGTACTAATTGTTATTATTATTATGATTATTACGAAAAGAGTTATTACCAACAGTATTATTAAATCTATGATTGAAATTAGAGCTAGAACCATTATTCCTTGTATTATCAAATCTATAATTAGAATTATAATTTTGATTATGGTTATCAGTATAATTAGATCGGTAATTATTATTAGAATTAGCAGTGTTAATCCTGTAGGGATTTACAGAGTATCTGTTTGAATTATTTCGAAAATTATTAAAATTTGTTTGATTGTTTCTATTCTGAAATCTATTTTGAGAAGTTTTACTTTTAAAGTTATTACTATTTTGATCGTTATAATTTTTTGATTATGATAAATACCCAAATTTATTTAATAAATCTAGAGCTTCATCAATGTTAGTTGGATCCTTACATCCTATCAAATTTTTTGCTAAGGATGAGAGATTTTTCGTGAAATGGTTTAAAACCATTCTTTGATTATCTAGAATTTGGTCAGGTGTACCTCGATTATTTAAAACATAAGCATTATTTAATTTACAAAGTAAACTACTAATTTCGTCATAAAAATTTTTAACTGTACATCTACATCTACATCTACAAAATTTTATTTCGTCAATTATTTTGGGAATTGGAGTACGTTCTCCATGGTTCCTGATTAAAGCTTGCTTAAGTTCAGGCCAGGTTGATATCGGACCATATTTACATAATTGTTTCCTCGCCTTACCTATGATTCTATCTTTTATAAATCCTATTATAACTGGTAGATAACTTACATTTAACGAGTTAATTGTGGGTACTAATATGTCTACACGAGCAAGAAAACCCGATAAAGCAAATTTTTCTCCGTTAAATGGAGTAATATTATTAATATTACTGGACAAGAAATTTATCACTCGTAGTGTTTGGGCGTCCGTGGTTAAAGAGAGAGGAAAAAAAAAAATTATACTAAAAATTTGTAAAAAAAAATATTTTCTTTTAACTAGCAAATAAATCGAATTGAACTTGAAAAAAAAATTGATATTCTATAGAAATTTAATATCAAAATAAACGAAATTAATTTTTTTTTTTGATGAGTCAAAAAATAAATTAAAAATTATTACTTTTACGTTATTACTTAATTATTCAAAAAAAAAAAAAAAAAAAAAGATAACAACAGCAGAAAAAATTTAAACTTCAAAAAAAAAAATAATTCATTCAACAAACAATTTTTACTAGTTCAGCAAAAATTAAAATTATTAAAATAATTTTTTTCTTTATTTTTTCAAAAAAAAGATTCAACAATAGTATTACCTCTGGTATTATACTAGAGATGATCACCTTTTTGACTGCTCTTTTTCTTATAATTTTTTTATGAAAATTTTTTTCTCTTTTATGTGACGTATAGAGAGTTTTATTTTTTTATTCAATAATTTACACAATATTTTATGTTTAAAATTTACTACACAAGTTTTATCTGGTCTGTTCTTTCTATAGACAGTAATTTTCCAGGTTAACATTTATTGTTATTATCAAATTTAAAAAAGAAAAATGTTTTTTTTTTTCTAGTTACTAGTTAGAAACGTTCTAAAATTTATTTAATCTTTTCGATTAATAGTTAGTTAGTTATAAGTTTATAGAAAATTTATTTAATTTGATTTTATTTATTAACACTTTTATCTTTTCGATTTTAGATTTTTCGCGATACGTTGTTAAGTGTTTAACACAAGTACACAAATTTAATATTGTTCAACCAGACTCAGTTGAACTTTAAGCTTGGAAGTCTTTTGCAATATCAAAATGTACTCAACGTATCCTACCGACTGCGCCAATTTTATTTTAATTAATTAAATTTCACTTTTAATTTTTAATTTTCTTTATTTTATTAATTTTGTTTCTTTTTTTAATTTTTTTACAATTTATTTTCCTTAGGTTTTTAATGTACCTTTAATGTATCTTATGTCTTAAGACCTTAAACAAAAACTCAAATTTTCCATGAAAAAGATAATACTTAAATACTAAAATTAAAACTAGGAAGTTAGAACTGAACCAATTTTGTTTTATCAGCGTTACCAATAAATAATCTAGTTTACGAATATTCCATTTAAGAATTTGTGATATTACAATATTGACGAAATTCATTTTCATAAATGAATACAGGTCATAATTATTGAAAATGAATTTTGTTATCATTGCATTTATAACAACGCGTGAAGGTATAAGCGGAAATATTCTTAAGTGGGTTAAAATTATTTTTAGTTGAAATTGATTTTTATAGAATATTTACTTTAGAAAGAAAAGAGATAATATTTGTTTCCAGTTAAATGTTAATTGTTAAGTTAAGTATTAACACCACTTTAAGGTCTTATATTACTATATACACAACATTTTTTATATTATTTTATCATAACACTATATAAAAAAGTGAAAGGAATATTTAATTTTCAATAAAAAAAAAAAATATATAAACATTTAAAACCTGTAAAATAAAAAAAAAATGTATGTAAATTTCCATATGTATTTACAAAATTAATTTATGTAAATAATTCGTCTAATGAATGCAACAAAGTTGCAAGATTATTCTTAATAACTTTTTTTTTTCAGTGGTACTGTGTGAAGTGCAAGACCCCTTGAGAGAGGAAATCACTATATTTTTCATGCCAGAGCGATTCTCCAAAAAAGTGACAACTCAGTCACAATTGACCGAATTAAATAGTACTTATTTTTATTTTAAATTTACGGGACAATACAAGGGCAGATGGAATATGGAATTGTTTGACCTTATTCATGCTGTAGATATAAATTCTTAAGAAAAATTATTAAAATAAAAATATATATTAGTAATTTTCTTTTCTTTTTTTATTTATCCCCTATCGCTACCCATAGGCATAAACGTCTTATTTCAGCAGGACCGGCTCCGACATCGGACTTCCAGAGGACCGGTTCTAGAAACAAACTTCCGGAGGACCGATTCCGGCAACGGACTTCCAGAGGACTGGTTGCGGTAAGGACTTCCGGAAGACTAGCTCTAACAACGTTCACGGGTCTTGGGATCTGGCGCCCGGAGGGGTTGAGCGCAGGAGGGCTGCGACGGGCATCATCGCTATGTCACCGGGTAAACTGTTGCCAGACTTTAGCATTGATTTACAACAAAAAAAAATAAAATATTTGTTAAAATAAAATATTAAGAAAGAAAAAAAAAAAATAATAACACTCTGCGAGAGAGAGAGATTTTTTTTTTTTTGAAACGGTTTTTGAAGATCCGATGAAGCGGGGGATTTGAAAAATTTTTCCATTCTGTATAATCTTTAGGTATCCCCCTACCAAATGGTACATTTACTATGGTACCTTTACTTTTACCTTTAACTTTACTACCTTTTGCTATTACACTAGTGGCTTATTTTAATATATGGTGAAGAATAAAATGAACAGGAAAAGCAACAACAACAAGAGCAGTAGCAGCACCAGTAGGAGGGCTATAGTTGATTTACAATTTGTTATTGGAAATAATAGAGAATATTTTTTAAAAGAATTTTCTATGATATCTGATGGTTCTCTTGTACCAATAAAGTATTTATGTTTAAAACACCATATTTATTTGAAGAATTAAATTTTGATGCTAAACAACAAAATGAATACAACAAAAAAAAATTAATATGTTGAACTGGAATGATAGTTTTATAGAATATTTACAATTAAAAAATATCTTAGAGAAACATGTAACATCATTCGATATTATTTATGTAAAAGGTCTTAACTATTAAATCTATCTAAAAAACAATTTTTAGATAGATTTTTTTCAAATACAATAGTAGAAGTTATCAATTTAGATAATAAAATTCCACCTCTACAAAAACTAAGGAATTTCATTACCATTAGTTCCCACCATCATAATATAGAAAATTTGCAAAGATTTGCTGTAAAAAGTTGTATGAATTTATATATGTTTTAATAAAAGATAATAATAAAAATTGGTTTTAAAAAATATTTGTTTTATTTATTGTTGACCACTATATTTTTTCAGACATAAATAATGGTATTTCATAAAAGAGCCGGGAATAGTTGCATTGAGCTATATATAAATTCATAGGAATATAGAAATCGTCTTGTTCCAGTTTACGCTTATTCTTTGCAATACATCTCTCAAAATATTTGAATACATATTCACGTACATTCAATTCGGCTCCAAGTCTAACATAAGACAAAATTGGGTACACTCATCTGTTTTTCAAATGTTTCGATATTTGATGTTGACTCCATTTTCTGCTTTTTAAACTGATGGAATATATATTTGAAAAATTTATATTTATATTAGTTCGAAATATAGTTTTCTTAGTTTCATTGTCCTTTTTTTAAATTCTTCGAAATATTCTTTATATTTTTTTATCGTTTTTAAGTGGGGATGATGTATTGAATAAATTAATAAAATGTTTCATGCTCTCGCAGTTACATCGCATCCATAAATATACACAACAATATTGGTCACAGACTGATGTAAAGTCACTTTGTAAATGTTTATTGTTGAAAATAAAGCATTTTGATTGATTTTGTAGGAATTTCACAATCTCACTGTGGAATGGTGGATTTCCAAAAGAATCAAAATATTCTACACAACCTTGAACTGATACAAAAATTGCTAGTTAATGTGTTCTTTTTTTAGCAGAAGTGTCGGTATTTATTACTAAAATACCAGGTTTTGAAATATTTTTCGGTATTTGATCAACAGCAAAAACACCTTTAAATAGTTTTCTGGTCGCACTATTACATTTCAACACTTTCTCTATCTGAAGTGTATTAATTATTGTTTTGTAAATGAGAAATATAATTTAGTCGAGTATTTATATATGCTGTTAAAAATTCAACTTTAGTTTTCCATTTGTCAACAATATATCGAATTTTTCCAATAAATTTATTAAATTATTAGTTGTTTTGTCGTTGTCCATATGCCCAAAAGAAAAATTCTTGAAGTCTGTTCTTTTTAAATCTCTGGTTGGGAATTTATACTTTAATTCTTTTAAAGTAAAAAGAAATAGTTTTACATTTTTCTTTTATTCCAACCACAACAAGATTTTTTACAAATATTGAATTGTTATCATCCGTACAGAACGATAATTCTGCTAGAGCACGTGCCATTTTAAAGTGAGTTGAATGGGTCGCCCGAACTTCCTTTTTATATGTTTACGTAAAAGTTGCGATTTTTATCAATTTCGATGTTAGCATCGAATTGTGCAAACACAATACATGTTAATGTTGAAGCTAACGGAGAACCCAGTCTTGCTTCAATCTTTACTATTCCCTGGTTTAATAAACTCTGACATGTATATGTTCCCGAGCCGTCTGCTGATAAATCAAAAGCCAGTATTGTATAACCTTTTGAAAATAGTGCTTTTGAAATTTGATGTCCTTTATCAGAATGATGTATACCTGTTCCGCTAAATAATATGCACGAGAATTGAAAAGATTATTTAATGTAAAATTTGTTTCAATTGCAGAGTTTGGTGTAGGCACTCCATTCACATATAATTGAAATTGTGTGAGATTTTGATGATCGAAATAGTATGGATTTTTTGATCTTTTACTGTTAAAATTTTCATTATTAACAATACAAAATACTAGAGCTTTTGGTATTTGCCCTATAAATATATTATCCAATGATATGTTGGAAGTGTTAGCTGGAATTGTAAATGTTTTGATTTCACTTCTCGTATAAAAATATTTCGAGTTAGCCTTTTCCAATACAGTATTATGTGCTATCAATATGCTAGGATTAATTGTCAAATGTTTCATGCATAACGTAGCTTCGAGAATTTTTAAATAGCTTTCATCGGCATCATTAAAAAATCTTGTTTCTCTAATGCTAAAGCAATTCGAATGTCAACATTATTTAAAAGTAATTTAGAAGTTTTGAAGAAATCTACATGTAATTATCCCATTAATTCTACTATTGCACAATTATTTTATGATTTTTGTCTTGATTTAGAACCAGAATTGTTAAAATTATTTGCATTTGGTTTATCCAATTCTAAACCAGATGCTTCCAGATGTGTTTGACTGGAATCTGTACCATAATTTAGTAAAGTAGTTACGCATGCTTTATAATGGTATAAGGAGTCTGAAGGAGTGATGTTTTTTCCATTTAGAGTTAGTTACATTACATTGTTTAATTAAAGAGTGTAATAAATTATTTACAACACTCGGCTGCGGAGCTGCACTTGCTTCATTTCCGGTTTCTATTTTATTGTTTGCACTCCAAACTGATCACCTTTTTTTAATATTTGAACTTTAAATTTAATTTAGGTTGAGGATAAATCTCGTTATATATCTCCATTTCCACGTGAAACAAATTCAATAGTTGACGGTGATGCCTCTAAAGAAGCTAAAAGATTGTATGCTACCTCTTCTGAACGCAAGATACTTGTTTGTACGGGTAGTGACGCAAAAAAGTCAAGTTCAGATTTCATACATTCCATTTTTAATTGCATGTTTCAGAGGTTTTACTATGCTTTTTTCGTCGCTTTTTCTACTTCAAAAGGGTCTTTTTAGAAATTGCTCGCCTTTTTATAGTTCTTTGTCTTTTTATAGCTCTTCGTCTTCCACCATACATCGAATGCAGTTTGTTAACTACTGGTTTCCGTAAATTTTTTATGCCGCCTTTGCTTTGATTAATTACAGCTTCTTTTATGTTTGCACCAGATGTCATTAAAAATATTTTTACTTGTGTTGACAGCCCTATTTTTAATTAAGTCCCAACCTGAAGTAAAAACTGGCTTTAAGCAACGAATTAAACTTCCGAATATATTTCCAAAGCCATGACTTTTTTACATAGCTGGATAAAATTGTAATAAAGCTCCAATATCATTGATTCCTCCACCTACTTGAGAGGAATAATATCTCACGTAAGCTCTTTCTATGTTTGACAGGATATCATATTTGAGTAGTAGTATTTATATTGTTTCAATTGAGGATCAATCAGTGCTTTTTAAAATGTAATACAATTTTTGTTGGATAGTAACTGGAAATAAAATTTATTCCATCACCGTTTTGATTGCAAATTTTAATCACTATCGTTTCAAAACAATTTTTTCTATAGGTATGTAATGGACATTTTCAAATTCAATATTTGTAGGTATTCTACAATTTTCTATTTTGATAGCTCTCAATGCACGCAATTTGCTACTTCCAAAAACAGATGATTCAACTATATCTGAATAAATTATCACCATTTCATTCAATTCAACTTTATTATTAGCAACAGCTAATTTCAATAGTTCAGGTAATTTTGTTTTCAAATTTTTTATATTTTTTTTCTGTTGAAATAATTCAGTTAATAATGTTTTGATATTATATCTCTGATTAACTTTTATATAGAAACTATCTTCATCAAACGTCTGCGATATTTCGTATTAATCGCGTCGGTTAGATACTGACACTTTTTTAAATGTTACATCATAAAAAATTCTTTGAAAACTTGGTTGCGAGTAAATCTCGGATTAGGAGTTATATTTTTAATAAGCGTTGGTAAAAAAATAAATTTCCAATCATCCAAATGTAACTCCGAATCATTATATAAATAATATATGTAACCTATAGATTTGGTTACTTTGAGTTTTTCAAGAGGTTTTTCAATGTTTCTTATGTAAACATTATATTGCCCAATATAGATAAAAGCACATTGCTCTTTGTTAAATTCTTCTGTTTCTAGGAAATCGTTCAGATATATTTCTGAAAGACCAACTTTCCAATTTCCATTTCTGAAATCAAATAGGTAATTTATTTTCGAATGAAGCTAAAGTGTTGTCTGGAAATAGTTTTAGATTATCATTGCTAAACAATGTTACATAGAAGTCATCTTGACTATCCATCTTTGTTAAATTCTTCTAAAACTTAAAATGTTGCACTATTTATATGTTGTCCATTCCGGTGTTGATGAAGTTTTGGACTTCTTAGTAATGGTTTTAGTTTTCATTTTTTTGTTTCAGAAAACTGTGAAAGTATAGTTGAGGATATTGTACTACCGGCCGATCTTAGTGTCTTCTTCTTTTCAGGAGATGGTACAGAAACGGTAATTACATCACTCGGTGTTTCAAATATTCGATAATCAGAACTTAGAGATGGTCTTTCCACTAATTTTTCATCTTTCAACATTTCAGTTTGAGCTAATTTTTTAAATGAATTTTCATCATTCAAATCGTAATGTGTAAAATCGATATCCATATCTGAATGTTCTTTTTTAGGGTCATATTCAAACACATCGTCAGTAATTAAAGGTACAAAATTGGTCTGTGTTGATGTTGATTTGTATTTAGGTAATTCAGTTCCTGTATATGCATTTCGTTTAGAAAAGAATTTTCTTTGAGTACCTGTATCAAATGTAAGATTATTAGCCTTGTCTGGTAATGTTTTTGCTTGTCTTTTGTTAATTCCATATTTGAGGCGGTTTTGACGATATAAGTACCATTTTTGCAATGGTTTTAATTTTTTATCATATAAAACTTTTTACATTTTTTGATCTAATATATCCAAATTTTTATCATCTTGAAATAATTTGCTAAATTTTGATAATGACATAACAATCATTCGCTGCATTATCTCTTACTGAGCAATTGTTCTTGAACTAAAATTTTTCGTTTGGCTTTTATACTCTTCTTTGCACAGGCTAGGAATCTTAATTGTTTTTTATGTTTTTTTAATTTTGCTTTTTGTGCTGGTGCTATTTTATTATTTCCATTTAATATATTGATTGCAATGTCAGCAATAGTTTTTATAATATCATCATCACAATATTTAAGAATATTTTCACGAAATATCTTCTTGTTGCACTTTTCTAATATAAGTAATATATGTTGGTTTTTCTTCAATCGTTTCATATTTTTGACAGCTGTTGTTCAAATCACCCGTATCACAGAAGCATATAAAATATTCTTTTGAAAAAATATTAGTGCTAATACGAAATAAACAATCCTTTATATTTTCTGGATATAGTTGTCTAGCAAGAGGAAAAATCTGCGATTTGTCTCGAGGGTTTTTGAAAAGCACTAAATATTTACAATTTAATGAAACATCTCTTGAAAATTTCCCCTGATGAAAAATGTTTTGCGTTAACAATACAATAATAGATAAATTACGATGGTGCTTCCTTTAGTAAATCTTTTAGTTCGCATACTTGTTTATTTGCAGAATCTAACATTAAGTCATCTAAAACAATTAAAGTAGGACTACTTCCATTCCCACTAAACTCTTTCGGAATACTGGTATAAAAGTCTACATCAGGAAAATCTATATTGTTCGGAATATCAGAAATCTCTGGGTTACTGTTTCAATTTTCGGGTAAATCAATCTGTTAATATTTTCAATTAAATTACACACAAATGTTGTTTTTCCACATCCAGATGGTCCTGCTATCATCATTGTAAATGGATGAATAAAATTAATCATTTTTGATCTGTGTCTGATAAGAAACTGAATTTAAAATACAAATTGAAAGTTAATACAAAAACAGCGAACATATTTTTGCCATAGGAATTCTTAAATATATATTCCTCCGTCTTATTAGATGATCATAAGAAACTAATATTACATCTATGTATTTAAACACATTAAAAATTGTTCTGGAGTAAATAAGTACACTTTAATTTATGGTACTCATTTTGCCCTTTGTCCATAGGCATATGATAATTCTACTTCTGGACCAGACACATGTGAATGTCATACAATAGAAAATTATAGAATCACTTTAGAGAATTTAATTAATGGTACGAGAATAATGTCAAGGTTACAAGTTGTATCAGAAATTCATAGAGGTGCTAGAAAAAAATTTACGCGAAGAAAATTTATTCAAAAGTGTGTAAATAATACTTGGCAAATTGATTTGGTTGAAATGATTCCATATGCAAAATCCAATAAGGGATATAAATATTTATTAACAGTTATTGATACATTTTACAATTTTGCGTATACTGAACCGGTTAAAAACAATAATGTTTTAACGGCAATGAAAAATATTTTTAAGCGTGCTGGTAAAATTTCAAAATCTAATGAGGAAAAATAAAATTCACCATTATCATACATATTCAGAACTAAAAGCATCAATTGTAGGACGTTTTTATCGTACCCTAAAAAACACGATGTGGAAATAATTTAGTTTACAAGGCACATATAAGTGGTTAACTATTCTGCCATCGCTAATAGAAAAATATAACTCAACATATCATCATACAATTAAACTTCCACCTAAAAAGGTTACAAAGAAAAATGAGAAATTGCTATTAAAAGCTGTCTGTATTATTATATGCTGTCTGTATTAATTATTAAATTTATTGTATAAATTGAAAGTTTTCCGCAAAGCAAAATACAAAGTTGGAGATTTTGTTCTTATAAGTAAATTTAAAGGTATATTTGCATAAGGTTATCAACATAGAAAACTTTTCATATTTTTATCTTAATTTAAAATATTCAGCACTATAGCTTTTTTAATTTAAAATATCAAAGACACAATCCTTTTTACTCATTTTGCATACTTTTTGGACGAGTATATGCAAATAATTTTTTTACATACTTTTAGGAGAACTAGTAGCTTTAAAAAAGCTCCTCCTGCATCAGAACCGGCATATCCATACTACTTGTAATATAAATTAATTAATACTAAACTACTATAATTTTTTTTCTGCTTTCAATTCTCTTGGTAAATTATTAATTTGTTGAAACCCCTAGATACTAATGAATTATTCGTACTAGTTCTTCTAAAATTCCCAACTCTAATATTGAGATTCGAATTTCTCAGCTGCTTAAATACAATATTGTTGAGCAATATTCGAAATGTGGTTTAATGATAGAATTGAAAATATTTATTGAATTTAATAATGTTAATTTTTTCTAAGATTCCTAAAATAGCTAATTTTTTTATTTATTTTTCGGCAAATGAAATCGATGTGACTTTTAAAATTAATTTTTTCATCAATAATGACGCCTAAATATTTAATTTTATCGGCTTATTCTATGAAATCATCTCCAAATTTTAAAGTTTAAACTGACTCCTTGCTGTTAATAACTTTAATTTAGTTTCATTGACATTCAATTTTAATTTGTTTGCATTAATCCATTTATTTAAGGTTAATAAATCATATTCCACTTTCATTCTGTATTTGTTAATATCGCTATCCTCAACATAAATCAAAGTATCATCAGCAAATAGTATAATTTTGCAAAAATTCTTCATCTTTCCAATGTCACTTAATAAATTAAGAATAAGAGTACTCCAAATACTGAACCTAGCTCTAAACTAATCTCCTTGAAATCAGAATAACAGTTTTTCATATTTGTTCGCTGACTTCTACCTCTCAAATATGATTCGAAGAATTTTAATTCATTACCTTTTATACCGTACTTAAATAACTTTAAAAGTAATATTTGTCTGCCAATGGTCTCGAATGCTCTTTTAAAATCAAGAAAAACAGCATACTTAACGTTTTTATTTTCAATTATATTTTTCCAATCAATAATTGCCCAATTCAATACCGTTTCACACGAGTATTTCTTTCTAAATCCAGATTGTTCTTCAATCAATAACTGGTTCTTTTCAAAATAATACTCTAAATGAATTTGAACAACTTTTTCTAAAATTTTACCAAAAATATTTAACATATTTATTGGTCGCAAATCTTCACATTTATTTTAATTATCAATTTTTTGTATCGGTACAACTAAAGTGTTTTTCCAGCATTTCCAGTGTTAATTCACATACTTTTAAAACTTGATTATTAATATTTACTAATATGGGGCTAATTATGTACCAATTTTCTAAAATGATTTCTTTATTAGCGCCATTAAAATCCTTTTTTTATTCAGCTTTTTCTAAAATGATTTCTTTATTAGCGCCATTAAAATTCTTTTTTTTATTCTGCTTTTTAACAATATTTTGTTTTCTGTTATATTAATCAACTTAAATTTAAATTCTGAAGTTACCTCTGCTATGTTATTATTATAATGTTAAAATTTTATAGAATTATGTATATCCTCCACACTTTTTATGAAGTATTCGTTCAACCTAACCGAAATTTCATTCATATCGTTTATAGTATCATTTCCTAATTTACTTTTATCTATTTCTTTTCTATCTGTTTTTAGAGCAAGCTCTTTTATTGTTTTGCATTTGTATTGTTGATTACTAGTGTTTTCACTTTATTTCTAATAAAATCACTTTTAAATTTTTCGATTACAGTTTTATAAAAAATTCTTTTGTTCTTATACTCATTCCAATCAATTTCATTTTTGGTAATTTTCGCCCTTTTCTAAGCTATTATTTTCATGCTTTTCAATCGTTTTAACCTCTGGTTAAACCGATAAAAGGTAATTTTTCTACTTTTATCCTAAATTTGTTTAAAGTTTCATTAAATTTCTCATCAAATTTTTTTATATAATCATTTGTGTTATTTTCTACCCCAAATTTCCAATACTTCAAGTTAAGGTTACTTATTAAATTCATTTGTTATTATATTTCTTCAAAATATAGGTCTGGAACTATTGCAATCAATTAAAGTTTCTGTACAACCAAAGGTTGAGAAGAAAGATAATCAACCTCCATCACTGCAACCGTTCCTTTTGCACAGTTGTGAAAAGTGTAAAGAACAACTTTTTCGAATCCTCTTTTCCACCGCTCATTGATAACAATAACTCTATAATTTCAGACTCAGTTGATAAAGCAAAATATTTTGCAGCAAATTCCACACTCCCTCCTACATTACAATCTCCCACAGTATTACCTTCTGTTGATCCCACTAGGACTAAAGTCCTCCAAAAGGTATACTTTCGGATACGTACTCTAGTGAAAGTACTGAAGAATCTTAATGTCAAAAAGTCAACTGGTCCTGATGGAATTCCTGCAATGGTTCTTCGACATATTGCCTCTCCGATTTCGAAGCCTCTGCGCAATTTTTTCTCTTTATCATTTTCGACTGGTAGATCGTTTTCCACTATTCGTGTTCTTGTCGACAGTTTCATGTCCGACTCTTTTAAAATAAAGGCTGGCGTTCCACAAGACTCTGTCTTATCTAAGAAAGTCTAAATATTTTAGCCATGCAGCTAAATCAAAAACTGCAATAAAATGAGCATATTTTTGATATAGCTAACACCGCTGCTAAATATTTGGGTTTTTTGTCCCGTTGTAAAAAATACTTCTCTGCAAGGGACCTGTCTAATATTTGTGATGTACAGTACAATTCCCACATTTGGATTGGCGCATCTCAAACTTCTTTGAGTTACCTCGACAAAATCCAAAATCGCGCCTTACGCCTAATTGGCTATCCTGGCGAGCAAATATCACTCACTTTTCTCAACACTCGTCGAAATATTGGAGCAATTTATCTATTTTATATATATCTTGTAGGTAACGACACTTGCTCAATTGAATTTTAGTCAATTATGCTTCCTATCAAACAATTCCAACGTAACGCCAGAGAGGATTTTAGTGCTCATTTCTACACAGTGGAAATCTCCAAATGGTTTAAAACTGCGTATGGAAACTCACTTGTTGTGAGAACTGCCAAGATGTGGAATATGCTTCCATCTACTGTGTTTCCCTCTGTTAATATCATTCTATTCTACAATTTGCAAAACATTTAAAACAAACCTTTATAGGTTCATTTCCAATCCATCACTTAACTCCACCTTAATATCCTATTTCCCTCCCATTTAACTAAACGTACATATTATGTATACAGGAACAAGTTCTTAGGGCTTAGTTAGCGTATAAAAAAAAAAAATTTAAATCACTGAAGACATCGTAATACCTCACCTCTTAACTCTAAAGAATTGCTTTTCATACGGTCCCTGCGGAATGGTCAACTATTCCAAAAGTTTTGAAAAAATTAATTTGCTCCTTCTTTGTTTTAATTATTGTAAACCTTTTATTATTATTTGTATAATTTGCTCTTACTTTGTTGATTATTGATTATCAACTATTAAAACACTCAGACCAACATTGTGGCCAAAATGATATATCCTTACTAATAATATTCTATTTCTCTGTGATATTTTAATTACCATGGAAGCTGATATCACTAAGTGATATCTTGTTGAGGCTGCGTCTATACTACTTCCTCCATATGAAGGTAGACTTCAATATGAAGATTTCTGTATTATGTTAGATTAACTATTATATTATTTCAACTTCCGTAACATTAATGAGTACCTATAGTAACTTTCAGTAGTAATAAATATTAAAGTTTTATTCTAACATTTAACATCTTTTATTAAGATAATATCCTTTTTAAATGATAATTTTTCAGATAATTGTGATTCTTCTTCCAATATAGTGTTTTAATTATCAACAAGCAACTATGATAAATTTAGACTGACCATATTGTAAACTTTACCTTCTTTTAGTGTGGAAAGAACAACCATGTAATCGTTGTTTGTGAGAGATTGTTGTGTCATTCTTGTAATAGGCGGTAAAAGCAGGATGATAAATGAGGGTTTTAAGAGTTTCGCATTGTACAAATTTTAAGTAAAATAAATAATATTTAATTAAAAAGAAAATGATTCGATAACCTATAATACCAGAATCTTTAGTTTTTAAATTAAGAATTAGAGGTACAGAATTAAAAATTCTGTTTTAAGTTTAGAGAGGAGTTAGTGTTTTCCAAGTTTGCAGTTTTATTTGTGTTTGAAGTGTTAGATTTTATTGAAATAATGTTGGGCTTGCTATTATTAAGTTGTACATTTAAGTCAGCATTACCGTTATTGGTAGTATCACTAATTTTAGTGTGATTATTAGTCACAGATTGTGTGATTTGGATAGTTATAGATTTATTAATAGTACACTTAAATTTTAAATTAGTTTTAATGTTATTATACCCTACACCTAAAGTATAGGGTATATTAACTTTGGTATGGTCTTTGTAACCACCAAAAGGAAGCGAGTTGGATATGGACATGTATATATATTCTGAATCAGGATCAGCTCCTGAGTCGATTTCCGTCCATCTGTCTGTTCACACAATAACACAAAAACTAATAAAGCTATCTTGATGAAATTTATATAGTCGGTTACTAATTACGAAAGGAAGGGTAAGTTCGAATCTGGAAAAAATCGGTCCATGAGTTCGGATTTTGGAAGCTTCTGAACGAGCCCCAGAGCAAACGAGATTATCTCCAAAATCAACAAAGATACAACCTTTAAATTTTTTACACTGATGTTCCTTCCCGTTTGATCTGTGTCTCTGAAATTTAAGAGGATATGGTCCATGGGTTTGGATTTTGGAACTTTCCGAACGAGCCCCAGAGCAAATGAGATTATCTCTACAAAGATATAACCTTTAAATTTGGCAGAATGGTGTTCCTTCATGTTTGATTTAGGTCTCTGAAATTTGAGAGGATTTGGTCCATGGGTTCAAATCTTGGATGCTTCCGGACGAGCCCCAGAGCAAACGAATATATCTCCACAACCAACAAAGATAGAACTTTTATTTTTAGTACAAATGTTTTCTGTTATGTTTCCTTTTCTGTAAAATTGGAAACTGACATTTGAGAGAATTTGAACCATGGGTTCGTACTTTGGAAACTTCCGGACGAGCACAAGAGCAACGAGCATATCTCCAAAACCAACAAAAGTAGAACCTTTAAATTTAGTACAATGGTGTTTTGGCATGTTTTCTTTATGTTCCTGAGATGGATTCGATGAATTGGAGTGGCAATTCAGCTACCTGACACACACCTCCCAAGGACTAACAACCTTCGAAATGAATAATGATAGAAAATTTAAATTTTTTTACAAAGGTGTCAAGCATATCCCAAGAGGATGCCTCTTTTACGTTACTGAAATTCGAGTTGAATAAGACAGAAAAGGGAAGAAGTTCAAGCAGCTGCCAAAAAAACTTATGGATTTTTAATTTAATTCGAATTATTCAGGTGTAGGGCTTAATAAGTGGGTTGCATCGACTTACTGTTACATTTACTTGCTTTTACTTTTAATATTATTGTTATTTTTATTTCTACTGTTAAAGTTATTTTTTATTACTTTTAACGTTGTTATTTTTTAACTGGTTTTCTTCACTTTTAACATCTTTACCGGCTTCTGTAAAAAGCTTTGAGAAGCAAGGGACTCCACAAGGAGGGGTGCTATCCCTCCTTCTTTGCAGTATGGTAGTAAATAAACTGCATAAAACCTGGAAGAGTTTTGCTGCACAACAATCGCCCATGCGGACGATACTGCTGTCGTTGTTCGTGGCAAGTTCCCAGATAGTCCGAGGAAAGTTTTGCAACTTGCACTAAATAAAATGCGCTATAGATTGTTAGTAAATCCACAACTGTAGATTGTTAGTAAATCAACCTTACTGTAGATTGTTAGTAAATCCACAAAAAACTTAACTAGTCCTCCTTACAAGGAAATGTATAGTTCCGTAAATAAAGCCGCCCTCGTTTAATGGCTCTGCCCTTGCCTTTAACTATACGGCGAAATTGTTGGGTCCAGGAAATTAAGCTGGAAGGTTAATATTTTAGAAAGAGTAAAGAAGGCCTCTATAGCACTTTACTCGTGCAAAAAACCTATTAGTAGGAAATGGGGCTACAGCCATACATGACTTACTGACTATATACATCTGAAATAAGACCCATTCTTATGTACATTCTGTCAGATAGTCAAACGGCGTTAAAATCTCTGGAATCAACATGTACAAGCTCGAAAACTGTAACTAACTGCCGCATATTTTTTAAAGAGATGACCAGGCAGTTTAGCATTCAGCTTTGCTGGGTACCAGTACAAGAATTGGTACAACCTTACAGGTCCAGCCGGATAAAGCAATACTAAAGGTACCTCCGTCCACAAACAAAACGTTACTTCGAAACGAAATAACGGATATTGTAAAAAACAAACGGTCAAACTTGATCTCGTGCAATATCACAATACTGATATGGACCAAAACCGATTAAAGACAATCCAATGCTTTCTCTTAAAAGGGCAGAGATTGAAATGACAATTGGTATAATCACCGGTCATTGTCTAATAGGGAAGCATGTCAAAAGACTTGACTTATCTGCAAACAACTACTGTAGAGTCTGTAGTTTGCTACTGAGAGATGAAGAAGAGGAGGACGACTCTTCATCTCCTTTGCACATGCCCAGCCGTGTCGGCTAAAAGAAACCCCGGTTTGGAGCAATATCTCTTCAACAACCTTAGCGATCTAGCAGGTAAAAAGTAAAGAACATTCTTCGCTTTACAAAAAGGTGAAATTGGTTTTAACGAGTCGGATAGAAAGGTTGGGATTAGGAGTTTATATCGATTTTCAAAATGTCGACTCGTTAAATGCCGACTCTCAAAATGTCGACAAAAATGTCGATTTTTTAATTTTACGTAGAAAATTAGGTATTTTTAAATTAGTTTTTTTTTTCTTTTAAAAACTAGTATAATTGAATAT
The DNA here is from genome assembly GCA_947095535.1 of Poecilobothrus nobilitatus. Classification (NCBI taxonomy): domain Eukaryota; kingdom Metazoa; phylum Arthropoda; class Insecta; order Diptera; family Dolichopodidae; genus Poecilobothrus; species Poecilobothrus nobilitatus. The sequence goes on along the minus strand of OX352774.1, from coordinate 160,520,912 downwards.
TCAAGAGGCTGAATGAGTTAATGGAAAAGGAACTAACGGAAAAAATTCTGGATTTATTTTCTATTTTAGTTTATTTCATTTTTTTTCTATTTTAGTTCATATGAACTAAATTAGAAAATCATAAATGAATTAAAATAGAAAAAAAATTTTCGGCTTTAGTTCATTTTTAATATTTTGATTTTTAGTTCATATGAATTAAAATAGAATATTTTCGACTTTAGTTTAGTTTCTTAAATAAAATGGCTTTATATATTATGTAAATTTTAATGCGAAGAGAAATTATTGTCTTCCCCTTATTTTTTATTAATTATTAACTTTGTACCAGAGTTAAACGAAAAATATTAGTTGTGTTTGAGAATTGAATTTGAAAAATTTTTACTTTAATTCATATGAACTAAAAACGAAAATATAAAAAATGAACTAAAGTCGAATTTAAGGTATATTTTAAGGACTTTATTCTGATATAATTATTATGTAACATGAAATATGTATGAACAAAAATAATTAAGAGGAATTTTAAACTTGGTTACAAAATCAGAGTTCTTTGTTAAGCGGGGATTTAGGGGTGTCAACCCAAATCTATTTTCAGTATTTTATTATCACATAATTATTAACATCAAATATGTGTGCAAAAAAAAATAATTAGGAGGTATTTTAGAATTGGTTTCCAAATCAGGGTATTCCCTTTTTGCAGAAAATTTATATATATATGTTTGAGATTTTAAATAAGGTGGAATTTTAGGTGGAATTTCAAAATCAGGGTTATACGCTTTTTCCAAAATATTTATATAGATCAATATGCGAGATTCTAAATTAGGAGGGAGTTTTGAGGGAGGTTACAAAATCAGGATAAAACAAATTTATTTCTGTTAATAAAATTGAAAAATATATATTTCTTTTTTATTAAGTTTTTTATTAAATAATATATAAATAAAATGAAAAAAAAATAAAACAAAATTATTTTGAGGGCGACGTTTTGTTCAAGTCGACATTTTTTTAATAGACATTTTGTCCAAGTCGACATTTTGGGAGCCGATTTTAATTTACTTAGTATCTATTAATTTTAGATTAGATTTTAGTAATTTTGAATTAATGATTTTTGTTAATTTAAACACAAATTCGAAAATGTCTTCCATTTTAAAACTCTTAAACATATTATTAATTATCTTAAATGCCTTTTAATTTAGTTTTAATTTATTGTACTCCTATCACGCGCTCGGTTACAAATTTATAACTAATCTAACACGATTGTCTATATTTCTATTCTTTCTCTGTGAAAATCCTCTAAAAAGAAAAGAGAAAATAAAACAACAACAAATTATATTGTTATTGCTAAATATTTGTGGGAATTTGGATTTGAAGAAGAGTATACTTTATATCAAACATTTTAGACTTTTCACCAGATTGATCAAACTTAATATAAACATTGGTGCCTTCTATATATCATACCATACAAACTTAGATAATTTCTTATTTTAAGAAAGTGGAAGAAATTACGTCTAGCTATAAGAGATCTATGGTTTTTGCATAGTTTAAAATAAACCTTCTTGACATCAATAATGTGTATGTCATGAATTTGGCAAATGTTTTGATGCCAAATGGATATATTATTTATAATAAAATCTCACAAGCCTATAACTAACAAAAATGTCTTTTCAAACTGTATTAGATCACATCAGTACAGACATAATTAAACCAAAATACTATTTTCACATACTTTACATGGCATTATCTGACCATCAGCAGTTGTTCATTAGTGTTAATCTAAACGCACAAACAGAATTCTCGGAAAGCACCAAAACGGTCTTAAATTACAATGAGTTATTACGCGACGAATTCTGAAATGATTAGCTGCCAAACATTAAATAGTTTTGTAATATCATTAAGTGAACTAGTGAACACTAAAAGAACCCCTTCTAAAAATATAAATCCGAATAATCTTTGGATGACATCAGAAATACGCAACATCAAAAAAATCCGCGATTCCTTCTATAAATATACAAGAAAGTACCCAAAAGACTAACATGTAGACAAAATTATTTATAATGCAGAAGAAAAAGGTAAAGTGTTTAATTTTCAATACAAAATCCAAGTACCTCCTGTTCTAAAGCTATTTCAAAAGATCTCGCAAATCCAAAAAAATGATGGGAAACTTATAAAAAATTATTTTCAATAAAGATTGAAACACCTTTGAAAATAAAATAAAATAAATTAATTTCTATAATACCAACACAAATGAATAAATATTTCACCTCTGCAATAGACAATCTTAATATTAGGGTTTGAACGAGCCTAGGCTCGAAGTCGGGACTCAATGTATTTTGGCAATTTTTAGGCGCTCGAAGCTTGATTTAAAGCTCAACGACATCAAAGCACTCAAATATTTTCTATCGTATTACACTCGTATTTCATTAAATTCATGTTACCTCGATTAAAAGCATTAACTTTAAAGTGTTGTTTTGTATGTGTTATATTATATAAAAATAAAGTATACATAGCTATAATGTATACAGGTATAGATACAATTTCTAAATATGATTACTATAATCGATAGCCTTAGCATTGAAGCCAGTTGAAGTAATACTTAATGCTATAAGCGAAAAAAAGCTACTTTACGTGCAGCTTATATTGCAACCAATTTTACGCCAGCAAAATTAACTGAACAAGAAAGTGATATAAGCCGAACTCTTTTAAAAAACATCAATTATTATATTAATGAAATATCATGGATCTAATGAACTTACTAAATAATCTAAACAAGACACCATCAAAAGTTTCAATTGAATTAGCTGCCGTTTTTGATTACTCGACTATTTCCATCATCAAACATTTCGTGGAAACAAACTGCTGATGAAATACAATTAATTAGCAATATTGAAGATGAACTTAGAGTTTCACTAGAAGCCCCCATTGCCACACCTGCCCGGTTAAAATATTACGCCAAGAATTTTCATTATTAAAAAGTAACGACGAATTGACAGACAATAAAGGGATAGCTTATGCTATCAATACAACCAACATCTAACGTTTCGAAGATTTTTGAAAATGCTAAAAGTACCGATATTAGTCGGTAATTAGAAGGATTTGTGTTGTCATCTGATTTATAAATAGGTGTAATTATTGCCTTTCAAAACTTGTTGAGAATACACCGATATAAGATTAATTGTTTACAAATTTAATACCCGAGCTAATTTATTTCCGCACTTTTTAACGAATTTTTCTGAAATTTCGTCATATCCTGTTGTAGCAGATATTGTCAAAGAATTCATTACGAAAGTAGCTTCTTCTAGATTAGTTGGGGATAAATTAAACTGTGTATGAAATAAATAGACTTACTAATTTTTTTAATTTTAAAAATATTTTACATACGGCAACATTGAAAATAACAAAACAATTTACATTGAGCAACGGTCTAGCACCAGTATCGATGAGATGAGGGTACGTTTACTCAATGGATTTTCATTGACCTAAAAAAGGCATTTGATTGCGGTGATTATCAACATTTTTTTTTGTTTTGGTTTGGGATCGCGAAAGCATTGAAAGCTTCTGCAAAGCGTAAGACGGTGCTGATATGCGTGGCCTTCATCCGAACTAAAACCCGTTTATGCAATTAAAACTAGTCGTAAAAAGTAACCATTAATTTTTTTTTCATATACTGGTTGAGAGAAAATCCCGTCTACAGACTCTCGTTTAGCGATAAATGTCAGGAACCGAGTAGAGACCTGCATTTACTCCTACTTCTAGTGGCTTCTTTCTTTTAATTCTTCTGCGAATTCCATCGGAATATAGAACTTAACCGTCTTCTACATTTATATTCCTTCTAATCGGGCCTTATCCTTCATTGCATAGTTCTTTATTTCTTGCAACACAGTGGAATATTTAAGTCGCTATGTAAGTCGCTATTTCGCACATACCACAAACCATTAACCATGTTTCTTAAAACTTCATTTTGGAATGTTTCAATTAGCTGTAGATGGATCTGTTTGGCGTAATTAGAAAGCTGTATATCATACAAACAGATCGGTTAAATTATTTGATTTTTGTATTTTATACTGAATTCCTGGAGCTTCGACCCACGAGCCAATAAATTTCTCTATATTTTAAATCACATTCCATTTTATTCTTTTTTATATGTTCTCTCCACCCTAACTTGAGTATATCTTTATCATTTATTTTAGTAGCAACTGCATTTTGAATAACTCTATTTGTAAAATTAACATGTACAGATTTCAACTCATTAAATTTCATTTTTCATTTTTTGGTCTAATTATATAATTTATCAGTTTTTCTGTAGTCTCGTCAATATTTGATCCTACAACAATAATTGTAAAAAGCGAATATAAAATTGGACCCGTAATGTTATCTTGGGACACACCCCATTGATTTCTCTTAGAACGGAATACTCATCGTTCTGTTTAGTTCTGCATAATATGTCACTCAGATACGATGAGAGTATATCTACGTAGACTTTGAACAGTATTTGACCTAATTTGTATAATAATTCATCGTACCATACTTTATCAAATGCTTGGGCGAAGTCAAGGAATATTGTAGAGTATATCTCCTTTTTTCAAGAGCCCTTTCTATGACATCCCTTATTCCGAGTATTTGATGTGGGATGTTTAGGTCTATGTCTTAGGTCACAGTGGGATGTTTAGGTCTAAAAGCAAATTGATAAATTGGAATTAATCTCTTTTCTTCTATTATAAGTTACATTCTTTTCAGCAACAGCTTCTCAAATAGTTTCGATATTATTGGAAGCAGAGATATAAGTTTATAAGATTGAACTTCACTCGATGGCTACCCTGGCTTTAAAATCATTAAAATTCCAGCGACTTTCCTCAGCTGGTTTAGTATTTAAGCTGTAATTAAATCATAACCTGGGGCTTTATTAGATTTGATGGTTTTGATTTCTTTTACTTCTTCTTCTGCACTCTGCATATTGTTCTTCTTTGATATAAATTTTTTTGATAAAGGTTTAAAGTGATACACGATTGGAATTAAACCTCCGTTTGCAAATACAGCTAGTTCTTTTAGGAAATATTGCTTTTCATTTCCTCGCAAAAATTGTAGGTCAACTACAAATATTTGTTTATCCATGGCGAAGGTTTTTGGATGAATGTTCGATAGAATAACTAATTTTACATTTATATTCATTTCAGAAAAAAACTTTATATAAATATAGGTTAGCTATGCTAGTTTTTATACAATTATGCTGTTTCATCCATTTACGATGATGGTGGCTGGGTCATCCCATTGTTGGAAAACCACTTTTATTCATAATTTAATAAAATATAAGAAATAAAATACACTAATGCACATTAATAGAATTATTTGGTCTAATCCAGACAAAAATGCGGTTCCACTATATATGAGAGAATATAGTAATACAACATCATAATTATAAAACACTGTTGCCCTGAAGTAATCAAAACATTTTATGAAATTGCTTTTAATATTTTAAAAGGTAATTGTAATCTAAGTAAGAAGTCAACAATCCAATTACAAAAATATAAAAAATTGAGGTCCCTCATTTGCCGTCAAAAATTTATAAATAGCATAAGAAAATTCAATATTTAATATTGGTGGATTTGATCGATTTTTAACCCTTGATGCAGACAGTAGATGACAGTAGATAATCAGAAATTTTGTAAAATGAATAATACAACATTTAACAAAATGATTATATTAAAACCCGAGATTTAAAAAAATGAAGTAAAATATAGACGTTGAACTCAAAAAATATGAAAAAATACTATCTTAAATAAACAAATGACAGATACTCAAAAATTGTACTTATACCGTCAAAATCTATTTAAAATAAGAAATATAATTAAAGTTCTCCCAGAAATAAAGAAAAACAATATTAATTAATTAATTACAAAAATATTAATTAACAAAATAAAATATACATAGGGCTAATAAAATATACATAGACAAAAGAAGATATATATATATAAAATATTCATAGGTACTTTTGGATATCAAGATTATAAAATAAAAAAAATAAAAAATGTTTGAAGGTACTACATAAGATCTATATTAAATTACAGATGAACTTTAAACTTTTTATACCCGTACGATAGGATCGGGTATAATAAAATTACTCCTCCGTTTGTAACACCTCGAAATAAGCGAGCTAGATATACCTTCAAAGGTATGGATCGGATCAGAAAAAAATTCTAAGACTTTTGAGCCATGTCCGTCCGTCCGTCCGTCCGTCCGTCAGCACGCTAACTCAAAAACTAAGAAAGCTAGAATCTTGAAATTTACACAAAATATTCTGGGAGTAATTTGTAGGTTCCCTATTTTTTTTGGTTGAGTTTGGACCAAGCCTTAGGGTAGCTCTCGGTGTTAGGTGTTACCCTAGGACCAAGGCTTAGGGTAACACCTAACTTTTAGATCCCCACATTTTTTTTGCAATAGACCTATGAAATTTCAACTACTGATAGATCTCACAAAAATATTAATTTTATTTTTAATAACTTTTTTTTGTAGCCCCACCCGTTACGGAGCTACAGCTCCCCAAAGGTTCAAAAAAGCACTATATTTAAATTGTTATAGCACAAGTTGTATAAGGTATATCTTCATTTTGAAAACGACAAATGATTACTACTTTTATTAGCTTTAAAAGTATATATACAATAAATATATATTTGTGGCATACAGTGTCTTAATTTACCGTTATGTGAAACTCAAATTTTGCAAAATCCTTTAACCCTTCTATCTTCTAAACTGTTTAAGTTGGAAACTTGAAATGTTGACAGAAGTTAGATCTTTGAAAATAAATATGAGTCATTTCAGAAATTTTTTTTGTATCACCCCCCCTTTTAGGAGCTGTAAGGGGTCAAAAACTGAAAATTTCCTATTTTTAAACACCTGTAACTTGAACACCTGTTAAAATGTTTTTGAAGTAATACACAAAAATTAAAGCTTCAACATTATACTCTTATTTCTGTTAATAACTTTTTTTAATAATATAGAGTTACTTTATAATTGTCGAAAGTGTTACTTGATTTTTTCAAATTTTCTAAAAATTTCTTTAACCATTTTTTTGCATTTTGTTTTACTCGATAATTTGAAATTGTTGAGGACGTAGTACATAAAAATGTAAATAAATAAACAACATAACGGTTGCTTGAAGAATTTTTATTTATATGATATTAATATATATACATACTTATATAATATCATGTTTATTTAAATATCGTATATGTCACTAGTGAATGAATGATAAGAGTATAGATGTATATTATATAGCGCTGTATTTACATACATATATGTATTTTATTGTACTTATAAGAAATTATTCTGTCAATGGAATATTTAAATATAATATAATATAATATTTAAAATTATATTTACTATTTTGTACTAAGTAAATTTAATATACATTTACCGCTTAGTATTAAATGGTACTATAGAATATTTGAAAAAGTTTTGGATTGATAATCGTTATGTGAAAGGTTAGAATCTGCTTTTGAAGAATGTACATATAAACATATAGTTTGAATATATGTACAACCCATAGTTCTAGAAATTATAAAATTCACCCAAATTATTTTAAAATACTAAAATATTAAAAAAATAATATTGTGAGCAGAGTGACAGGCTGTGAACATACTAACGGTTCGTACGGGTATCTAAGAGTTGACAAAGGCAACTGTATTCTTCCTCGTTTTTGCATTATTTGAATTCCTGTTTACCTGTTATAAAATAAATTGTAAAAACTATTTCGACTCTTTCAAACAATTTAAAACTTATGAATGCTGATAGTAAAAAAGATAAAAAAATCTTTAAATGTACAGCGTATCCTTAAAATTGAAAAAGAAAAAGAAGTAAAGTAAGATATAGATATAGATATAGATATAACGAATTAAAAGAAAAATTGCAAACTTGATTTTTTTTCTGCTTAAATAAAATTATGGTCTGTTCTGAGATTTGTGATTTTTCTAAGTATTTAAAGACGAAAAGAGAAAACGTAAGTAATTAATTAATGACTGCATGCGGTTTAAGATTTTTTTTTATTTTTAAGCAAAAATGTGGGAAAAATATGAATAAAAAGAAAACAAATAGGAAATCAAATATATGGAAGTCTTAAAATATAGTCTTTGGATGCATTGTATGTTTTTTTTTTTTGTATAGAATAAAAAATAATTCAAAGATAGGTTAAGTCGTTAAGATAGTTTGTTTATATTTATGTTTAAAATTATATTTATCAATTATATTTATGTTTAAAATCTTTTATTAAATTTTTATTATTATATTTTTTATTTAAATCTAAGTTGAAAAATTTTTTTTACGATGATCATATGTTAAAATTGTAGAAATAGTGAGACCAACGTTTTCTATACGGCTTTGAAATCTACTTCTATCACGAGCGTATTCGTCCTAATGACATTTTCGTGCTGATCCGTAAACATAGTTCCACACATGTATAAAGTGAGTTTCTTATTTATATTGAAATAAACTTTTTTAGTTTTGTTATTTAAATTCATACCGTGCAAGTATGAAAATTGAAGATTTTAATTAAATTTTTTTTCTTTTGTATACATTATCTTGTTCACATTATAACAATTTTTAATCCAAACAAACATGCAGTTCTATTATGTATGAAACATGTGGAATATAGTAATATACAATATCAGATTTTAATGAATAGATAAATAAAGTTTTACCAATGGAAACCAAAAGAAAACCTTTTTGCTATCACAATTTAAAGTATTTTAAGACTCAGAGAAACATTATTTTAAATGCCAAAATTATATCGCTGAATATTCTCTTTAAATCAAAATTCTCTAATTGCGAAGAGGATGATTCACACTTTCTTCACTTTCACTTCACTTCACTTGTTCAATAATAACTATTTCTTTAATTTGACTCAAGAGCAACATCAAACTGATGCACTTTTTGATCTTATGATTTATTTTAAGCATCATACTGATATCGGTAATTCATCATACTGATATCGGTAACACATAACTGAGATCACCGATGTAGCGACAGGATTCTTTGCAGGATACTGTTTATTAAAAACTTAAAAAAAACTTAATACGATATGTGTTAAACAAATGACTAAAGATAAATTAAAATTGGATATGACAGAAATATTGATTAAGTTTAAGGAATATGAAAGTCAAAATAAAATGCCAGCTCTTTCGTATCCTTCGGAATTTTTTTTTCAGATATGCCGTCTCCATGCGAATATTTTTAAAACATATTTTGAGTAATTGCCTTGAACACAACAGTTGTAGGAAATGGTTGTAAAACAATGCATCCGGATTAGTTCAATGAGTCAAATGATTGCTATGAACATAGATGCTCACCAACATTTTTTTAATTGTAGTGTTACTATGGAAGCATAGTAAATGGGTTTTAAGTAATCAAAATGAACAGTTCAAATATAAAAATAGATAATTTAAAAATTTAATGAATGTTTAAAATTAAAATTTTTAAAATATATTCATAATATTTATATTCGTAAAATTCAAAACCTTTTATATAATATAAAATATGTAACATAAAAATTAAAACATTTTTATATTTATACAAAAGTCGTTACTTTAATTTAAAACTATAAATATTTAAGAAACTTTCTTCCCCTAACTAAACTAAAGTAAAATAAGGAATTTAATTTAATTCTAAAAACGAAATATTTTTAAGGATAAGTTTCATATGTATATTTAATAACGTATTGCAAAATAAAAATCTTATTAATTAACACTTCTTTATTTTTATATACATATTATGTATGTGCGAATACATATAAAATTTCTATCATTTCTATTTGAAGACAACTTTAAGAAAGCAACAACAACAAAATAAAAGTTGTATTATTAGAACAAAGGCAATAAGGAATTATTTCTATAATATAAAACATTTTACATTTAACTAGGGAATTTTTTGTTTTTTTTTTCTTTTTCTGAAAGATTTTGTCAGTTAATAGATGTCGGTTGATAGAAAAAAAGTGAATTATTTTTTTATTAGAAATGCAAGATCTGTATCAACAAGTGTTATACGGTCAGCTATTACAGGTAATACACAAACAGAACTTAATTTTCCCATTCGTAAAACTAAATCAATCACCTTATGGACATGAACATGGACATGAATTTGAAATTTTTACAGAGATTAGATTACTTTTAGTGATCTTTACAACTATGAAATTGTAAATATGTTCATTTTATTTATTTTAATGTAAATAAATAAACTTACCGGGTTCACCGCGTATATATAAAAATACCGCAATTGATTCAACGATGTAGAGACGTTTCGAAGAAGATTCTTTCTTCATTATCAAGCGTTCACTGAGTTGGACAACATAATTGTCCAACTATATACATTCTATATAACTATATACAGTAACAATACAATTATGCATATTAATTGTACGCATTCTTACACTGCTTAATCCATATATGTACTATACGTCATTTGTTGTCGTTAATTTTTTAATTTTTTTTTTCTTCAATTTTTAATTTTTAACCTTTTTTTTGTTGTCATTAGATGTTATGTTTTTTTGTTTTTTTTTTTATGTATTTCTTTCTTTATTTTACTTCTTAAATTGTAATTCGAAAGTACATTATTACTATTGCTGTTTATTTTTTGACCGTTTTGGTAGCTTGCATATTTTGTTGTTGACGCCAAACTATACTAACTATGTCCAATCTTTTGCTTGTGGTTGCAGTTTTTAGGCCACCAATCAAAGGATCCAAAGGAGTGGTTGAAAATTTGTAACTTTGGTCTCTATTGAAATTTTGAACTTTCTTAATTTCAATGGCCTCTCTAACCAGCCTTGGTATCCCAAAGCGTTCAAGGATAATGTTCCACTTAGACCGATAATAAGTCAAATAAATGCACCCACTTACTTAATCAGTAAAGAACTTGCGCTGTTCCTTAAATCCTTAACAGTCAACTCATTATCGTTTGTTAAAAATTCTGAACAATTTGTTCAACAATTAAATGAATTGTGCTTAGACATAGATGAGGTTATGGTAAGCTTTGACGTAGCGTCCTTATTTAGCAAAGTGCCACTTCAAGAAGTTTTGGATATAACCAAACTTCTAACATACCAAAACGGTCAAAATTGCTTGTCGGGAAAAAAAACCGCAATAGTAATAATGTACTTTCGAATTACAATTAAGAAGTAAAATAAAGAAATAATTATATTAAAAAAAAAACATAACATCTAATGACAACAAAATATTTTATACAACAACAAATAATATTATTGAAAATTAACAACAAAAAAAGATTAAAAATTAAAAATTGAAGCAAACGCTTGATAATGAAGAAATAATTTTCTTCGAAAAGTCGCTACATCGTTGAATCAATTGCGGTGTTTTTATATATACGCGGTGAACCCAGTTAGTTTATTTATTTACATTAAAATAAATAAAATAAACAAAATGAACAATTCCCGCGAAAATAACTTAAAAACTATGAAATTATTATTATTATTTAGGATTATTTACATTGGTTTTTCTCTTTATTTTTCAAGGAAAAGGAATCAAAAACCTTGATTGATTATATATTTTTTATAAAACTTAAAGTTAAGTTAGTCTAACTTACTAAACTGATTGATTAGGATTGATATAAGTTTTTTATTAGCTTATTACTAGAGAATTGCAATTTGTAATTAAATTTATTATTTATTTTGTAGATTTTTTCTAAAATAACATTCATATTAGCTTTTTTATGTAGTTTGTTCGTTGTGTAATAAAGTGGTAGGTTATAAATCATTTTTAATATTTTATTTTGAATTATTTGCTATTTTTTGCGGTGAGTTATAGCACAATCGCCCCAGATCGGAGCTCCATATTGTAGTATAGGCTGAATGGCACTTTTCAAAATTATTAATTTATTGTGCGTAGATAAATCAGAATTATGCGCTTTTTCCACAATATTTATATATAGATATGTATATACAAGAATCTAAATTAGGAGGAATTTTAGAGTTGGATTCAGAATCAGGATTGCCCCGTGTTCCAGAATATTTATTTATATAATATGTATCTGTGAGATTCTGATTTTAGAGTTGGTTTCAAAATCAGGATTATACGCTTTTTACAGAATTTGTATAATAAATATTAATACTTATATATTTCAAGACTCTAGTTTTCTTAGTTTTTCAGTTATCTTGCTGACGGACAGACGGTCGAGCAAAGCTTAATGATCGACTTAGAATTTGATTCTGCTCCATTCCATACCTTTAAAGGCTAGCTTATTTCAAGGTGTTACAAACGGAGGAGCAATTTTAATATACCCAATCCTTATAATTGTACAATGTATGGTATAATGAGAACACGCGTCTAAAAAACAAAATTAATATTTTGGAAAAACGAATTAACGTAATGAAAAGTGTTATCGATAAAAGCTAAAAAGATGACAACAAATGCAACATGATCATCTCAGGTTTGCCACCAAAGATTGAAAATCTAGTTGAAATGTTCCTGAAAATTTGGGAAGAAACTAAACACTTTATGCTAAAAAAGAAAACGAGTGAACGTGTTTTTACTTTGGAACTCAGTATTAATCTAAGCTGCACTATCACGCAATCCAAATCAAAAAAACGCAAATACTTGTTGTCTAAGGACAATATCATCTACACCAGGAAGGCAGAAAATACTAAGGTTTTTAAGATTGACAATTATAATATTTCATTTGTTACAAATAAGTTCTCTACCTTATAAGTTTTATATAACAGGTTTTCTAATTTGAGTGATATGATTTCTAAGTGGCATTTCGGCCATTTGTAGTATGTCATGATCTGTCATTTTGTTTTCATTGTATTCAGTAATGTTTAGAATTTCATCATGCAGAGAATACGCAAGAACAACGTTTACAAATTATTCAATTTTATTATCAAAACAATCGTTCTCCAATTGCAACTTTTCGTGCGCTTTTGCCATTTTATGCTTGTAATAATCGTCCAACTGTGCTCGATATTCGTCGAATTATTGAAAATTTCGAGCGTACATTTTCTTTACATAATGTTCAAGTGCCAATAGAACAAAGAACCGCTCGAAGTAATGAAAATATTGCTGCCGTTCAGGCAAGTATTGCTGCAGACCGCAATTTGTCGATTCCAAGAGGTTCTCAAGAATTGGGACTGTCTCAAACCACAACCTGGCGGATTTTGAGAAAGGATTTGGGCTTGCATTCGTATAAAATTGTTATCACTCAATCTGTTATCTATCACTCATTGAACCACCGTAAAAGCGGTGAATTTACTGATTTTGTCTTGGAACAACTTGAAAACCATAACGATTTTTTTAAGAAAATCACCTTCTCCGATGAGGCTCACTTTCATCTGAGTGGTGCGGTAAATTAACAAAACTGTCGATTCTGGTGGGAAGAAAATCCACAAATTATTCATGAACAACCATTACATTTACCTAAATTGACAGTTTGGTGTGGTCTTTGGTCTGGTAGAATCATCGGTCCGAACTTCTTTCGAAATGAAGTTGGTAACACCATTACTGTCAATGGAGAGCGGTATAGATCGATGATAACCAACTTTTTATGTCCGAAATTGGAAGAAGTTGATCTTGACAACATCTGGTTCCAATTAGACGGGGCTACGTGCCACACAGCACGTGCAACAACCGAATTATTCCGAGAAAAGTTTGGAGATTCGATTATTTCAAGAAATTGTGATATTGAATGGCTTCCAAGAAGTTGTGATTTAACATCATTAGACTATTTCTTGTGGGATTATTTGAAGTCATTGGTCTTTAGCAATAAACCAGACTCTCTCCAAGCTTTAGAAGTCAATATTGAACGTGCTATTCATGACATATGACTTGATTTGATCATCTAAGGTTTGCTCGAATGTTGGGTTCATCGAATTCGTTAATGCAAAAGAAGTCGTGGAGGTCATTTAAATAACGTTTTATTCAGAACTTAATTGTATCGATTGTACTTCAAAATTAATATAAACATTTGAATTTCCTTAACAATTAATGTGTTTTTTTATAAAGAAATCATATCACTCAAATTAGAAAACCCTGCATTTTTATTAATTTTTTGCTCTAACTTAGTAAACAAATAAATAAATTCTATAGTTAATAATCCACAAATAATTTTACAACTTTTTTACACTAACCAAAAAAACAATGAATTAAGTCTACTAGATCCAAACATAACATTAAAATTTTTACTAAAAGCTTTTGTAACTTCAGATCCTGTTTTTCATATTAAAGGTAACACCCAAGCGAATTTTGAAAATACATCAATAACAGTTAATAAAAATGTATAACCGTCATTATATTTTTTAAACATTTTTAAGTCACATAAAAATATTTTCCATAACTGATCAATTCTTTGTAGTAGATAGTGGTTTCTACGAATTTTTTTCGTTATTGGATAGTATGTACTGGTTGACTTTTTCACCAAGCTTAAATTTCTTTTTCCTTTTTTTAATGCATTGTGAAGTTTACTAATAGAGCCATGACAATTATCTGTGTTTTTATCGTAAAATACTTTAACTACCTTTAAGTTGACATTACTCGTGTTAGTTTATTGATGTGTTTTTTAAAAGACTGAAAATATTTAAATTATACCTAGGCATTTTATATCATTTTATTGAACTGACATTGGATACTATAGGTTAGAAAATAATAAAGTGTATTTACCAAAAAAAATTTTTATTTTTTTGCTTTTTCACTTTCACTGAACTTGATGCTATATGTATGCTATATGTTTTTTAAATACCTTATTTCTTCCCATGCTTAACAAAAAAAATGATTCTATTACATTTCTTTTCTATTATTTTCTTTTTTAAAAACTAACCTTAAGATTAACTGTGAATAACGAAAATATATTTTATTCGATAAAAGCTTTTAACCGTAAACAAAAAAAAAAGTTAAAATCTTATCTACTTGAAAAAAACCACAATTATCTTGTTAATGGTAAACCGTCTTTTTTTTTATTCGTTCTTTTAACTCAATACAGCTCTTTTAACTCAATACAGTAAAAGCAACAGAAAACAAGCATTTTTTCAAGGCCATTTTTTTCAGTTCTCATAGTTTTTATTGTTTTATATATTGATTTGAATACCGAAGTGTCCTCTGGAAATTCTTATTCAGCCATACACATTGAAATTCTTGTATTATTTAGAGGGTAGAGTGTTCTTTAACTATTGGTATCAACTATCAGTACATTGTAAAATTCATTTTCGATTAATATAAAATTTTTAAGATAAATCACGAGTTTTATTTTTATCAACTAAAATAAAACAAAAGAAATAATTTTCTTTACATTGCACAAATTGTGAGACTACTGACGGTTACTATATTTTAGCATGCAAAAATACTTAATCATACATACATATGATGTATGATGGAATTGTATGTACCTATGTGCCTGTGAGATTACGTAATTTTGTGTATTATATTGAGAATGCATCGGTTAACAGTTTGCCTAACAAAACAAGATTAATTTCAAGGTTATTGCAAAATAAACTTTTATTACCAAACCTTATGTACATAATGTATGTATGTAAGTATGTATACCTGATTTTTCATTACAAATAAAAATAATTTCAATAAATATTCGTTAGAAATTTACAAAAGAAAAATGATTAAAAATAATAATTTCAATATGTATGAAGGTGTGCATACGGAAAAATTAAAAAATTGACTGTGTAAAGGTTTTAATAAAACTATTATATTTTGTTGTTATTGTTAATCATTGTATGAATCTAGTTAGCTTCTCGTTGGTTAATGCACATTTAAACTAAAGTTTAATTTCAGAATTTCAAATTCCTTCTAAAAACAAACCACTTTTAACATAAACTTCAATAATATTTCCTCATAAAAGTATAACACCAACTAATTGCATATTCCGTAATAAATCATAAAGAACAATTTTTATTACTTTATTAATTTATTAAATAATTTTTCCCAATAGATTTAGTTGAACAAAATATCAAACAAAAATAAAAATCGAGAAACATAAAAAAACTCCAATCACAGAATGAACGGATGCACAACAAGGTTAACCAGTTACAAACAGCAACAACCAGTTCCAACATCTCAAGGAAGGAAAAAGACATCAAAATTTCTAAAAACAAAAGAGATCTAAAAACAAATAAAACCTCTTTTGAATTTTTGTTTTAACGGTTCTTTAAGTTTTTTTTTTTGTTCTCTTTCTAATGGTATTGTCCGTTTTTCGGTATTGTCCGTATTTCGTTATTTTAAAGATATTTTGTATGATTTTTGTTGTATGTACCAATCGGATTAGGTCCGCACTAGTTAAGGAACTGATTACTGCGAATTAATACATGCATTACCTAATCTATTACCAAAATGTAGATTTGGCATTACATTTTATTACTTAAGAATTAGTTACTGTACTAGTTGTCGGTAATGAGTTAGGTAAGAAGTTCAATAAAAAAAATTTGGAAAAAATAAATGCTTATTTATTATTTACTTTTTGTTTTGTTTTTTCTTTATTAGATGTCCAATTATAAAGTAATGTTATAATATTAAATTTTAAGTACAACTAGTGTTCCCCCGAAATTCGAGGTGTTTTAATAAGCATCAATAATAAGAATTCGGAGAAGAGTATATAGTTTTTTATGGTTTTATATACAGTTATAGTTTATATACAGTTTTTTATGATATATACAGTGTATAGTTTTTTATGATTTTATTTAAAACGTAACAATATAATTTTCAATAATTAATGCCTTTATGAATTTAATATTTCTTTGCAAAAGATATTTTTTTAAAAACATGGTTTTTATTATCTTTTAGAATACGCCCCTGATTTATTGAATATTGCAAAATCAATATATGTATACCTATTATTTATATTATAAGATGCATTTTATAAGATGCTCCTGATTTATGTAGTAATATTGAAAATTTTATTAAATTTTACATGTTAAATTTCATGTTTACTCAACTAAAAAATCCTAAAATGACAAACTATCATTTTAAAATTTTGTTTATGTATGTAGAAAAAAAAGCAAAGAAAAAAATGTTAAATTTAAAATTTAATGGAAACAAACGAACAAAAAAAGAGCGTCTTATTTGTATATATAATAGATATATATTATACTATACCAACAAATAGATGTATATTTATAAGGGTTTTTTTTTAAAATGCAAAATTAATAATGAAAATCCGAAATTTTGAATATTGTAATATTCTAATATAATATTGTAAAATAGCTGGAAAAATATTGGTATTGTAAGATAACTAAACTGAATATTTATCATTAAAAAAAAAGTGAAAATCGGTTGGAAAGTCATTGAGTAAACGGGTTTTAAATGTCTATCATTTATAGATTAAACTACTAAAAAAGCATAAGTATAAGTAAACGGGTATAAGTAGAAAAATATAGCTTTTGTGAGAGTTTCCTCAGTTTTATGAACAATTTAATTTTAGTAAATTTATTCAAATACGTATTATGTAAAAAAAATTTTAAAAATTACTTCTTTTATTTTTTTTAATTTTAAATATTTGCAGTAGCATCTACATTCTGTTTAAGAAATAAAAATTTATTACCTATAGAATATTCTGAATTTTGATTTGTTTGTTTATGTTTACCGTTCATAAATATAATTATTGCTAATAAAAAATAATAAATTCATAACTACTTACATTTTTACCCATATATTCATTCATATATGTTCTATATTATGGCTGAACTTCTGATTGTTACATTGTTATATTATCAGTGGCTAGATTTTTAAAAAAATTAAGAAAACGTTGCATAGCAAAATTGAAAATTTAAATAAAAATATTATTGCAATTTTATAATGTTCTTTATTTCTATTTAAAAATGCAACCCTTTAAAAACTTTGATTTATACACTGCCTTGTTTTTTCTTTCTTTTCATAGCATAGCATTTTAATATTTCTCTTTTTCTATCTGTTATGTACGTAAATATCAGATGTACGTTTCTTTCTTTGCGTAACATTTTAATATTTCTTTTTTCTATCTGTTATGTGGGTAAACATCAAATGTGTACGTATATATAAGAAATATATTTTAAAAATATTTAAAACGAGGAAGAATACAGTTGCCTTTGTCAACTCTTAGATACCCGTACGAACCGTTAGAATGTTCACAGCCTGTCACTCTGCTCACAATATTATTTTTTTAATATTTTAGTATTTTAAAATAATTTGGGTGAATTTTATAATTTCTAGAACTATGGGTTGTACATATATTAAAACTATATGTTTATATGTACATTCTTCAAAAGCAGATTCTAACCTTTCACATAACGATTATCAATCCAAAACTTTTTCAAATATTCAATAGTACCATTTAATACTAAGCGGTAAATCGTAAATGTATATTAAATTTACTTAGTACAAAATAGTAAATATAATTTTAAATATTATATTATATTATATTTAAATATTCCATTGACAGAATAATTTCTTATAAGTACAATAAAATACATATATGTATGTAAATACAGCGCTATATAATATACATCTATACTCTTAACATTCATTCCCTAGTGACATATAATATATGTAAATAAACATGATATTATATAAGTATGTATATATATTAATATCTTATAAATAAAAATTCTTCAAGCAACCGTTATGTTGTTTATTTATTTACATTTTTATATACTACGCATTATATCCTCAACAATTTCAAATTATCAAGTAAAACAAAATGGAAAAAATTCGTTAAAGAAATTTGTTAGAAAATTTGAAAAAATCAAGTAACATTTTCGTCAATTATAAAGTAACTCTATATTATTAAAAAAAGTTGTTAACAGAAATAAGAGTATAATGTTGAAGCTTTAATTTTTGTGTATTACTTCAAAAAAATTTTAACAGGTGTTCAAGTTACAGGTGTTTAAAAATAGGAAATTTTCAGTTTTTGACCTCTTACAGCTCCTAAACGGGGAGTGATACAAAAAAAATTTTTGAAATGACTCATACTTATTTTCAAAGATCTAACTTCTGTCATTTCAAGTTTCCAACTTAAACCGTTTAGAAGATAGAAGGGTTGAAGGATTTTGCAAAGTTTGAGTAAATTAAGACACCGTATGCCACAAATATATATTTATTGTATATATACTTTAAAGCTAATAAAAGTAGTAATCGTTTGGCGTTTTCAAAATGAAAATATACCTTATACAACTTGTGCTATAACAATTTAAATATAGAGCTTTTTTGAACCTTTGGGGAGCTGTAGCTCCGTAACGGGTGGGGCTACACAGAAAAGTTATTTAAAAATAAAATTAATATTTTTGTGAGATCTATGAGTAGTTAAAATTTCATAGCTCTATTGCAAAAAAAATGTGGGGACCTAAAAGTTAGGTGTTCGAGTGCTACCCTAAGGCTTGGTCCAAACTCAACCAAAAAAAATAGGGAACCTACAAATTACTCCCAAAATATTTTGTGTAAATTTCAAGATTCTAGCTTTCTTAGTTTTTGAGTTAGCGTGCTGACGGACGGACGGACGTACGGACATGGCTCAAAAGTCTTAGAATTTTTTTCTGATCCGATCCATACCTTTGAAGGTATATCTAGCTCGCTTATTTCGAGGTGTTACAAACGAAGGAGTAATTTTATTATACCCGATCCTATCGTACGGGTATAAACAATCAAAGTAACATTTTTTGTTCTCTTTTTATTATTATTAACAGCTTTTTATTAACTTGGTTGGGTAAAGCATGGAATCTTAGAAGCCATTTTAAACACACTTCCCGTTGAGCTAGAGACTTGAAATTTTCTTCATTAGATCAGATCCCTATGAAAATGCATGATTTTAAAATAATAATAGCGAAAAACATTAGAGAAATTAGCTTAATTTCAAAATTAAATTTTCATACAAAGATATAACAGAATTTTTAACAGAATTATTACAGAACCAAAATAAAACATTTTATCTAAATTTACTAAACTCACCAATACCAATACCAATACGTATACGTAATACATAAATGTTTTTTTTTCTATAAGAGACTATTGTTTTTTATGTAGACCATTGCATTGTATCCGTACATATACATAGGTACATACTTCAAAATATGTAATAATATGTGCTTCTAAAATATTTTTGGTTTGAAAGATATGAATGTGTAAACAAATTAATGTGCCGCACTTGAGAACACAGTGTAAAATTTAATATGCATTTACTTAAAATTTAGTAAGCAAGTGCTAAATTTAAGTTTTTTTTCATCAAATCAATTGATTTTTAGTATACATTTTTATTTATAAAAGCAATGTGTTTATTTATAATATTTATATAAATATGTGTTTTTCCTTTCTTAATTATAATTAAAATAGGGCTTTTCTTTCGAAACTCTTAACATATTAAAATCGCATATTATGGCCCTAACATTGATATCTAAATTGGGAGCTGCCTTTAAATTAAGATCTATTAGGGAATGATGATCTGCACCACTAATGCAAATTTTCTGAAGTATAAAAACTAAGAATATATTTCCAATTACGTAAAAACATTAAACAACAAAAAGAATATATTAAAAATAAGAAATCCAGTCTTTTTTAAAAATAGTAAATAACAACAATATTTTTCTTTTCAATAACAATAATTATGAATTAATCATAAAATATATGTTATGTACATACATACATATATATCTACATCGTCTAGAAAAAGCAAAATAATTTTTTTTTAATTCAAAAACAGTAGCATTTAGAAGTAAGCAAATTAATATATTCTCAATTACATACTTTTAAAACCAAATTTTTTTACTACATATGTATGTAGGTACAAACATGTACAAAAATGGTATGCATATTTTTATGTGTGCTGTACTATTCAAAATCTGCTAACACAGTCACACCAAATTCCCAAATTCCCAACTATTATTATTTAGTTGATTCATCGATTTATTATTTTTTAATATGTAGGCAACAGTTATATTTATATAAATGGACAGTAAATATAAACAAAAAAAAAATTTTATGTATGCATATGAATGGACGGTAAATATAAACGAACAAAAAACAAGTAAATGTAATAGTAAGTCGATGCAACCGACTTATTAATACCCTACACCTGAATAATTCGAATTAAATTAAAAATCCATAAGTGTTTTTGGCAGCTGCTTGAACTTCTTCCCTTTTCTGTCTTATTCAACTCGAATTTCAAGAACGTAAAAGAGGCATCCGCTTGGGATATGCTTGACACCCTTGTATAAAATTTTAAGTTTCTATCTTAATTATTTTCGAAGATTGGTAGTCCTTGGGAGGTTTGTGTCAGCTACCCGAATTGCCACTCCAATTCATCGAATCCATCTCAGGAACATAAAGAAAACTTGCCAGAACACCATTCTATTAAATTTAAAGGTTCTACTTTTGTTGGTTTTGGAGATATGCTCGTTGCTCTTGTGCTCGTCCGGAAGTTTCCAAAATACGAACCCATGGTTCAAATTCTTTCAAATGTCAGTTTCCAATTTTACAGAAAAGGAAACATAACAGAACACCTTTGTACTAAAAATAAAAGTTCTATCTTTGTTGGTTGTGGAGATATACTCGTTTGCTCTGGGGCTCGTCCGGAAGCTTCCAAGATTTGAACCCATGGACCAAATCCTCACAAATTTCAGAAACATAAATCAAACATGAAGGAACACCATTCTGCCTAATTTAAAGGTTATATCTTTGTTGCATTTGGAAATAATATCATTTGCTCTGAGGCTCGTTCGGATGCTTTCAAAATCCGAACCCAAGGACCAAATCCTCTCAAATTTCAGAGGCCTAAATCATACATGAAAGAACACCATTCTGCCAAAAGTAAAGGTTATATCTTTATTGGTTTTGGAGATAATCTCATTTGCTCTGGGGCTCGTTCGGAAGCTTCCAAAACCGAACCCATGGACCAAATCCTCTTAAATTTCAGAGACATAAATCAAACACGAAAGAACACCATTGTACCAAATTCAAAGGTTCTACCTTTGTTCGTATTGGATATAATCTCATTTGCTCTGCGGCTCGTTCGGAAGCTTCCAAAATTCGAATCCACGGTTCAAATTCTTTCAAATTTAAACCCATGGCCAAATCCTCTCAAATTTCAGAGACCTAAATCAAACATGAAAAAACACCATTCGGCCAAATTTAAAGGTTATATATTTGTTGTTTTTGGAGATAATCTCATTTGCTCTGGGGCTGCTTCGGAAGCTTCCAAAATCCAAACCCATGGACCACATCCTCTTAAATTTTAGAGACATAAATCAAACTGGAAGAAACATCATTATAAAAAATTTAAAGGTTCTATCTTTATTGGTTTTGGAGATAATCTCGTTTGCTCTGGGGCTCGTTCGGAAGCTTCCAAAACCCGAACAAATGAATCAAATCTTCTCACATTTCAGAGACTTAAATAAAACATGAAAGAACACCACCCTGCCAAATTTAAAGGTTATATCTTGTTGGTTTTGGAGATAATCTCATTTGCTCTGGTGCTCGTTCGGAAGCTTCCAAATCCAAACCCATGGACCAAATCCTCTTAAATTTCAGAGGCCTAAATCATACATGAAAGAACACCATTCTGCCAAAAGTAAAGGTTATATCTTTATTGGTTTTGGAGATAATCTCATTTGCTCTGGGGCTCGTTCGTAAGCTTCCAAATCCAAACCCATGGACCAAATCCTCTTAAATTTCAGAAACATAAATCGAACGGGAAGGAACATCATTGTACAAAATTTAAAGGTTCTATCTTTGTTGGTTTTGGAGATAATCTCATTTGCTCTGGTGCTCGTTCGGAAGCTTCCAAAATCCAAACCCATGGACCAAATCCTCTTAAATTTCAGAGACATAAATCGAACGGGAAGAAACATCATTGTACAAAATTTGAAGGTTCTATCTTTGTTGCTTTTGGAGATAATCTCGTTTGCTCCGGAATCATTCGGAAGGTTCCAGAATCCGAACCCATGTACGAATTTTGTCCAGATTCGAACTTAGCCTTTCTTTCGTAATTAGTAACCTACTATATAAATTTCATCAAGATAGCATCATTATTTTTTGAGTTATCGTGCGTACGGACGGACGGACGGACATTGCTAAATCGACTCTGGCGGTGATCCTGATTCAGAATATATATACATGTCTATACCTAACTCGCTTCCTTTTGGTGGTTACAAACACCATACCAAAGTTAATATACCCTATACTTTAAGTGTAGGGTATAAAAAAAGTGTGTACATATACATAAGAAATAGACTTTAAGTGTAGGGTATAAAAAAAGTGTGTACATATACATAAGAAATAGACTTTAAAAATATTTAAAAACAATCAAAGTAACATTTTTTGTTCTCTTTTTTCTATTCGTTTTTATTTTCCTTCGCATTTTACTTTTTTTTTGTTTTTTGTTATTTAGGAACGCTAAGTATTTCTTTTATATTTTTTTAATATTAAATTTATACAGTCTATTTAAAGAAATAGAAATTATTAGCTAAGAACAGTCTGAATTTTTTTTGTTCGTTTATGTTTAGCGTCCATTCATATGCATAATTGCACACAAAAACATAATTATTGCTATTAATTGATATTATCTTACTTTAAAATAAAAAATAATAAATCTATAACTAATACCCATAAACTCATTCATATATCGATTGGAAAGCATAAAAGATAGCATACAATTCATAAAATGTTATAGTGTTGTATTATTTCTCGTATATTGTGCCAAGATTTTTAAAAAATTAAGAACACGTTACATAGCAAAATTGAAAATTGAAATAAAAATATTATTGAAATAATGCTCTACTTAAAAATGCGACCCTTTAAAAACTTTGATTTATACACTACCTTGTTTTTTCTTTCTTTTCATAACAGAACATTTTAAGAGTTCTTTTTTCTATCTGTTATGTACCTAAATATCAGATATACGGTTTTTTTCTTTTCATAGCATAACTTTTATTGTTTATTGTTTTCTATCTGTTACGTGGGTAAATATCTGATGTACATTTCTTTCTTTTCATAGCATAACATTTGTTGAAATAACATTTAACTTAACAGTAGGGCACGTTACTCAGTAGCAGCAACTTGTATTTTACTATACATATTTAGATAGTACACTTGGTATATTTTTTTATGGTTGCCATAGCAATAATATATAGCACACTTGTTATAATTTTTCTATGGTTGCCATAGCAAATGCTGCAAAACTTTTTTTGTTATATTTTTCAAACAAATTTTTACTCTATCCATAATAATATTCTGTCTCTTTATTTGTCGCTTTCTTTACAAAATCTTCACACCGTAAGTTCTACGCACCTTTTATGTAAAACAATAAAAATTGGCTGTGCATATAAGGTTTAAGATTTAGAAAATAAAGATCATAAAAGAAGCATAAAATTAAGAAAATGTTACACATTCAAAATTTAATTGAAAATTGCGATTTTATAATTTAAATTGTGCTCCTTTAAAAGTTTGGTTTTACGCACTGCTTTATTTTTTTATAATTTCTACTTAAAAATGCAACCCTTTAAAAACTTTGATTTATGCACTGCCTTGTTTTTTCATTCTTTTCATAGCATAACATTTTAATTCTTTTCTATCTGTTACGTACCAAATATCAGATGGACGTTTCTTTCTTTTCATAACATAACATTTTAATATTTCTTTTTTCTATCTGTTATGTACGTAACTATCAGATGTATTTTTTTTTCTATTAAAATCATAATATTTTAATAGTTCTTTTTTTCTATCTGTTATGTGGGTAAATATCAGATGTGTTCGTATATATAAGAAATAGACTTTAAAAATATTTAAAAACAATCAAAGAAACATTTTTTGTTCTCTTTTTTTTCTATTCGTTTTTATTTTTCTTCGCAGTATTACATTTTATTTTTTTTAGTTTTCTATTATTTAGGTGCGCTAAGTATTTCTTTAATTTTTTTTTAAATATTAAATTTATACATACAGTCTATTTAAAAAATAAAAATTATAACATATAGAACATTCTGAATTTTTTTTTGTTCGTTTATGTTTACCGTCCATTCATTTAAATATAATTGTTGCTATTAAAAAAACTACATACATATATAGCCATATATTCATTCATTTACCTACATATCTACATATATTATGGTTTAAACTTCTAATTGTTACATTATATTATATTATATTGTGGCAAAATTTTTAAAATATTAAGAAATTGTTTCATAGCAAAATTCAAAATTTAAATAAAAATGTTATAGCAATTTTATAATGTTCTTTATTTCTACTTAAAATGCAACCCTTTAAAACTTTGATTTATACACAGCCTTGTTTTTTCTTTCTTTTCATAGCATAACATTTTAATATTTATTATTTTTTATCTGTTATGTACGTAAATATCAGATACATTTTTCTTTCTTTTCATAGCATAACATTTGTTAAATTAACATTTAACATAATAGTAGGGCACGCTAATCAGCAGCAGCAGCTTGTCTTTTATTATATTTAGATAGATAGATATTATGATATGTAAGAATTTATTTCGTTTAAAATATTTAAAAAAAAACTAAAAAAAAAAAATTAACTCGAATCGAACTTGCAAACTCAAAAAGTTCGTAAGTTTAAGAGTCGTCAACTCTACCACTGCACCAAACACTCGACTGAAAATATTATGAATATATTCAGCTGTATTGTGAAATTCCTACAATGCAAACTATATTTTAAAATTTTGTTTATGTATTTAAAAAAAAAGAAAAAGCAAAAAAGCAAAATTTAAAATTTAACGGTATCAAAGAGCGTCTTACTTGAATATGTATATTATAGGTATATATTATACTTTGTATAAAACTATATGATACATTTGTATATCCTTTACATGTGTTTTTTATAAAAATGGAAAATTAATAATGAAAATCAGAAAATTTTGGAAAAATATCGATATTATAAAATGCTGTACTGAATATTTATCATTTAAAACTGAAAAAATTAAAGCCGGTTGGTAAATCATTGAGTAAAAAGGTTTTAAATGTCTATCATTTACAGATTAAATATTATGATTTTGTTCAAACACCATAGCAGAGTGCTGTGTGGTCCTATTATTTTAAGTTATAAGATTTAATATATCAAATTTAAAAAGAAAAAAAAGAAAAGTTAAATATAAAACAAACTAATTTACAAATTAAAATTTCAAATCCCTCAGGCTCAGGCCAAAAATAATATATAAAATATAATAAAATAATGTAAACAAAATATTAAATATAATTATAATTGAATACTTGTACCGAAATGGTCCATATGCTAAAGCTAACAGGTTCCTAAGAATATCGGCAGAATATAATACCTGGACAATATAATATAAAAAAAAAATTAAATTAACAATTAATTACATTAAATTAATTAAATTTTAAATATAGTTTTTTTTTTTTTTATTTTTCTTTCATAACAAGATTTGCAAATATGTTCTCCTTACTTATGTTACATTAATTTGTTAGTTAATTAGTATTATCTGTTAGTGACTTACTATTATTACATTTTAATTAGAAAGTAAGGTTAGTCTAATTTTTTAAATTTAAATACTTTAAGATCTGTAATAAACTTTAATTCTTCTAATAACTCGTTGTAAGCTTTCGGACAATTGTATATGCAATTGTTTTTTTCATTATATGTTCTAAAAAGTAAGAGGTGAAAATTTGATTTGTTTCGAGTATTGCGGCTGTGTATGTCTAGATTTCTATTTAAAATAAAATTATGTTTAATTTGGTTGTTAGTAATTTTGAAGTCAGTTTTAAGGAGCTCAAGTGAAATAATATTTTTTAAACTTATATACTTTCAGTATATAAACGATCGGTAGGATATAAAATTGGTAACCCTAGGGCTTTGAGCATTTCTTGTGCATTATGTATAATTTGTTTAAAATTTGGGAAGCCCGGCTCCATATAGATATAAGATAACATATGTGCGATTTAATATAACCGGAATAGATGAAAATGGCTTCATCGGAAAAGTAGTTACGCAGCCTACGCAATTTTTTCTATGTGAAAACTCCAGTTGGATTTGCTGTCAATTATTAAACCTAGGTAATAAAGTTTTTTTACAATTTCTACCTTAACATTTTTATACTGGAAAGAATTTCCAATATTGCATAACTTATTTTCAAACATTATTATCTTAGTTTTGTTTAAGTTTAAAAGACGCCGATCTACATTATATTAATTGATGGTCATGTTGAATGGATGTGCGAATAATTTCTTCAGAGTTCTCAGCGTATTTTAAAACCGCATCATCGGCAAATAACTGAAAGTTGCCCTTTAGATTCAAATGAGTAATATCGTCAATATGTTGCGGCATTCCCCTTGTAATCGTTTTCTCTTGACTGAAATTTTTATTTACCTTTAATATTTGTTTCCGATTTTATAGAAATGATTTAGAAAAATTTAATGGGGCGATAGTAAAATTTAGTTTTGATAATTTTAAAAGTAGGATATCGTGGTCAATCGAATGCTTTCTTAAAATCGAGAAAGACACAACTAACCATTTTCCGATTGTCGGTGTGTTTTGAAATAAAATCATTTAAAAAAAGACAAGCAGCTGTAGAAGATTATCATAAGCTGTAGATTAGATTTTTCCTCAAAGCCAAATTGATTTACACTCAATATGGGATTATTGATTATAAAGGATTTTAGTCTATTTTTAACCACTTTTTCAAAAGATTTTTCCTCAAAGCCAAATTGATTTACACTCAATATGTGATTATTGATTATAAATGATTTTAGCCTATTTTTAACAACTTTTTCAAAAATTTTGGATATGGCATGTAAGACAGAGATTAAAAATATTAAGACGTCGAGCTGTAAACAAACCTAATGAAATATATGGAAGTGGTATAAGAAGAACAGCTATAGAAAGAAGTCACTCAACCACCTTAACTCATTCAAAGCAAAAGAAACGTAAAACTAAGAGTAAACGGAGAAAAATTCAAAAACGAGATATCTTTTATTAAAAACATAAAATGAATGGATGTATGGAATCAGAATTAGATTTATTTACTAGCTCACCAATACAAGCAAGTATTTTAAAATCTTAACATGTGTCATACAATCATACAATATTGCTTCTTTGGATTGTCCTTCAACAATAGAATTCGTTTCATTAGGCCATTGCGACACATACATGGATTTATCTTCAACATACATAAAACTCAAAATTCAGATTTTAAAAAAAGATGGAACACCATGGTTTGATGACAAAACTGCAGGTGGAAAAACCCTTCAACAACCCGGTGTGGTTAATAATCTATTACATTCTCTGATCAAGCAGTGTAATGTACAACTCAATGGTAAAAATATTACCCCGTCAGGTGGAAATTACCATTGCAGAGCTTATATTGAATCTCTCTTAAATTATGGAACTGATGCTGCAACCACTCATTTAGAATGTGCTGGATGGATATTAAATAAGTAAAATATAGATAAATCTGATAATAATGGTTCAAAGGAACGTCATAAACTATATCATAATAGTAATATTGTTGAACTTATGGGAAAACTTCATGTAGATAATATGTTTAATCAACCTACACTTTTAATAAATAACGTGGATATTCGAATACTTTTTACGCTAAAAAACCAGATTTCGTCTTATTTGCCGATGACTCTGATGAATCCCAATTTAAAATTTTGGAAGCTAACCTATTTATGCGACATCTAACAATAAATCCTAGCGTATTATTATCCGATAATGTAATTTCAGAAAAATCAAATGCTAAATATCATTATAAAAGAGAGGAAGTAAAAAATTTTATGATTCCTAACAAGAGCTTTTCTATTTCGTTAGATAATGTTTTCATTGGTCAATTACCAAATACAATTATTTTTTGTATGGCCGAAAATGCTGGATATTCGGGAAAACGATCAAAAATCCATATAATTTTAAAAATTTTGATATTTCACAATTTATGCTTTATGTTAATGGTGTGCAAGTGGCAAATGCAGCAATAGAAACAAGTTTTCCTGACGATAATAATTGCGATACAAGAGCTTATCATACAAAATCTATGTTTACAAGTGGTTCCTTTTTATTGGCTTTTTTGATTTAACACCAGATGCATCAGGTAATGAAATATGTCAAGAATTACTTAATCAAGGAACTGTACGAATGGAGGCAAGATTATTAAAACCAACTTCATCAGTACTAACATCTCTAGTTTATGGAGAATTCGATGCAAACGTGCAAATAGATAAAAATCGTAATGTCTATGCAAATCTATAAATAGCTCAATACTTACATACTTTAAATTAATCAAATATTACACACCACATAGCAAACATGTCTACACAAGTTTGTGCACTCATCGATTTGACGTTTTGTTCTGAAGATAGCGAATTTGTTTTTGTTATGTTAATGTTACATTAGCGAGAATAAAAGAAAATTGTAAAATAATCACTAAAGAAATAAAATACAAATTTCATACAAAAGATTTCATACCAAATGCTATTGAAAGCTATAAATTCGGAAATGTATTTAACGAACAAGCAAACAAAGAACTTGTCACATTAATAGAGAAATTTGATATAATTTTAACAAACGGTCGTTTCAACAAAGATTTTCTAATACACTACTTAAAAGGAAATACAAAAACTTATGATTTTGCTTCTTTTGAGCAAGACTAATAAGCATTATGAATACTCTTCAAATTAAAAATGTATTGACATGCAATCATCAAACAAAGAAATTTTTTAAAGGAGTTTTTCCTCTAGATAAATTTCCTAAACATATTCGAAAACCCGCATTTCTAGTAGTAAATACAAATGTTCATACCAAGCCAGGTAAACATTGGATATGCATTTTTGTGCCTGGAAATGGTTGGGTAGAATTTTTCGATTCTTATAACAAACTTCTGTTCAGAAAGAACTTCGCCAGTTTTTAAAAAACATTTCAGAAAACTCCTGCACTGTACGCGACTACAAAAGATTACAGAGTGATTTTTCAGAAGTTTGTGGTCAATATTGCTGCGTATATTTGTTGTACAGGTGCAAAAGTCATAGTATGTCAAGATTTTTGGATATTTTTGGTGATTCAAATGATTCTGAAATATATATAACATTAAAGTAACGCAAAAATAAAAAAATAAACATATTGTTTAATTAAATTTTATTTTGTTTTAATAAATGCATGAATATATTTATATAATTTTTTACAGCACAACATTGCTTATGACTATCGGAATTTAAATGAAGTTTACAGAATGATTCATAATTTTTTAGTTTGGTTAAAGATGGTATATCGTTATCCAAATTAATAATCTGGTTCCGTAAAGATTTTTCTAAAAACGATTTCTTTTGAAGTCCTTTTACATAAATTTTGTCGTAAGTCGAAAAACTTTCCATGAATGCAGGAATATCACCGTAATTAGTATGACCATTACTCCAATTCAAACCATTGCATATTCTTGGTTGTAATTTTTTTGTTTTCTTACTGCAAAATCAAGTTCTTCCTTAAGATACGGAGGTTTAAAATGGTATAAAATAGACATAATTGAGTGGTTATGTATTGTAGCCATTTCCTTAAGATAATGTTTTTTATGGTTTCCGATGACAAATTGCATCCCAAGTATCATTTGCCAAGAGTAAAACTCTAGAAAATTGGGAAAAGTTCTCATAAGACTCTCATAACACACTTGAAGACTCTCATAATATAATTCTAATTATAGCAAATTAATTTACTCTCTTCTTATGAGATAGCAATACTTATATTGTTAAAAATACTTTTACTCTTTTTATAAGAATTAAATTAACTCTTATAGAGTACTTATTATAAGATATCAACACTTACAGGGCTAAAAATTCTTTCACTCTTATAGTAAAACTATTTTTATACACTTCCATTAAGTGCAAAGAAATTTAAATTCTCACAGTCTTTTTTATGAGCTTACAACTCTATCTTTAACGGCGTAGAAGTTTTGTAACGAACAGACGGATGGACGTACAGAGTGAAACTAATAAGCACATTTTTTCAAAATATTTTTGGAAATGTGCTAAAAAGAAACAGACAAGTTAAGCAATAGCAAAATTCCAAGTGGCACGTTAGGAATAAAAAAAGAAGCACAACTACATACATACATACTAGTTCTATATCATAGTTGATGAACATATACATATATATATGTATGTATGTATATATGTCCATTCATACATACTAGAATAGTGCGGTTATTTATTATATATATATATGTCAGTGGCGTAACTACCTTGAGGCGAACTGAGCAAATGCTCAGGGCGCAAGGTTTTGAAGCGCACAAAAAATTGAAGTTTACTAAAAATTTCACTAAAAACTTAAAGCCAATTTCATTAAAAATTTAAAGAAAAATTCTACTAAATATTTAAAAAAAACATTTCTTCAAATTACAAAAAAAAGATTTGTTTAGAAAGATTAATATAAATATGTTCCATTACAATTTTTACTACATTTAACTTTAAAGAGATTGTACTGTCTACTACATTTTTGAGTGCACGTCTACATTTCAAATCAAATTTCAAATTTATTTCATTCATTTTCTAGCTGCATATATTTCATCTGCCGGCTATTTCGTGAGTGGAGAAAATTGGGTTTTTGACAATTTCATCCCTATGTACTCTTCGCAACTCTTATGATGAAATAAAAATTGAAGCCGTAGAAAATGCCGCTAAATGGGAAATAGAACCTTCTTTTAAAAATCTCCGAATTAGAAAAAGAAAAAAGTTTCATGATGAGTTGTGCGAAGACCACAGATTGTCAAGCGCAGAAGAAAAATTATTGGTTGTCAGTTGAAATTTAGCTTCGAGAGCATGAACAATGTTATTGATAAATATAATTTTTTACTTCCACAAAATATTATCACAATGAATGTAGATGAGATAAAAAAACAAACCAAAATTTTCCGAAATTATTATGCAGCTGATCTCACACCAGGATTTGAGATAGAGATGCTATGATTATTAAAGGAAACATTTGCATCACAATTATCTGAATTGAAAAACATTATGGATCTCCTCAATTTTTTGCAAATTAAACATATTTATATGGCTTCATCCTTCAGTGAAGATATAACAGTGTGTTCCGCATTACGTTCGTTTTCAAAACTGAAAATTATCAAAAATTATCTTCGAAATCCCAATTGTATTGAGATAGAAGATGTAGCACTACTCTCAATTGAAGCTGAAGAAGCTGATAAAATGGACATGAAAGAACTTATTGAAGATTTTGCATTTGCAAAAACAAGAAAGAAAAATTAAATGTGAGCTTACATTTAAAACAATTCATTTGTTGTTTTTTAATTGAATTATGCTGCTTTTTTGTGAATATTTTAATTTTTTTTTATAACTTTACTTTTGTTGTTAATAAATAGAGTTGAATTAAATTTTTATTTTTTAATTATAAATGTTATATATTACATATTATATACTTATATGTAGTATCAAAATTTACTGATTGTTTCTTTTTTACCAATGGTGACTAATTTTTATTTTCTGTCTGAAGACAATGATGTTCGAGCAAAAGCTCCGAAGAAGGGCGCAAAAACGTAGTTACGCCACTGATATATGTATGTAAATACATCTTAGATATAATAAAATATAGATTGGCAGTTTCTCTTTCACTCTAATGTATTTCATATTCAAGCATTTTCAGCCAAAAATTAACATGTTTTACTCTTAAAGCTGCTTAGATTTTGTACAATTTATGCGTAAAAGCATATAGAACAGTTTCTTCTAAAACCAAATATGTACATTCACAGACCACAGTACTTGTATTTATTTAGATTTTAGTTAAGTAGTATTAAGTAGTAGCAGAACAACAAGCAGGTTTAAAAAATATAGAAATATATAGAAATATATGGAAATATATATCTATCTATCTTTAAACCAGAAGATAACAAAACTGGCATAGAGAATTTTAGAAAAATCTTCGCTTTATTAATTTTGAAATTAAGCATTTATTTTGATTCAGATAATTGAACCAGTTATATATTAAACTAAATTGTTAGAGAAAACTTCATACTCCAGTTTTATGTATGCAGTGCTTTGTGACATATTATTTTGATATGACAAAATGAGATTCAATCCCATATTATCAATTTATAAAAATACTGTTCACCAATAAATTGTAACATTATTACTTTTTTATTTAAAAGAAAGAAAATTGTTGATTCCCTTGTTTTATGAAACAAAAATTACAAAATATTAAAAAGGTACTATTATCACAGTTCAATAAAACCTAATGTATAAAATTAAAGGTAAAATATCTGATAAGGGTTATATGTAAGTTATTTATTTGTTAAATTGTTTTCAAAATACGTTAATTTATAATTTTTTTTAATTAGAAAATATATATATGTATATACATATATTTAATTTTACAATGCCATTACAAAGAACAATTCATGATTTATAATAACAGTTCATTGTAAATAATCGGAATTCAATATTAAAACATCATTCAATATGAAATAATCAAACAAATTTTTATTTTACTTTGATTTCTGTAAATAAAAAAATTTAAAAAGCGCGAAAGTTTCTTTTTGCGGGAATATTTGCAGGGGAACTAAATAATGCAAAAACAGCTGTTACTCGAAAAGTGGCTGAAATTTTTTCTTTGTGTTGCCTGTCTATTAATATTATATCTATGATGTACATTGTATACAATTATCGTTCAAAAGATTAACTAAATTATTTAAAAACATTCACTTTATAAAAATCAAAATTTTCATTCAACTTATTTGAATAGACAATAAAAAAATATTTTAAGAAACAAAAAGAAAAAATTTCATGCTCAAATGAGTACCTATAAGTAGATATAAATGACAACATTGAGGTAATGAAAGAAATCCTTAAAAACAATAACTATCCAACTTTTGTCTACAATAAAATTACAATTAATGACTTTAATACAAAAATTCAGTAACGGCAAAATATAATACTGATAATTCTCGGTAATCATTGAATCAGAATAGTAACATTAAATAATATATTCATTGCATTTATCCAAAGAATTTGGACTGTTAGATTAATATGAGGTGTCCACTTTCAAAACTGTCTAATCAACTATATAAAAAAAAATTTGACAACGCTATTAAATTATTTATCAACTAATATATAATAAACACAGAAAACTTCTTGAGAAATCACATGAATTTCTATATATTTTTATATTTGAAATCTTAGAAGTTTTTCAAAATTACCAATTTGAACTAAGAATCCTTTTCAAAATTGACTTAAAAACAGATTATGTTGAGCAACAAAACTGTCTATTATTCTGTGATAGTATTGAATAGCTTTATTATACTCCTACAAAACTCTCTATTTTTTATATAAATAATTGGCGCTAAAAATTATGTCAGTTAAAGTATATTGGCGTCAATATTTATGATCTTCCATTCTTTGGTTGCATATGAACGTGTTTTATTTTTGAAAAAGTAAATTTTGTAATATTATAACTTAGTGCAATATGGAAGGAGTTAAAATTGTAGAATCTGAAGAAGGAAAAGGACGAAAAAGAACAGTAAATAAATCAAATTGGAAAGGAAAAAACGCAAAGTCTTTAAGCTAAGAAAAATAAATTTCCTTGTTTATATAACCACTAATATATTTACGATGATGATTTTAAAGGTACATAGCTCATGAACCTACTTTCATGCCAACATGTGGTCAGCAGACGAAAGCATTTAAGTGCGCTAAGTTATCTTCTTATGATGTCAAAAATTTTCATAAATGTTTTTATGAAAACAAAACAAAAATGGACCAAGTCAAATTTTTACTAAGCACACAGTACAGCAGAAACCTGCAAAAAATAAAAAAATGTGCAATGCTGTTACAACACATTATTTTATTAAAAAAAGCCTTAAGTAGGCAATACTTTCAAACAGGCGGAATCCCAAAAGAAAATAGGGTTGGAGACAGAAAATCAAGTAATTTTTAATTCATTTCAATTCACTTTACTGTACATTGCGTAATTCATTGCATTCATTTCAACTGTATGCAATTCATTGCATACAGTTGAATGCAAATTTTTACGATAGCAATTTAATACAAAACTTATTATAGGTATTTTCAGTGAGAAAAAAAGAAATGTTAAAAGCTTTATTGAAAGCTTAAAAGCTGTCGAATCACATTATACTAGAGAAAAAAGCAAGAGAATGTATATGTCCAGTGACAGCAGTATTAGAAAGCTGTGGCGATGCTATAATGATAAATGTCAATTACTTGAAACTAAAGTAAAATATGAATATTTTCGTTGTATTTTCGTAACAGATTACAACATTGGGTTTTCTTCACCAGCAACAGATGTTTGTTCAACCTGTCTTCAGCTTAAAACTAATGTGATAGATTGTTTACAAAATAAAGTTGAAGATATGACACGAGTCAGAGTTCATCGTTTAAAATATAAGGATTTTTATGAAATGCTAGGAAAGGACGAAGACAATGTTTTTAAGTTAAGTTTTGATTGCCAGAAAAACCTAATTTTACCAAAATTACCTGATCAATCAGCGTATTATACACGACAATTATATTTGTATAACTTTACAGTTTACAACTGATCATCGAAGTCGGACCAACATAAATATAATGTATTTATTTATACCTGGTTGGAAAATAAATTTCCACGAAGTTCGGAGCAAATAGCTTCTACGTTACATTATCACTTATCTAACGTATCTTTGGAAAATATGAGTCAAATTCAACTTTTTGCAGACGGCTGTCCTGGTCAAAACCAAAATTATACGTTGATAGGCATGTTGATAAAATGGCTTTAATGCGATGCACAAAAAGAAATAAAATCAGTTCAAATAACATTTCCAATAGTGGGTCATTCATTTCTTCCCCCCGATAAAATTAAAAAACGTGAAAATAGGACATTTTTGAAATTTTGAGGGGTCGTACGTCCGGAATCCTATAAAAAAATTTTCTGAGCAAGCTTACACTAATTCTAAAAGTTCTTTCTTGTCTCAAAATTTCAGGTTCCTATCTAAAGGCGTGCCGGAGTTATGAAAAAAGAAATTTCATGCAAAATGTGGTTTTCACATAACGGTAAATTTAAATAGTAAATAACAAAATATTACATAATTTTAATATTTTTTTATATAGATAATAAAATTTCCGGTCTTCTCGCGGTTTTAGATTGCAAAACTATTACGCAGAGCCTGAGATATGTACATCTGAAAATAGGTTTTTTCGCAATTTTGAAGAGCTCCAACTTTGGAACCCTTTACAACTAAAATAAACCTTTAACACACATAAAAATATAGTACTGTAGCTTTAATTTTTATATCTTGCAAAAGTAAAATGTGTACAGGTTCCTAAGTTACAGGTGTTTAAAAATAGCAAATTTTTAATTTTTGAGCCCTAATAGCTCATAAACAGGGGGTGGTCCAAAAAAATTTTCTGAGCAAACTTATACTAATTCTAAAAGTTCTTTCTTGCCTCAAAATGTCAAGCCTCTATCTAAAAGCGTGCCGGAGTTATGAAAGTAGAAAAATCATGCAAAATTTGGTTTTTACATAACGGTAAATTTAAATACTAAATTTAAAAAAATTGTATAATTTTGATATTAATTTACAAAGTACCTCTCGAATAACGTTTTCAGATTGAAAAAATCTTAAGCAGAACATAAGATATATGCATTTAAAAATAGGGCTTTTTCAAAGTTTGAGGGCTATAGCTCCGTAATGGGGGGGCTACATGAAAAAGTTGTTCCACAAAATAATTTTTTTTATGAGACCTACCCATGGTTAAAATCTATTTTTTCTCTATCTTTAACGGCGTAGAAGTTTTGTAACGAACGGACGGATGGACGTACAGAGTGAAACTAATAAGCACATTTTTTCAAAATTTTTTTGGAAATGTGCTAAAAAGAATCAGACGCAATAGCAATAGCAAAATTCCAAGTGGCACGTTAGGAATATAAAAAAGAAGCACAACTACATACATACATACTAGTTCTATATCATAGTTGATGAACAAATACATATATATATGTATGTATGTATATATGTCCATTCATACATACTAGAATAGTGTGGTTATTTATTATATATATATATATGTCAGTGGCGTAACTACCTTGAGGCGAACTGAGCAAATGCTCAGGGCGCAAGGTTTTGAAGCGCACAAAAAATTGAAGTTTACTAAAAATTTCACTAAAAACTTAAAGCCAATTTCATTAAAAATTTAAAGAAAAATTCTACTAAATATTTAAAAAAAACATTTCTTCAAATTACAAAAAAAAGATTTGTTTAGAAAGATTAATATAAATATGTTCTATTACAATTTTTACTACATTTAACTTTAAAGAGATTGTACTGTCTACTACATTTTTGACTGCACGTCTACATTTCAAATCAAATTTCAAATTTATTTCATTCATTTTCTAGTTGCATATATTTCATCTGCCGGCTATTTCGTTTCGAGAAAATTGGGTTTTTGACAATTTCATCCCTATGTACTCTTCGCAACTCTTATGATGAAATAAAAATTGAAGCCGTAGAAAATGCCGCTAAATGGGAAATAGAACCTTCTTTTAAAAATCTCCGAATTAGAAAAAGAAAAGAGTTTCATGATGAGTTGTGCGAAGACCACAGATTGTCAAGCGCAGAAGAAAAATGCTTATGTAAAATTTTGGATATCATTGGTTGTCAGTTGAAATTTAGCTTCGAGAGCATGAACAATGTTATTGATAAATATAATTTTTTACTTCCACAAAATATTATCACAATGAATGTAGATGAGATAAAAAAACAAACCAAAATTTTCCGAAATTATTATGCAGCTGATCTCACACCAGGATTTGAGATAGAGATGCTATGATTATTAAAGGAAACATTTGCATTACAATTATCTGAATTGAAAAGCATTATGGATCTCCTCAATTTTTTGCAAATTAAACATATTTATATGGCTTCATCCTTCAGTGAAGATATAACAGTGTGTTCCGCATTACGTTCGTTTTCAAAACTGAAAATTATCAAAAATTATCTTCGAAATCCCAATTGTATTGAGATAGAAGATGTAGCACTACTCTCAATTGAAGCTGAAGAAGCTGATAAAATGGACATGAAAGAACTTATTGAAGATTTTGCATTTGCAAAAACAAGAAAGAAAAATTAAATGTGAGCTTACATTTAAAACAATTCATTTGTTGTTTTTTAATTGAATTATGCTGCTTTTTTGTGAATATTTTAATTTTTTTTTATAACTTTACTTTTGTTGTTAATAAATAGAGTTGAATTAAATTTTTATTTTTTAATTATAAATGTTATATATTACATATTATATACTTATATGTAGTATCAAGATTTACTGATTGTTTCTTTTTTACCAATGGTGACTAATTTTTATTTTCTGTCTGAAGACAATGATGTTCGAGCAAAAGCTCCGAAGAAGGGCGCAAAAACGTAGTTACGCCACTGATATATGTATGTAAATACATCTTAGATATAATAAAATATAGATTGGCAGTTTCTCTTTCACTCTAATGTATTTCATATTCAAGCATTTTCAGCCAAAAATTAACATGTTTTACTCTAAAGCTAAAACAGCTGTTTAGATTTTGTACAATTTATGCGTAAAAGCATATAGAACAGTTTCTTCTAAAACCAAATATGTACATTCACAGACCACAGTACTTGTATTTATTTAGATTTTAGTTAAGTTGTATTAAGTAGTAGCAGAACAACAAGCAGGATTAAAAAATATAGATATTGATAACAAAAAATATAAAAAGAAAAGTACAGATTAGAATTCCCACCGAATGGAAATATATGTCTATCTATATTTAAACCAGAAGATAACAAAACTGGCACAGAGAATTTTAGAAAAATCTTCGCTTTATTAATTTTGAAATTAAGCATTTATTTTGATTCAGATAATTGAACCAGTTATATATTAAACTAAATTGTTAGAGAAAACTTCATACTCCAGTTTTATGTATGCAGTGCTTTGTGACATATTATTTTGATATGACAAAATGAGATTCAATCCCATATTATCAATTTATAAAAATACTGTTCACCAATAAATTGTAACATTATTACTTTTTTATTTAAAAGAAAGAAAATTGTTGATTCCCTTGTTTTATGAAACAAAAATTACAAAATATTAAAATGTCCACTTTCAAAACTGTCTAATCAACTATATAAAAAAAAATGTGACAACGCTATTAAATTATTTATCAACTAATATATAATAAACACAGAAAACTTCTTGAGAAATCACATGAATTTCTATATATTTTTATATTTGAAATCTTAGAACTTTTTCAAAATTACCTATTTGAAATAAGAATCCTTTTTCAAAATTGACTTAAAAACAGATTATGTTGAGCAACAAAACTGTCTATTATTCTGTGATAGTATTGAATAGCTTTATTATACTCCTGCAAAACTCTCTATTTTTTATATAAATAATTGGCGCTAAAAATTATGTCAGTTAAAGTATATTGGCGTCAATATTTATGATCTTCCATTCTTTTGTTGCATATGAGCGTGTTTTATTTTTGAAAAAGTAAATTTTGTAATATTATAACTTAGTGCAATATGGAAGGAGTTAAAATTATAGAATCTGGGGAAGGAAAAGGACGAAAAAGAACAGTAAATAAATTAAATTGGAAAAGAAAAAACGCAAAGTCTTTAAGCTAAGAAAAATAAATTTCCTTGTTTATATAACCACTAATATATTTACGATGATGATTTTAAAGGTACATAGCTCATGAACCTACTTTCATGCCAACATGTGGTCAGCAGACGAAAGCATTTAAGTGCGCTAAGTTATCTTCTTATGATGTCAAAAATTTTCATAAATGTTTTTATGAAAACAAAACAAAAATGGACCAAGTCAAATTTTTACTAAGCACACAGTACAGCAGAAACCTGCAAAAAATAAAAAAATGTGCAATGCTGTTACAACACATTATTTTATTAAAAAAAGCCTTAAGTAGGCAATACTTTCAAACAGGCGGAATCCCAAAAGAAAATAGGGTTGGAGACAGAAAATCAAGTAATTTTTAATTCATTTCAATTCACTTTACTGTACATTGCGTAATTCATTGCATTCATTTCAACTGTATGCAATTCATTGCATAAGAAATAGCGATGCTATAATGATAAATGTCAATTACTTGAAACTAAAGTAAAATATGAATATTTTCGTTGTATTTTCGTAACAGATTACAACATTGGGTTTTCTTCACCAGCAACAGATGTTTGCTCAACCTGTCTTCAGCTTAAAACTAATGTGATAGATGGTTTACAAAATAAAGTTGAAAATATGACACGAGTCAGAGTTCATCGTTTAAAATATAAGGTTTTTTATGAAATGCTAGGAAAGGACGAAGACAATGTTTTTAAGTTAAGTTTTGATTGCCAGAAAAACCTAATTTTACCAAAATTACCTGATCAATCAGCGTATTATACACGACAATTATATTTGTATAACTTTACAGTTTACAACTGATCATCGAAGTCGGACCAACATAAATATAATGTATTTATTTATACCTGGTTGGAAAATAAATTTCCACGAAGTTCGGAGCAAATAGCTTCTACGTTACATTATCACTTATCTAACGTATCTTTGGAAAATATGAGTCAAATTCAACTTTTTGCAGACGGCTGTCCTGGTCAAAACAAAAATTATACGTTGATAAGCATGTTGATAAAATGGCTTTAATGCGATGCACAAAAAGAAATAAAATCAGTTCAAATAACATTTCCAATAGTGGGTCATTCATTTCTTCCCCCCGATAAAATTTTCGGCGAATAGAAGAAATTACAAAAAAAAGGAAGTTATATTTACACAGAAGATTATTTTGAAATATTTGGCAAACATGGAACTGTAAGAAGGTTAGGGGAGGATGTTATAATATTTAACTGGAAAAAAGAATTAGGTCAAATATTAAAAGCTCCAGTCCAATGGCATTTTTAGTTTAAGCAAAGTAAGAGAATTATAATTAAAAGGTCACTTAATGGAAATGTCATTGTTAAAGACGAGACGGCTTATAAAACTAAAACAAGAGTATAACGATCATTGTTAAAAAAAGGAAAAAAAATTGGGATGCTAGATTTACAAGAAATACCAAAAGGGGTGGCTGTTAAACAAGAAAAAAAGAATGATATTGAAAAGTTATTAAAAAATCATTTTGGACCGGATTGGAAAGAAAAAGAAGAATTGTTTTTTTATAAAGAACTTTTAGAGCGAAATTCGAGTGAAGATATTGTACAATTTCAAACTGATGACTGTTCTTTTGACTTGCATGAAGAATTTAAGAATATAATTCTTATTTGCATTAAGAATTATACACATTTAATATAGGTATAAGTATATTTAGTAATTCAGTTAATAAAGATTCTATTATTTTTTGTTTTAATTTAAATTTTTTTTGTTAATTATGAATTGTTATCATTTATGTTTTAACTTTTACTTTAATTGATTTTGTTAAATTTTTTTGGTTTTAATATTATATTGGATTGTTATTATAATTTAATTTTGCTGAAAAGCAATTTGTTTTTTTTTATCATCGAACAACCTTTCGAATAATGGAATATCCAAAATTACAAAGTTACTGAAGCAAGAAAAATTTTTCTTTTTTTCTATACAATATAAAACTGATTTTTTTGTAAAAACTTTTTTTTTCAAAACTCGCTAATTTTTCTCAGAGACTTAAACAAAACTCTCTACTTTTGATGTTGAGTTACAAAACTTTCTATTTGCAAATTTCCATTACTAATAACTCGTAAACATATTTTTGACTTTTGTCAATTTATTTTTCGTAAAGTCGTAAATATTCAATACAAACCATTTTAATACATGGAATTTGTACAAAAACTGCAATATCAGTTTTTTGCATTTTTCTCTAAATTACTAAAAATGCTTTTAGGCAGTTTTGCAAGTCGACGCCTCATATGTAAATTGCAGGTACCGAACAATACATGCATACATATTTCAAAATTCAACTACATATTTTGAACAGAACATATGTACATACCTACATACATATGTAAATCTTAATTAATAATTTTAAAAAGTTAATTTTAATTTTAAAGTTAAAAGTTGTTAAAAGCAAAATTATTTCAAAATTGAGACTGTGTTCTGACTGAGTATGTAAAAACGAAATACTTGAAAACTAATCCCTCTCTATAAATATAACATTTTCATTTTCAAACTTCTATTTCTATATACATAAATAGATATATATGTATATGTATATATCTGAAAAATAAATGCATGGATACATTAACTTATGCATGTATCTATGCGTACAGATATGTATGTATGTACATATGTACATTTTTCATATCAATTAATTCAATAGATTCCATTTATACGATAAAAAATTTGTGTCTTTATCCCCTTTTTTATTACATTTGGACAATTTTTTTATTTTATTTTTAGCATTCTTTTGTAAAATTTGTTCCGGTAATATTGATTTGTATTTCTCAATCAGTTTTTTCTTCGTATTAATTCACTGTATATAGTATGTCATAAGTGCATACATATGTACATATTTCAATTTCCCAAGAGAGTATTTTAGAAGTCAACTTTGCGGTTAAAGATTGTTCTATTTGAATTAAATATCCTTATCTTATATTCTATTAAATTAAGTATGTATGTCAAAACATTTATAGTCAAAATCAATAAAAATATTAAAATGAAAAAATAATCTTACAGTTCCCAAACACATTAGTGTGCACAATGTAAGTGCATCCAACATAATATAATAGGCGTTTTTTTTTAATACAGAGCAGGGGACGAATTCCACAACGATGCAAAATTTTTTTGTATAAATGCAAAATTTTACATTCTCGCCAACAGTTTGCATTTTCCCCTTTATTTCAATTCCGCAAGCGTGAATGATAACTGATGCTGATAATGAATTACAAACAGCGCTGATTTTAATTTCAATGCAAAATATAAAATAAAAAAATATATAAAATGTACACAAAACAATTTAATGTTATAATCGAGACTCACATCAATTATCAGGCCATGAAATGCATAAAGTAAAAGCTTAATAAGGGGCCAGCTTTTAAC
This sequence comes from Poecilobothrus nobilitatus, assembly GCA_947095535.1. NCBI lineage: Eukaryota > Metazoa > Arthropoda > Insecta > Diptera > Dolichopodidae > Poecilobothrus > Poecilobothrus nobilitatus. The sequence goes on along the minus strand of OX352774.1, from coordinate 160,477,966 downwards.
AAATTTACACGTAGTCTTATATAAAAAAATAAGGGGCCAACTATAAATCTTGAAATAACATAAAAACCATTTACTTTATTCAATTTGGTCCAAAGAGAAAATTAAAGTCGCATCTTTTTTACATAATTCATTAAAGAAAAATATTTTAAAATATAATGTTTTCATTCATAAATATACAATTAAAAAAATTGTCTTCCTTTAAATTTTTTATTATAAAAGTTTCTTAAGATAAATTGCCTCAATATGTCAATAAGATACGTAGAGACTACTTTCATACTTTAAATTTTTGTACACGCTTATTAAGGCATATGGAGACTAACATCAATTATAAAATTATTCATACGCGCGACACGTGAGAATCGGTTGCAATTCTCTCACAACTACATTCATGTGTTTTAAGTTCTTAGCCTGTTTATTAAGTCTTAAATAAACAGGCCAAGAACTGAAAACGCATGAATGTAGTTGTGAGAGAATGGCAATCGAGTCTCGCATACATTCAAACAAATGACATTAAAATTTAATTTTAAAAGATTTTTTTTGTTCTTATTATTTTGTTTTTTTTTTCGAGAAAATGCCCATTTTTAACAATTTTCATTACGAGTTTTCGTTATGAAATATTCCCCAAAATATGTCAAATTTTATTACAACATATCAAAAAATTAGCTTTCAACTCGTAATTTTAACTTAATATTTAATAAAATTACTTTTAGGTATTTTAGTTATTTTTTTCCGCTTGCTTTTTGACATTTGTAAAAGTAGAAGAAGAGAATTTTTTTTCAAAAAATAAGAGTGGGATTAAAAGTTTTATTTGAAAGCTTTTAACCATAACCTAAAATTTATATAAAAATTGTATGTGAAATGGGTAAGTACTTTTATAATTAAATCGAGTTTTAATATTTTTAATTTTATTTAAACATTTTAAAAATGTCATATAATTAAAATTTAGGATTTTTTCTTTCCTCTTGTAAGAAAATTAATTTTCAACTCGTATTTTTCAGCCATATTTCGAGCACATAAAAAAAGGGAGTCACAAATTCTGGTAAGCAAATTATTAAATATTTTGATACACTCTATAAAAAAAAAGTACTGGAGTAGGAGATATAAGTAATTTTAAATTTTTTTTTATAAGATATAATTAATTAGTTATTACTTATTATAATTATTTTTGTTTGTTTTTTATGTTAAATTAGTTTCATAATTTTGTATTTACAGTTTTTTTGTTTTTTATAAGTTGCTATATTTTTTTGTCTTTTATCTTATTTTTTTATATAGCCCTTTTTAATTTTTTATACATATAAACTTTTCTAATATGTTCTGTAATGGTTCGAAAATGTTCGGTGTCTGGATGTAGATCCAATTATTTTCCTAGTGTGAAAAAGGTTCCAGCTTTTCAATTTCTCAACAAAGAACCTTATAGAACACTGTAGATAAAAGCAATATCCACACCAAATTGGCAACCTTCGGTATGTAGTTACATATGTTCTCTGCATTTCGCAGAATATTGTTTTTCTAATATTGGTAAACGGCACCGCTTATTGCCAGATGCTGTTACAAGTATTTTCCCTAATTATCCGGTAGCTTCATCAAATAATAATGCAAATACTTCTCACGCTAGTGATTTAATTTTAAGTTTTACTAATTTAGTTTCAAATATTGATAAAATAATCAATGTGAATGGCTGGTCTGTATATAAAAATGGAACTAATATTATTTATTAATTATTTAATAATATTAATTATTTCGGTTGCAATTTTAAATTTAGAATTATCATTGGTTATCAGTTTGGAATACAAATGATAATAAAAATAGATTTTCGAAAGACACTTTCAATGCTTTAGTATTCATTACTAAAACATTAAAAGATTTAGTTCATCTATCCTTAACGGACCTTCAAATGGACTATGTTTTATTAGGTATTTCTATTACTTATTATTTATTCATAAATATTACACCGTTTTTTTTTTAGAATTCAGTGTATTAGGCCTATTGGGAACACGACTTTAAAAAACGCTCCATATTCCCTACCTCAAAAGTGGTGTGGGAATGGGAAAAATTTTTAGAAATTATAAATTATTACTTATATAAATATTATTTAATTATTGCTTATTTCACAATAAGTTATATTTCAGTTAATAATTTTTTATTTTTTAAAATTTAATAAAATAAAATTTAATTTAAAATCAAAATTGCCATTAAAACTTTTTCTGTTACCAGTACTATAAAACACTCTCATCGACTTTCACGAGACTCATATCTTAAGAACTTTAAGAAGCTTTAAAAATAAAAAATTTAAAGGAAGACAATATTATATTTTAAAATATTTTTCTTTAATGAATTATCTAAAAAAGATGCGACTTTAATTTTCTCTTTGGACCAAATTGAATAAAGTAAATGGTTTTTTTATTATTTCAAGATTTATAGTCGGCCCCCTATTTTTTCCATAAGACTACGTGTAAATTTGTTAAAAGCTAGCCCCTGATTAAGCTTTTACTCTATGCACTTCATGGCCTGATAATTGATGTGAGTCTCGTCTAATATATAAAGAAGAAATTCTGTTTGTTTTATGACTTTTAATCGCTAAGTTTTTCCACCTTTTAGAGTTTACTTGTTAATTTTGGATTGAATAAAATTTTGGTTTTTTTTTTTTATTCCAATAATTTATCTGGATGCATTTCGGTATTTAATATACCACTAGTATTCGCCCGCCTTCTTTGAAAAAGTTTATTTCAATATGTCAAATATATATATAAATATAAGTATATATAAGTTTTAAAGTTTGTGAAATTAATATAAAAGCTGGAGGCAAAATTTAAAAATATAAGTTTATAGTTATGCGTTTGTTGCCTCCAGCTTTTATTTTAATTTCACAGACTTTAAAACTTATATATACTTATATTTATATATATATTTGACATATTGAAATAAACTTTTTCAAAGATTTCTTCTTAAACCTCGATTGTAACAATATAGTTTAGAAAATTACAGAAAAATTTGCTATTAAAAATTTATTTTCTACTTTTTAGTTCAAAAAAGCTGTTTTTTTTAAAATTTTTTTTATTTATTTTATTTTATTCTTTTTAGTAACGACAAATATAAGTATTAAATTGATTTTTTTTTTCCTTGTTTAATTTTGAATTTTTACAGTTGCCCTTACAGTCTATAATTATATTATTACCTGTTATAATATAGAATATATAGAATTTTTTTATTATTAATCTCTTATTATATAATCTCTCTATTATTAAATCTAATTGTTGCAAAATTTTTAAAAAATTAAGAAAACGTTGCATAGCTAAATACAAAATTTAAATAAAACGAGGAAGAATACAGTTGCCTTTGTCAACTCTTAGATACCCGTACGAACCGTTAGTATTTTCACAGCCTGTCACTCTGCTCACAATATTATTTTTTTAATATTTTAGTATTTTAAAATAATTTGGGTGAATTTTATAATTTCTAGTACTATGGGTTGTACATATATTCAAACTCTATGTTTAAATGTACATTCTTCAAAAGCAGATTCTAACCTTCCACATAACGATTATCAATCCAACACTTTTTCAAATATTCTATAGTACCATTTAATACTAAGCGGTAAAATTTTAAATATTATATTATATTATATTTAAATTTTCCATTGACAGAATAATTTCTTGTAAGTACAATAAAATACATATATGTATGTAAATACGGCACTATATAATACACATATATACTCTTATCATTCACTCACTAGTGGCATATACGATATGTAAATAAACATGATATTATATAAGTATGTATATCAATATCATATAAATAAAAATTCTTCAAGCAACCGTTATGTTGTTTATTTATTTACATTTTTTTATACTACGCATTATATCCTCAACAATTTCAAATTATCGAGTAAAACAAATGCAAAAAATTTGTTGAAGAAATTTGTTAGAAAATTTGAAAAAATCAAGTAACACTTTCGTCAATTATAAAGTAACCCTATATTATTAAAAAAAGTTGTTAACAGAAATAAGAATATAATATTGAAGCTTTAATTTTTGTGTATTACTTCAAAAAAATTTTAACAGGTGTTCAAGTTACAGGTGTTTAAAAATAGGAAATTTTCAGTTTTAGACCACTTACAGCTCCTAAACGGGGGGTGATACAAAAAAAATTTCTGAAATGACTCATTATTTTCAAAGATCTAACTTCTGTCAAAATTTCAAGTTTCCAACTTAAACCGTTTAGAAGATAGAAGGGTTGAAGGATTTTGCAAAATTTGAGTTTCGCATAACGGTAAATTAAGACACCGTATGCCACAAATATATATTTATTGTATATATACTTTTAAGGCTAATAAAAGTAGTAATCGTTTGGCGTTTGCAAAATGAAGATATACCTTATACAACTTGTGCTATAATAATTTAAATATAGAGCTTTTTTTAACTTTTGGGGAGCTGTAGGTCCGTAACGGGTGGGGCTACAAAAAAAAGTTATTAAAAATAAAATTAATTATTTTGTGAGTCTATCAGCAGTTAAAATTTCATAGCTCTATTTCAAAAAAAATGTGGGGATCTAAAAGTTAGTGTTCGAGAGCTACCCTAAGTTTTGGTCCAAACTCAACCAAAAAAAATAGGGAACCTACAAATTACTCCCAGAATATTTTGTGTAAATTTCAAGATTCTAGCTTTCTTAGTTTTTGAGTTAGCGTGCTGACGGACGGACGGACGGACGGACGAACATGGCTCAAAAGTCTTAGAATTTTTTTCTGATCCGATCCATACCTTTGAAGGTATATCTAGCTCGCTTATTTCGAGGTGTTACAGACGGAGGAGTAATTTTATTATACCCGATCCTATCGTACGGGTATAAATATTGCAATTTTATAATGTTCTTTATTTCCACTTAAAAATGCGACCCTTTAAAATATTTGATTTATATACTGCCTTGTTTTTTCTTTCTTTTATAGCATGACATTTTAATATTTCTTTTTTTCTATCTGTTATGTGTGTAAATATCAGATGTGCACATATACATAAGAAATAGCCTTTACAAATATTTACAAACAATCAAAGTAACATTTTTTGTTCTCTTTTTTTTCTATTCGTTTTTATTTTTCTTCCAGTATTACATTTTACTTTTTTATACCCTACACCTAAAGTATAGGGTATATTAACTTTGGTATGGTGTTTGTAACCACCAAAAGGAAGCGAGTTAGATATGGACATGTATATATATTCTGAATCAGGATATATACCTCCTAAATCGAACCTCCTGAGTCGAGTTAACGATGTCCGTCCGTCCGTTCGCACGATTACTTAAAAACTAATAAAGCTATCTTGATGAAATTTATATAGTAGGTTACTAATTACGAAAGGAAGGCTAAGTTCGAATCTAGACAAAATCGGTCTATGGGTTTGGATTCTGGAAGCTTTTGTATATAGTAGGTTACTAATTACGAAAGGAAGGCTAAGTTCGAATCTGGACAAAATCGGTCTATGGGTTTGGATTCTGGAAGCTTCCGAATGATTCCGGAGCAAACGAGATTATCTCCAAAACCAACAAAGATAGAACCTTTAAATTTTGTACAATGAAGTTACTTCCCGTTTGATTTATGTCTCTGAAATTTAAGAGAATTTGGTCCACGAGTTTGGATTTTGGAAGCTTCCGAACGAGCACCAGAGCAAATGAGATTATCTCCAAAACCAATAAAGATATAACCTTCAAATTTGACAGAGTGGTGTTCTTTCATGTTTTATTTAAGTCTCTAAAATTTGAGAGGATTTAGTCCATGGGTTCGGATTTTGGAAGCTTCCGAACGAGCACCAGAGCAAATGAGATTATCTCCAAAACCAACTAATATATAACCTTTAAATTTGGCAGAGCAGTGTTCTTTCATGTTTTATTTAAGTCTCTGATACTTGAGAGGATTTGGTTAATGGGTTCGGATCTTGGAAGCTTCTGAACGAGCCCCAGAGCAAACAAAAGTATATCTCCACAACCAGCTAAGATAGAACCTTTATTTTTAGTACAAGAGTGTGCTATTATGCTTCTTTTTCTATAAAATTGGAAACTGACATTTGAAAGAATTTAACCATGGATTCGTATATTGGAAGCTTCCAAACGAGCCCCAGAGCAAACGAGATTATTTCCAAAACCAACAAAGATAGAACCTTTAAATTTTTTACAATGATATTCTTTCCCGTTTGATTTATGTCTCTGAAATTTAAAAGGATATGGTCCATGGGTTTGGATTTTGGAAGCTTCCGAACGAGCGCCAGAGAAAATGAGATTATCTCCAAAAACAACAAAGATATAACCTTTAAATTTGGCAGAATGGTGTTCTTTCATGTTTGATTTAGGTCTCTGAAATTTGAAAAGATTTGCTCCACGGCTTCGGATTTTAGAAGCTTCCAAACGAGGCACAGAGCAAACGAGATTATCTCCAAAAGCAACAAAGATAGAACCTTTAAATTTTTTACAATGATGTTCCTTCCCGTTTGATTTATGTCTCTGAAATTTAAGAGGATATGGTTCATGGGTTTGAATTTTGGAAGCTTCTGAACGAGCCCCAGAGCAAATGATATTATCTCAAAAAAAACAACAAAGATATAACCTTTAAATTCGGCAGAATGCTGTTCTTTCATGTTTGATTTAGGTCTCTGAAATTTGAGAGGATTTGGTCCTTGGGTTCGGATTTTGGAAGCTTCCGAACGAGCCTCAAAGCAAATGATATTATCTCCAAAAGCAACAAAAATATAACCTTTAAATTAAGCAGAATGGTGTTCCTTCATGTTTGATTTATGTTTCTGATATTTGTGAGGATTTGGTCCATGGGTTCAAATCTTGGAAGCTTCCGGACGAGCCCCAGAGCAAACGAGTATATCTCCACAACCAACGAAGATAGAACTTTTATTTTTAGTACAAAAATGTTATGTTTCCTTTTCTGTAAAATTGGAAATTGACATTTGAAAGAATTTGAACCATCGGTTCGTATTTTGGAAACTTCCGGACGAGCACAAGAGCAACGAGCATATCTCCAAAACCAACAAAAATAGAACCTTTAAATTTAGTACAATGGTGTTCTGGCATGTTTTCTTTATGTTCCGGAGATGGATTCGATGAATTGGAGTGGCAATTCGGGTACCTGACACACACCTCCCAAGGACTAACAATCTTCGAAATTAATAAAGATAGAAACTTAAAATTTTTTACAAAGGTGTCAAGCATATCCCAAGAGGATGCCTCTTTTACGTTCCTGAAATTCGAGTTGAATAAGACAGAAAAGGGAAGAAGTTCAAGCAGCTGCCACAAAAACTTATGGATTTTTAATTTAATTCGAAATATTCAGGTGTAGGGTATTAATAAGTCGGTTGCATCGACTTACTATTACATTTACTTGTTTTTTGTTCGTTTATATTTACCGTCCATTCATATGCATACATAAAATTTTTTTTTGTTCGTTTATGTTTACCGTCCATTCATATAAATATAACTGTTGCCTACATATTAAAAAATAATAAATCTATAACTACATACATAATTAGCTATATATTCATTCATATACATATTATGTATCTATATTATGAGCTGAACTTCTCAGTGTTGCATTATATCATAATGCGGCAAAATTTTTAAAAAATTAAGAAAACGTTGCATAGCTAAATTCAAAATTTAAATAAAAATATTGCAATTTTATAATGTGCCTTATTTCCACTTAAAATGCGACCCTTTAAAAACTTTGATTTACACACTGCCTCGTTTTTTCTTTCCTTTCATAGCATAACATTTTAATATTTCTTTTTTTCTATTTGTTATGTGGGTATATACATCAGATGTGCACATATACATAAGAAATAACCTTTAAAAATATTTACAAACAATCAAAGTAACATTTTTTGTTCTCTTTTTTTCTATTCGTTTTTATTTTTCTTCCATTATTACATTTTATTTTGTACTTTTTTTTTCTGTTATTTAGGTACGCTAAGAACTTATTTTTTTTTTTTAATATTAAATTTATGAGTAGTACTTATATGGGGATTCTAGCACAGCTTTTTTTAAAGCTTTTAGTGGTGCTTAAAAGTTATATATAGTAGATACAAGAACCAATGAAATACGTAGCGGATGCAAGAAAAATTAAATTCAAATAAAGCTTAACGTTATATGTGGCTTCTAGCACAGCTTCTAGTGGTGCTTAAAAGTTGCATATAGTAGATACAAGAATCAATGAAATGAACTAAATTTAAATAAAGTTTAATGTTTAAACATAATTAATAAAATATTCATTTCACAAAAGTTTAATATGTACAAAACTTTTACGTTAGTTAAAACATGATGGTTTAATTTGAAATTTAAAAAAAGCTAATATGTAGAAAACTTTTACGTTACTCAACTTTGATATAATGATTGATTTAACGTTTCAAATCAAATGTAACTTTGCAAAGCATATATGGAAAGGTTGCACGTTACAAGTTCATAATCAAATGCAATTTTTAATATTATTATTGAAAAAAAAAAAAAAAATTAATAATTATAACAAAGTTGCATTATTATCAGTTTCTGAAGATTGACAGCTTTTATATTTAATTTTAGTTGTTATTAAATTAAAACTTAGTAAATCATCTATATAAATTGAAAATGATAACTTTTGACATTTTCTAATTTTTATTAATTATTAATTAATTCCGTTATTATTATTGAATTTTATGTGATAATCAAAACATGTTATAAATGAAAATAGATGTTTGTCATAAATAACTTTTAGAATTTAAAATTTTTTTATTTTGAAAAATGGCTACTAAAATACAACATATAATTCAAAATACAAATGAGAACACAAGTTCCCCATCAGAATTTTTTAAAGTTTACGGAAAGGAACTTTCAAAACTTTTAAAAAGAGAGATGTTAATATATGTAATTTTAAAATTCAGCTTAGAATTTGAAATTTCGTTTATCAATTTCGCGAAATTAGATCGTACGGAAATGGATACCTTTTTCGAAATTAATTTATTCGACACGGAAGCTCAACTAGTTCAAAGAGAGGTGGAAATTGAAAGCGCTTTAGATAGAAGCATTAGAATTATTTTAAATAAAGTGGAAATTTTTCAAGAAAAAAATCCTTCTTGGAGTATAAGTAAATTAATTTCTGTAACAATAAATATTATTAAAATTATGGGAATATTAAATTTTTAAAGCAAGGTTTCGAAGGCAGGATTGGAACTTTTATTATAGAAAACAAAAAGGAAGAAATTTTATTTCTGACAGATTTTTTGGAAAATATTGGAGGAGACCTTTTATATTTCTTAAAGGAGCAACTATTGATTTCAGGAGCTTATAAATTTAACATGGAACTGTTTGCAGAGTTTATTAAGCCTCAAAAATTAGAAAATGATGAAGTTGAAAACATTTTTAGTGTAAAATCCTTCAATTCAAAAATGGAAATAATACAAAACGAGAACGAAATTGAAAATGCTGTCGAAAATATGATAGAAAATATTTTAACTCAAGGAGAAGATTTTCAGGAGAAGGATTCAGGGTGGAGTTTAATCAAATTGTTACATTTAGAAATAAATTTAAATGAATATAAACCTCTGAAAGGCTCTCAGTGTATTAAATTACCTAAGCAAATTATTAAAAAAAAAGCTTGTATCAACATTAAAAGCAATGATATATTTTGTTTTAAATGGTCTCTCATAGCAGCATTACAAAATGCTAAAATTAGAAATGCAAATCGTAAGAGTAATTATAAAATTAATAGTATAGCAGAATCTCGGATTGTTTTAAATAATGCTAAAGTTAAACATATGGAATTCGGTAATTTAGAGTTTCTGCTTCACCATGATGACATAATCCACTTTGAGAAAATGAATTCTGAAATAAGTATTACCGTATTTGGGTTTGAAAAAAAAGGTGAAGATGAAATACAAATAATAGGACCTTACTACAACACTAAAGAAGAGAAGCGTTATCATATTAATTTACTTCTTGTTGAAAATAATAATAAAGCTCACTATGTATGGATTAAAAACTTATCAAGGCTAGTACGATCACAACTTTCACGTCATAATTCAAAAAAATATTTTTGTCATACCTGTTTATTTAACTTTAATTCACAAAGAGCGTTAATAACACATAAAGATGAATGCGGAAAAGTTATAACAGAATTACCTGAGAAAGAAAATAACATTTTAAAGTTTGAAAATTGCCAAAAACAAATGAAAATGCCTTTTGTAATTTACGCTGATTCTGAAAGTTTATTACAACCTATTTCAACTTGTGAGCCGGAAGCAAAGACGGATCAACAACGGATATTAAACAACATATTCCAATAGCATTTTCATATTTTATTAAAAGTTCGTTTAATAAAAATTTAAATAAATACAGAGTTTTTACAGGTAAATAATATTTCTTTATTTAAAATATACTGAACCTTATTTTATTTATTTTTTTCTTTTGTTATAGGAGTTCATTGTGGAGAAAAATTTATTTCAAGTTTGAAAGCTGATTGTAAATTTTTATATAAAAAATCCGAAACCGATTAAGAAATTAACCAAGAAACAAAAACTTTATCATAGGACGGCAAAACTATGTCATATATGTGAAAAAAAAATTCAGCCAGAAGATACTCGGGTAAGAGACCATTGTCACACAACTGGTAACTATAGAGGACCTGCTCATAATTCATGTAATTTATTGTATCGGATCCCTAAATATTTTCCTCTATTCTTTCACAATTTTATCTAATTATGATGCTCATTTACTTTTTAAAACATTAAAAACTTGCGCGAGTCCAATTTCAGTTTTACCTTTAACTAAAGAAAAATATATATCAGTAAACAAAATTATTTTTATAGCGACGAATGAAAGTTTTCAAATTAGATTTATAGATTCATACAGATTTATGCAATCACGTCTTGATACATTAGTTGATGACTTAGAAAAGGAACGATTAAAAAATGTTCGAGCACATTTTCCTAATGACTAACACTTCAATTTACTAACTCGAAAAGGTGTTTTTCCATATGAATATCTAGATTCTTTTCAAAAGCTTAATGAGCATTTTTTACCCTGACAAGATAAGTTTAAAAATGTTTTAATGAATATTTCCTGTTCACATGCACAACAAGTTTGGCGTGTTTTTAATTGCAGAACTTTAATGGATTATTTAAAACTTTATTTGAAAACTGATGTTCTTTTACTTTCAGATGTTTTCGAAAATTTTAGAAACATTTGTCCGAAAATTTATAATTTAGACCCTCCACATTTTATGACAGCTCCCGGACTTGAATGGGATGCTATGTTAAAATGTACTAATATTCAATTAGATTTGTTAGTTGATATTAATATGTATAATTTTTTTAAAAGAGGGATTCGTGGATGTATAAGTCAATGTAGTATCAGATATTCACAAGCAAATAATAAATATATGGGGGAGGAATATGATAAAACTAAACCTGATAAGTATATAATGTATTTAGATGCTAATAATTTATATGGTTGGGCTATGCCTAACTATTTACCATACAAAGAATTTAAATGGGTTAAAAATCCTTCAAATTTAATAATTAGTGAAATAGCTGATGATTCAGAAGTAGGGTATGTATTAGAAGTAGATTTAGATTATCCTGAGTGTATATATGACTATCATAATGATTTACCATTTTGTTCTGAAAATAAAATACCTCCAACGGGCAAAACAAAAAAATTATTGCTAGAATTGAATGAAAAAAGAAATACATAATACATTATAGAAATTTAAAGCAATGCTTGAAAAATGGATTAATTTAAAAAAAAATTTATAGAGCTATAGAATTTAAACAATCTACTTGGTTACAAAAGTACATAGACATAAATACTGAACTTTAGCAAAAATAGAGCTTTAGCAAAAAATGCATTCGAAAAAAACTTTTTTAAATTAATGAATAATGCAGTATATGGTAAAACTATGGAAAACGTTGACAAAAGAACTATTGTTAAAATAGCAGATTGTTGAGAAAGTAAAGGGAAGCATCCCGGTGCAAGGGAACTTATTGCTAAACCTAACTTTCATAGTTTATCACTTTTTGACGAAAATCTTGCAGCAATTCAATTAAATGAAACTAAAGTTTTATATACTAAACCTATTTTTTTAGGTTTCTCAGTTTTAGAACTTTCCAAACTACACATGTATAATTTCTCAGTTTTAGAACTTTCCAAACTACACATGTGTAATATTTATTATGACTACTTAAAACCTAAATATAATTTAGGAATTTCTTTAAATTATATAGATACTGATAGTTTTATTTTTACAGTAAAAACGAAGGATTTTTATAAAGATATAGAAAAAGATGTTCGTAAAATTGAAAAATCGGAATTACTTTTTGACACTTCTGAATATGAACCTAATAATCATTATGGGTTACCTCTTGTTAATAAAAAGATTATTGGCTTATTTAAAGATGAACATAATGGAAAAATTGTGAAAGAAATTATTGGACTTAGATCAAAAATGTATTTATTAGATGTTTTGGAAGGAAAAACAATAAAAAAAAGTAAAGGTATGAAAAAAAGTGTACCTAATATTCTATCTTTGGAAAATTTTAGAAAATCTTTGTTTGAAAATACAGTTTTATATGGCAAAATGTTTATTTTTAAATCTAAATTACATAATGTATATACTCAAACTTTAAATAAGATAGCTTTAAGTTCTTTAGATAATAAAAGATTTATTTTAGAAGATAATTCACATACTTTAGCATGAGGTCATTATAAAATAAATTAAAATAAAAAAAAATTATATTTCAAATAATATTTGTTTTATTTATCCAAGTGTTGTGTGAATTATCGAAACCTAACCATTTAACAAAAAATTTGTTTCCTTTTCTTTTTAAAACTTTTTCTACAAGATATGCTTCAGGGTTTTGAACAGACGTGATTTCTTTTTCATAAAAACTTCCGAGAATCTTATTATTTTTATAATCTTTTAAAACATACGTTACTGGATTTGTTATATTAACTTTCACAATTTTAAAAATTTCAGTTGACCAGTTTGGTTCATAACCTTTTCTAAAAATTCCTTTATATTTATTAATTCTCACGTAATCTCCGGTTTTAAATTTCCCCGCTTTAAATATTTTTGGTCTGTTGTATACCGTTTGTAATAAAAAAGTTTCATTATTTTTATTAACATCTTTTGGTTTCATTTTAATTGAATGATGTACAGTTCCTTTATAAGTTTCAATCAAATGTGATAAAATATTAATCCATTTATAGTTACCCTGTAAACTAAATTGTTTCCACATTAAATTTTTCAAAGTGCGATTAAATCTCTCACATATTGATGCTTTTAAATCAGAATAAGTGTGATAATGATTTATTCTCTTCTGTTTCATTAGTTCTCGAAAATTTTTGTTAAAAAATTCTTTTCCTTGATCAGATTGAATATTTTTTGGAATTTTTGAAATTCCTGCTTGTTTAAAAATACTTCTCATTGCTTGAACAACATCTTTAGATGATTTGGTTTTTAAAGGTTTAGCATAACAATACTTTGAAAAAATATCAATTACAGTTAATAAATATTTATTTCCGCAATTTTCTTTTTGATAAGGTAGCATTTCTACTAAATCAATCTGGCACGTATCATTTAGACCTTTTTGAACTACTCTTCTACGAGGAAATCTTTTCCGAACATTTCTATGTATTTCTTTAACAATTTGCTCTTTAAAATAAAGTGGAAATTTTTCAAGAAAAAAATCCTTCTTGGAGTATAAGTAAATTAATTTCTGTAACAATAAATATTATTAAAATTATGAAAAGGAAAATAGAAAATTCGACTGAAACTGAAGGACAACCACAAAACAAAATTTTGAAAATAAATCATAATTTTTCACCTCTAGAAGGTAAAAAATATTGTATGGATTGTAAAGTGGAAGTGGATATAAAGTGCTAGAACTATCATATTCGGACAAATTTACATAACGTAAATGCTACCGTCCCTTACAATGGGAATATTAAATTTTTAAACCAAGGTTTCGAAGGCAGGATTGGAACTTTTATTATAGAAAACAAAAAGGAAGAAATTTTATTTCTGACAGATTTTTTGGAAAATATTGGAGGAGACCTTTTATATTTCTTAAAGGAGCAACTATTGATTTCAGGAGCTTATAAATTTAACATGGAACTGTTTGCAGAGTTTATTAAGCCTCAAAAATTAGAAAATGATGAAGTTGAAAACATTTTTAGTGTAAAATCCTTCAATTCAAAAATGGAAATAATACAAAACGAGAACGAAATTGAAAATGCTGTCGAAAATATGATAGAAAATATTTTAACTCAAGGAGAAGATTTTCAGGAGAAGGATTCAGGGTGGAGTTTAATCAAATTGTTACATTTAGAAATAAATTTAAATGAATATAAACCTCTGAAAGGCTCTCAGTATATTAAATTACCTATGCAAATTATTAAAAAAAAAGCTTGTATCAACATTAAAAGCAATGATATATTTTGTTTTAAATGGTCTCTCATAGCAGCATTACAAAATGCAAATCGTAAGAGTAATTATAAAATTAATAGTATAGCAGAATCTCGGATTGTTTTAAATAATGCTAAAGTTAAACATATGGAATTCGGTAATTTAGAGTTTCTGCTTCACCATGATGACATAATCCACTTTGAGAAAATGAATTCTGAAATAAGTATTACCGTATTTGGGTTTGAAAAAAAAGGTGAAGATGAAATACAAATAATAGGACCTTACTACAACACTAAAGAAGAGAAGCGTTATCATATTAATTTACTTCTTGTTGAAAATAATAATAAAGCTCACTATGTATGGATTAAAAACTTATCAAGGCTAGTACGATCACAACTTTCACGTCATAATTCAAAAAAATATTTTTGTCATACCTGTTTATTTAACTTTAATTCACAAAGAGCGTTAATAACACATAAAGATGAATGCGGAAAAGTTATAACAGAATTACCTGAGAAAGAAAATAACATTTTAAAGTTTGAAAATTGCCAAAAACAAATGAAAATGCCTTTTGTAATTTACGCTGATTCTGAAAGTTTATTACAACCTATTTCAACTTGTGAGCCGGAAGCAAAGACGGATCAACAACGGATATTAAACAACATATTCCAATAGCATTTTCATATTTTATTAAAAGTTCGTTTAATAAAAATTTAAACAAATACAGAGTTTTTACAGGTAAATAATATTTCTTTATTTAAAATATACTGAACCTTATTTTATTTATTTTTTTCTTTTGTTATAGGAGTTCATTGTGGAAAAAAAATTTATTTCAAGTTTGAAAGCTGATTGTAAATTTTTATATAAAAAATCCGAAACCGATTAAGAAATTAACCAAGAAACAAAAACTTTATCATAGGACGGCAAAACTATGTCATATATGTGAAAAAAAAATTCAGCCAGAAGATACTCGGGTAAGAGACTATTGTCACACAACTGGTAACTATAGAGGACCTGCTCATAATTCATGTAATTTATTGTATCGGATCCCTAAATATTTTCCTCTATTCTTTCACAATTTTATCTAATTATGATGCTCATTTACTTTTTAAAACATTAAAAACTTGCGCGAGTCCAATTTCAGTTTTACCTTTAACTAAAGAAAAATATATATCAGTAAACAAAATTATTTTTATAGCGACGAATGAAAGTTTTCAAATTAGATTTATAGATTCATACAGATTTATGCAATCAAGTCTTGATACATTAGTTGATGACTTAGAAAAGGAACGATTAAAAAATGTTCGAGCACATTTTCCTAATGACTAACACTTCAATTTACTAACTCGAAAAGGTGTTTTTCCATATGAATATCTAGATTCTTTTCAAAAGCTTAATGAGCATTTTTTACCCTGACAAGATAAGTTTAAAAATGTTTTAATGAATATTTCCTGTTCACATGCACAACAAGTTTGGCGTGTTTTTAATTGCAGAACTTTAATGGATTATTTAAAACTTTATTTGAAAACTGATGTTCTTTTACTTTCAGATGTTTTCGAAAATTTTAGAAACATTTGTCCGAAAATTTATAATTTAGACCCTCCACATTTTATGACAGCTCCCGGACTTGAATGGGATGCTATGTTAAAATGTACTAATATTCAATTAGATTTGTTAGTTGATATTAATATGTATAATTTTTTTAAAAGAGGGATTCGTGGATGTATAAGTCAATGTAGTATCAGATATTCACAAGCTAATAATAAATATATGGGGGAGGAATATGATAAAACTAAACCTGATAAGTATATAATGTATTTAGATGCTAATAATTTATATGGTTGGGCTATGTCTAACTATTTACCATACAAAGAATTTAAATGGGTTAAAAATCCTTCAAATTTAATAATTAGTGAAATAGCTGATGATTCAGAAGTAGGGTATGTATTAGAAGTAGATTTAGATTATCCTGAGTGTATATATGACTATCATAATGATTTACCATTTTGTTCTGAAAATAAAATACCTCCAACGGGCAAAACAAAAAAATTATTGCTAGAATTGAATGAAAAAAGAAATACATAATACATTATAGAAATTTAAAGCAATGCTTGAAAAATGGATTAATTTAAAAAAAAAATTATAGAGCTATAGAATTTAAACAATCTACTTGGTTACAAAAGTACATAGACATAAATACTGAACTTTAGCAAAAATAGAGCTTTAGCAAAAAATGCATTCGAAAAAAACTTTTTTAAATTAATGAATAATGCAGTATATGGTAAAACTATGGAAAACGTTGACAAAAGAACTATTGTTAAAATAGCAGATTGTTGAGAAAGTAAAGGGGAGCATCCCGGTGCAAGGGAACTTATTGCTAAACCTAACTTTCATAGTTTATCACTTTTTGACGAAAATCTTGCAGCAATTCAATTAAATGAAACTAAAGTTTTATATACTAAACCTATTTTTTTAGGTTTCTCAGTTTTAGAACTTTCCAAACTACACATGTATAATTTCTCAGTTTTAGAACTTTCCAAACTACACATGTGTAATATTTATTATGACTACTTAAAACCTAAATATAATTTAGGAATTTCTTTAAATTATATAGATACTGATAGTTTTATTTTTACAGTAAAAACGAAGGATTTTTATAAAGATATAGAAAAAGATGTTCCTAAAATTGAAAAATCGGAATTACTTTTTGACACTTCTGAATATGAACCTAATAATCATTATGGGTTACCTCTTGTTAATAAAAAGATTATTGGCTTATTTAAAGATGAACATAATGGAAAAATTGTGAAAGAAATTATTGGACTTAGATCAAAAATGTATTTATTAGATGTTTTGGAAGGAAAAACAATAAAAAAAAGTAAAGGTATGAAAAAAAGTGTACCTAATATTCTATCTTTGGAAAATTTTAGAAAATCTTTGTTTGAAAATACAGTTTTATATGGCAAAATGTTTATTTTTAAATCTAAATTACATAATGTATATACTCAAACTTTAAATAAGATAGCTTTAAGTTCTTTAGATAATAAAAGATTTATTTTAGAAGATAATTCACATACTTTAGCATGAGGTCATTATAAAATAAATTAAAATAAAAAAAAATTATATTTCAAATAATATTTGTTTTATTTATCCAAGTGTTGTGTGAATTATCGAAACCTAACCATTTAACAAAAAATTTGTTTCCTTTTCTTTTTAAAACTTTTTCTACAAGATATGCTTCAGGGTTTTGAACAGACGTGATTTCTTTTTCATAAAAACTTCCGAGAATCTTATTATTTTTATAATCTTTTAAAACATACGTTACTGGATTTGTTATATTAACTTTCACAATTTTAAAAATTTCAGTTGACCAGTTTGGTTCATAACCTTTTCTAAAAATTCCTTTATATTTATTAATTCTCACGTAATCTCCGGTTTTAAATTTCCCCGCTTTAAATATTTTTGGTCTGTTGTATACCGTTTGTAATAAAAAAGTTTCATTATTTTTATTAACATCTTTTGGTTTCATTTTAATTGAATGATGTACAGTTCCTTTATAAGTTTCAATCAAATGTGATAAAATATTAATCCATTTATAGTTACCCTGTAAACTAAATTGTTTCCACATTAAATTTTTCAAAGTGCGATTAAATCTCTCACATATTGATGCTTTTAAATCAGAATAAGTGTGATAATGATTTATTCTCTTCTGTTTCATTAGTTCTCGAAAATTTTTGTTAAAAAATTCTTTTCCTTGATCAGATTGAATATTTTTTGGAATTTTTGAAATTCCTGCTTGTTTAAAAATACTTCTCATTGCTTGAACAACATCTTTAGATGATTTGGTTTTTAAAGGTTTAGCATAACAATACTTTGAAAAAATATCAATTACAGTTAATAAATATTTATTTCCGCAATTTTCTTTTTGATAAGGTAGCATTTCTACTAAATCAATCTGGCACGTATCATTTAGACCTTTTTGAACTACTCTTCTACGAGGAAATCTTCTCCGAACATTTCTATGTATTTCTTTAACAATTTGCTCTTTAAAATAAAGTGGAAATTTTTCAAGAAAAAAATCCTTCTTGGAGTATAAGTAAATTAATTTCTGTAACAATAAATATTATTAAAATTATGAAAAGGAAAATAGAAAATTCGACTGAAACTGAAGGACAACCACAAAACAAAATTTTGAAAATAAATCATAATTTTTCACCTCTAGAAGGTAAAAAATATTGTATGGATTGTAAAGTGGAAGTGGATATAAAGTGCTAGAACTATCATATTCGGACAAATTTACATAACGTAAATGCTACCGTCCCTTACAATGGGAATATTAAATTTTTAAACCAAGGTTTCGAAGGCAGGATTGGAACTTTTATTATAGAAAACAAAAAGGAAGAAATTTTATTTCTGACAGATTTTTTGGAAAATATTGGAGGAGACCTTTTATATTTCTTAAAGGAGCAACTATTGATTTCAGGAGCTTATAAATTTAACATGGAACTGTTTGCAGAGTTTATTAAGCCTCAAAAATTAGAAAATGATGAAGTTGAAAACATTTTTAGTGTAAAATCCTTCAATTCAAAAATGGAAATAATACAAAACGAGAACGAAATTGAAAATGCTGTCGAAAATATGATAGAAAATATTTTAACTCAAGGAGAAGATTTTCAGGAGAAGGATTCAGGGTGGAGTTTAATCAAATTGTTACATTTAGAAATAAATTTAAATGAATATAAACCTCTGAAAGGCTCTCAGTATATTAAATTACCTAAGCAAATTATTAAAAAAAAAGCTTGTATCAACATTAAAAGCAATGATATATTTTGTTTTAAATGGTCTCTCATAGCAGCATTACAAAATGCAAATCGTAAGAGTAATTATAAAATTAATAGTATAGCAGAATCTCGGATTGTTTTAAATAATGCTAAAGTTAAACATATGGAATTCGGTAATTTAGAGTTTCTGCTTCACCATGATGACATAATCCACTTTGAGAAAATGAATTCTGAAATAAGTATTACCGTATTTGGGTTTGAAAAAAAAGGTGAAGATGAAATACAAATAATAGGACTTTACTACAACACTAAAGAAGAGAAGCGTTATCATATTAATTTACTTCTTGTTGAAAATAATAATAAAGATCACTATGTATGGATTAAAAACTTATCAAGGCTAGTACGATCACAACTTTCACGTCATAATTCAAAAAAATATTTTTGTCATACCTGTTTATTTAACTTTAATTCACAAAGAGCATTAATAACACATAAAGATGAATGCGGAAAAGTTATAACAGAATTACCTGAGAAAGAAAATAACATTTTAAAGTTTGAAAATTGCCAAAAACAAATGAAAATGCCTTTTGTAATTTACGCTGATTCTGAAAATTTATTACAACCTATTTCAACTTGTGAGCCGGAAGCAAAGACGGATCAACAACGGATATTAAACAACATATTCCAATAGCATTTTCATATTTTATTAAAAGTTCGTTTAATAAAAATTTAAATAAATACAGAGTTTTTACAGGTAAATAATATTTCTTTATTTAAAATATACTGAACCTTATTTTATTTATTTTTTTCTTTTGTTATAGGAGTTGATTGTGGAGAAAAATTTATTTCAAGTTTGAAAGCTGATTGTAAATTTTTATATAAAAAATATATAAAAAATCCGAAACCGATTAAGAAATTAACCAAGAAACAAAAACTTTATCATAGGACGGCAAAACTATGTCATATATGTGAAAAAAAAATTCAGCCAGAAGATACTCGGGTAAGAGACCATTGTCACATAACTGGTAACTATAGAGGACCTGCTCATAATACATGTAATTTATTGTCCCTAAATATTTTGTTTATCCCTAAATATTTTCCTGTATTCTTTCACAATTTTATCTAATTATGATGCTCATTTACTTTTTAAAACATTAAAAACTTGCCCGAGTCCAATTTCAGTTTTACCTTTAACTAAAGAAAAATATATATCAGTAAACAAAATTATTTTTATAGCGACGAATGAAAGTTTTCAAATTAGATTTATAGATTCATACAGATTTATGCAATCAAGTCTTGATACATTAGTTAATGACTTAGAAAAGGAACGATTAAAAAATGTTCGAGCACATTTTCCTAATGACTAACACTTCAATTTACTAACTCGAAAAGGTGTTTTTCCATATGAATATCTAGATTCTTAATTCAAAAGCTTAATGAGCATTTTTTACCCTGACAAGATAAGTTTAAAAATGTTTTAATGAATATTTCCTGTTCACATGCACAACAAGTTTGGCGTGTTTTTAATTGCAGAACTTTAATGGATTATTTAAAACTTTATTTGAAAACTGATGTTCTTTTACTTTCAGATGTTTTCGAAAATTTTAGAAACATTTGTCCGAAAATTTATAATTTAGACCCTCCACATTTTATGACAGCTCCCGGACTTGCATGGGATGCTATGTTAAAATGTACTAATATTCAATTAGATTTGTTAGTTGATATTAATATGTATAATTTTTTTAAAAGAGGGATTCGTGGATGTATAAGTCAATGTAGTATCAGATATTCACAAGCTAATAATAAATATATGGGGGAGGAATATGATAAAACTAAACCTGATAAGTATATAATGTATTTAGATGCTAATAATTTATATGGTTGGGCTATGTCTAACTATTTACCATACAAAGAATTTAAATGGGTTAAAAATCCTTCAAATTTAATAATTAGTGAAATAGCTGATGATTCAGAAGTAGGGTATGTATTAGAAGTAGATTTAGATTATCCTGAGTGTATATATGACTATCATAATGATTTACCATTTTGTTCTGAAAATAAAATACCTCCAACGGGCAAAACAAAAAAATTATTGCTAGAATTGAATGAAAAAAGAAATACATAATACATTATAGAAATTTAAAGCAATGCTTGAAAAATGGATTAATTTAAAAAAAAATTTATAGAGCTATATAAACAATCTACTTGGTTACAAAAGTACATAGACATAAATACTGAACTTTAGCAAAAATAGAGCTTTAGCAAAAAATGCATTCGAAAAAAACTTTTTTAAATTAATGAATAATGCAGTATATGGTAAAACTATGGAAAACGTTGACAAAAGAACTATTGTTAAAATAGCAGATTGTTGAGAAAGTAAAGGGAAGCATCCCGGTGCAAGGGAACTTATTGCTAAACCTAACTTTCATAGTTTATCACTTTTTGACGAAAATCTTGCAGCAATTCAATTAAATGAAACTAAAGTTTTATATACTAAACCTATTTTTTTAGGTTTCTCAGTTTTAGAACTTTCCAAACTACACATGTATAATTTCTCAGTTTTAGAACTTTCCAAACTACACATGTGTAATATTTATTATGACTACTTAAAACCTAAATATAATTTAGGAATTTCTTTAAATTATATAGATACTGATAGTTTTATTTTTACAGTAAAAACGAAGGATTTTTATAAAGATATAGAAAAAGATGTTCGTAAAATTGAAAAATCGGAATTACTTTTTGACACTTCTGAATATGAACCTAATAATCATTATGGGTTACCCCTTGTTAATAAAAAGATTATTGGCTTATTTAAAGATGAACATAATGGAAAAATTGTGAAAGAAATTATTGGACTTAGATCAAAAATGTATTTATTAGATGTTTTGGAAGGAAAAACAATAAAAAAAAGTAAAGGTATGAAAAAAAGTGTACCTAATATTCTATCTTTGGAAAATTTTAGAAAATCTTTGTTTGAAAATACAGTTTTATATGGCAAAATGTTTATTTTTAAATCTAAATTACATAATGTATATACTCAAACTTTAAATAAGATAGCTTTAAGTTCTTTAGATAATAAAAGATTTATTTTAGAAGATAATTCACATACTTTAGCATGAGGTCATTATAAAATAAATTAAAATAAAAAAAAATTATATTTCAAATAATATTTGTTTTATTTATCCAAGTGTTGTGTGAATTATCGAAACCTAACCATTTAACAAAAAATTTGTTTCCTTTTCTTTTTAAAACTTTTTCTACAAGATATGCTTCAGGGTTTTGAACAGACGTGATTTCTTTTTCATAAAAACTTCCGAGAATCTTATTATTTTTATAATCTTTTAAAACATACGTTACTGGATTTGTTATATTAACTTTCACAATTTTAAAAATTTCAGTTGACCAGTTTGGTTCATAACCTTTTCTAAAAATTCCTTTATATTTATTAATTCTCACGTAATCTCCGGTTTTAAATTTCCCCGCTTTAAATATTTTTGGTCTGTTGTATACCGTTTGTAATAAAAAAGTTTCATTATTTTTATTAACATCTTTTGGTTTCATTTTAATTGAATGATGTACAGTTCCTTTATAAGTTTCAATCAAATGTGATAAAATATTAATCCATTTATAGTTACCCTGTAAACTAAATTGTTTCCACATTAAATTTTTCAAAGTGCGATTAAATCTCTCACATATTGATGCTTTTAAATCAGAATAAGTGTGATAATGATTTATTCTCTTCTGTTTCATTAGTTCTCGAAAATTTTTGTTAAAAAATTCTTTTCCTTGATCAGATTGAATATTTTTTGGAATTTTTGAAATTCCTGCTTGTTTAAAAATACTTCTCATTGCTTGAACAACATCTTTAGATGATTTGGTTTTTAAAGGTTTAGCATAACAATACTTTGAAAAAATATCAATTACACTTAATAAATATTTATTTCCGCAATTTTCTTTTTGATAAGGTAGCATTTCTACTAAATCAATCTGGCACGTATCATTTAGACCTTTTTGAACTACTCTTCTACGAGGAAATCTTCTCCGAACATTTCTATGTATTTCTTTAACAATTTGCTCTTTCTCATTGGGATTTTCAATAAATTGATACATGTCTGAATAAGTAAAAAATTAGTTATGGAATAAAAATATATAATATCTGATTTTTATATAAATAATAGATGGAAGATTCATATAATTAGTTCAATAAAAGATTCCAACATGCAAAGTTCACGTACATCAACTTATTTTGTCGATTTCCAATTCCTTTTAGGAAATAATCAACAAATATTTATAAAAGAATTATGTTTTATGCGAGCTGATTCAGTTAAACCAAGCCATATATTATTTAAACCACCATATGATGAATTAAATGAAAAATTTCAACATCAATCTGATTATTGCTTTAACTTTATAAATGGATTAAGATGGACAGATGGTATTGTCGATTATCTCATGCTTGGCTCATTTTTAAGGAATCTTGATGGGAATACAATATATGTTGCTATATATGGTAAAGAAAAAAAAAATTTTTAGAAAAATTTATTTCATCAGAGATTATTGACGTTAGCAATGATTTTAGCTTGAGAAAATGTGAAAATTTTGAAACTCCGTGCAATATTCATCAAATGTCTACAAATGGTCGATGTGCTGTAAACAATGTTTTTAAAATATTGTTCTATGTGTTGAAAAATGATTATATTATGGAAACACAATAAATTAGAGAAATAGATAAATTTAATAAAAACGAAAGTTATTTTTTTTATTATTCTTTAAAATTTATAAAATGTTTTTGTATTTCTTTTTGTAATAAAAAAGGAATTTCATAAAAAAAACGAGAATAATTACATTGCATCATATTATGTAGATCCATTGGAATATAAAAGTCTTCATGTTTTAATTTAACAACTCCTTTTATTATGCACTTATTAATATATTTTGTAATGTATTCCTTTACATTGTTTTTTATATTGTTGTTATAACATATAACAGCATGAACAAATTCTATAATGTTAAAAAAACGATCTGCCTGTTCAGAAGATAACCATAACCTCTTTTTATTTTCTTTGTTTCCAAATGTTAATAGACATCTACCATTTCTGTCTGTTTTGAATGTAGATGAAAATTTTTTAGCATCTCCATTAATGTTTAAGATGGTATTGTAAAATGGTTGCCACTCTTCATAACTAAGTCCTACTGAATTACCTCTGCGATTTTTAATTATAATTTTGGAATGGAATTGAGTTATATTGTAACCAATGCTAATATTAGAGGAATGATTGGAATCCAAGAAGTAGGTATATGATAATAACAAATCTTCTTGTAAGTTCTTTTTAATGTCGACTGTGCGAACCTTTGGGAATTCTTTCCTGCTTTTCTTAATAATTTTTATACCTTTACCCATCTTAATTTTTAAATAAACTAATCACATTTTTTCATAAAAATTTTATTTATATAGTAATTTAGTTACAAGATTTACAAATTTGATATTGTTTTTTTTTTGTATTTTTCATAAATCAAATATATTATCAAATAGTTTTTGTATTAACTTATCATTTTGCATATATTTTATTTTATTAAATATATTCAAAAAATTTTTCATTTTGATATTTTTCGCTCGAAACCATAAATAAACACAACAGTATTGCCCGCAAACTGTAGAAAAAGCATCTTGTAATCATTTATTGTTGTACACAAAATTATATTTTATTGAATTATGTTTCAAAAAGTTTATTATTCTCTTGTTAATAGGTAGCATCCCATATGAATCGAAATATTCAATACAACCATTTTCTGGTAAAAATAAAGCTAACCAATGTTGTCCAGGTTTATTTGAAGAGTCAGTGTTTATTACTAACATGGCCGATTTTTTAACATATTTCGGAATTTTATCTATTGGGAAAACTCCAGTAAAATAGTTTTTTGTATATTTGTTATGACTAAGAATAGTTATAATTTGAAGTGTATTCATTATTAGATTTCAAAAGATGATAAATAAATAATTTTCTGACCGTCTTTTGATATTGTATCATAAATTCCTTTTTCACTTTACCGTTTGTAACTATTAAGTCAAATTTAGTTGAATGAATGGTTTTCACAAATTTATATCATTATTTTATAGGTTTGTGTGAACATTACGGTTTTTGTCAATTTGTAAACTTGAGTCGAATTCACCATAAACAATACATGTTACAGTTGTCGATAATTTGTTTGAAAATTTAGCTTTAATTCTTAATAAACCCCGGTTTAACAGAGACTGGCAGGAGTCATTTCCTGCTCCATCAGGGTTTAAATCAAAATCTAATAGAAAATAACCTTTGTTATTGCCTTAGTTATTTGATGTCCTTTATCTGCATGATGAATTCTTGTTCCACTAAACAAGGTATGATATGCTCGAGTATATGTTGAGTTTTTCTCTGAAAAATTCGTTTCTATAGCTAAATTAGGAATTTGAACACCATTAACATATAACATAAATTGTTTTAAATCAAAATGTTTAAAATTAAAAGGGTTCTTAGATTGCTTTCCTGTGTATCCCTCATTTTCAGTCAAACAAAATATTATTATGTTTGGTAGTTGTCCAATAAAAGCATTGTCTAGACTTATATTTGAAGTATTGGAAGATATTGTAAAAGTTTTTACTTCAACACGTTTATAATGATATTTGGCAATAACTTTTTCCAATACGGTATATGTGCTAATGAAATGCTTGGATTTATTGTAACATGTTTCATATATAATACTGCTTCCAAAATTTTTATTTGACTTTCTTCATTATCATCACAAAAAAAAATAAAACTCTGGTTTTTCTAAAGTTAATACAACACGAATATCTACATTGTTAATCAAGAGCACTGGTTGGTTAAACATATCAACATGTAATTTTCCCATTAATACTACTTCAGCACTGTTATTATACGACTTTTTACGTTCCAGAATACCATTATTATCATATCTTTAAACATTTCCTTTATCCAAGGTCCAACCTCCACACTCTAAATGTGTTTCAGCAGCATTAGTTCCATAATTGAGAAGAGTTTCAATATATGCTCTGTAATGATAATTTGAATCTGATGGTGTTATATTTTTCCTATTTAATTGAACATTACATTGTTTTATAAGAGAATGAAGTAAATTATTTACAATCTCAGGTTGAGCGATTAATTTATTCTCTTTATCTTTATCATCATTCCAAGATGTACCATCTTTTTTCAATATTTGAACTTTAAGTTTTAAATATGTTGCTGACAAATCTCTATATGTATCCCCATGACCTAATGAAATAAATTCGATTGTAGAACTAGAGTCTAAAGAAGCTATCGGATTTAAAGCAACTTCTTCCGTTTTCAATATACTGGATTGTATTGGACGTGGTGTAAAAATATCTAGTTCAGATTTCATGCACTCTATCATTTTTAATTAAATATATCTTTATATTTTGTTTTTTGTTTTTTTTATTTTTATTTTTTTTAGAAGTTACACGTTTCTTCTTCTTTTCCGTTTTCAAATGAATAGTTGCTGAGTTTGATCCTCTTTTTATACCCCTGCGAAGGATTCCCTGACCATACATATCATTTAATTTATTGAAAACACCACGTCTTACATTTCTTATGGCCTCTTTTCCACTATCTTTTATCACTTCCTTTAAATTTGTCCCCGTACTAATATCTGATAATGAATTGACACCAGCAGACAAAGCTTCTTTTTTTAAAATATCTAGACCTGATGAAAAAATAGGTTTTAAATATCTTAGTAAACTACCAAAAAAATTTTCAATCCCTATAAGTAGTATAGCTATGCCGGTTCTGGATCACTTTTTTGACCGCTATCTCTTTCACTCCTATGTGTTCTTATGGCGGAATGTTTTCTATCTCTTTCACTACTCTTTTAGTACTAGGGTTTGTGACTTTGGTCTAAAATAAAAAGAATGAGGTTTGTGACTTTGGTGTGAAGTAAATCCTCCTAAAGTTATGCAATTAAGATTGAATAAATTGACAGTTATTTTTGAATCTGTTAGTTTGAATACTACAAGTCATAATTAAAATTATTTAAATTATAAAATAAAAATCTGAAATGACGTCAGGGAATTTCTAGAATAAAATATGATTAGGGACTAAAGCTTATAAGATTACGTCAGAAGATTCCCATTGTTGTTAGTAATAATGCTGATAAGGATTAGTTTTTAAAAATTGAGGAATTTTTTAATATATTTTTTTTTCATACATTTTTTTAATTTTTTAATGTTTTGCCGTCGGTAAAACACATTTCTTATATGAAAGAGAAAAACAAAACAAAAAACAATAAAAAAAAAATTGAGATAAAAATTAAAAAAACTAAAAATGACGTCAGAGAATTTCTAGACTAATATACAAGAAAAAAACGAAAAATTAGTTTAAAAATGACGTTACGAGGTTTCCTAAAATAATAAAAAAATTATCGTACTTTTTTGGGGGGATTCCTATTGTTAATTTAAAAAGAAAAAAAAACAAAATATATTATTATAAAGTTTTTATTTATTTTTTAAAGTTTTTCGATATTTATAATTATTTTCTTTAAATTTCTTTATGATTTTAGCTAATCGTAATAAAGATATTTTAAAAATTTGGTTGAATTGTGTGTAACCAAATCCGTCCATTTATCATCTTGATCTTCTTTGAGTGAATTAAATTGAATTAATGTTGACTCAGCATAATTCCTCAGAAATTTGATATGATATTGCATTTCTCGTATATATTTCTTTCTAAAGTGTTTTTTATTTTCTAGAAAAAATTTATTAAAGGTAAAAATTGTTCTTGCGAACTCCATTGTTTGGTTAAAACTAATTAAACAGTTAATTTAGAAACAAAATATGAAAATAGCAAGAGTTAACTAAATCTTCTGTGGGTAGGAGTGCTAGGGCGTAGACAAAATCTATTAGATAAGTTTATTAATATAAGGTTCGATTCCAATTCTATGCTCTTACCCAGAGAAGATTTTTTTATTTTTGATGTACTTAGTCTATCAAAAACAGTCATGGGTTCATTATCATATAACACAAGCCAAAGTCAAATTCCTTCAGCTGTTTTTCTTCAACAAGCATTTAAAGTACCATTTGGACCTTGCCCTCAAGTAACAGTATGTTTCAATTGTGGTGAAAGAAATGTAACGAGAGTTGAATATGAAAATGCTAACAAAACTCATATTGCAGCTCTACTAATGTGTTTGATAGGATTATGGTGTTGTTGTTGCATTCCATATTGTACTGATAACATGAAAAATGCGAATCATTATTGTCCGAAATGTAACAATTATTTAGGTGTTTATAATAAATAAATAATTTAAAATATATATATATTTTTTCTAATAATAATATGATACTCAAAATTCTATAAAAGACTAATTCTAACATAAAATATAACATAAACTGATTAGACTATTAAGTATAAGCATCATAATGTTTTGGGCTGATAATATTTTACATGGGTATAAATATTGTATTTGTGGTCGGAAATGGGCTTCAATTAAAATAATTAATTGGAGAATATTTCACGATTTTTTGGAGGTATATATAACTCCAGAAGGTGGTGAAAAAATTTGTTTATTTAAAATTAGAAATGGTGAATCATTTAATAACCAATTCGAATTATCTCCTTTGGATTGGCAACATATAAAAATAGAAGTATATGGTGGTGATATCTCTATTATTGGTAAAATAAGAGGTTTAACAAGTAAAAAAAAGCAAGCACCTAATCATTTTAATGCTGATTGTCCATTTTCTGAAGAAGATGATTGGGAGATGATTGAAAAGAATATTTCAAATGTTTTGCCAGCTGGTAAGAATAAAGGAATTACTGAAAATATTGATGCATTATCACTGACAAGAAATGAATATGAAGAAAATCAGAATGAATTGAAAAAGTCGATGATAAGGAAACGAATCGATGAAGGAATTATATTTATATATTCAATAGAAAATAAATATAATGAAAAAAATAAAAAATCAAAAATTGGTGACATGTTAACTAATTTTAGAAAATTACTTGAAAATTTAAAAGAGGAATATTTAGATTATATGGAAGCTTATTCAGATGGAAGAGATAGATATTTATCACTCTTTATATATGTGTGTTCTATTATAAGTCAAGTAAAGTTTGTACATAATAAAGAACTTTCTAGAAAATAAAAAGTATAACTTATATAATTATAATTTCCAATCGTACATTACTGCGTGAACCTTGAATGAAGATAGATCAAACTTTTATTGTGACAATGAAATCATTTTTAATTTTAATATTTTGCTTGTTTACTATTCAAGCAAATTAGGCTCCAACTTCTAATTTTAGATTGGATGAATCAGTTTTTGGGAGGACATATTTTAATATATTACTTCCAAATAATGAAACTGTTAAAGTAAATTTATCAGTTCAGTTTTTAAAACATGTAATTTCCTCAGAAACAAATACTAATGAAATTACAACAACAACTACAATACAACCATTAACTACTTTGCAAGCAGTTGATCAATTTTTATCAGATAAAGCTGATTCAGTACCACAATATGCATCTATAGATGATGCTATTAAAGCTTTTAGAAATGAATTAGTTTTAAAAGAGCAGAATATTGGTGGAATAATAAATAGTGAGCATATATTTTATAGACATTTTATATTGAATTTTGGCGAGAATCAAAAACTCACTGTGAGATGTGAATATGAAAGCATTTTTATTAAAAAGTATCTCAAAATTCAGTGTCATGAATATCGAGAAATATTGGTTGAAAGAATTACAGGTGATGGAGAGGTAGAAAAATTATGATGGTGGATACAGAATATAAATCTGATTTCACTGTAATTGATTTACGAACAATCAAGCAGGATCCGACATATCAAATGGAAATTCATTAAAAAACAAAAAAAATGTAATTAAAAAAATAATATGAAATAAAAAAAATTTTTTTTTCTCTATATTAAATCAATTTTATTTATCCATGAATTGTGATCAGATGAGAATCCAAGCCATTTTACAAAAATCTTATTATCTTTACTTTTAATAACTTTTTCAACTAGGTAAATATTATTATGTTTAGATTTTAACAATTCATATTCATAGAAGCTTCCTTGTATAGGTTGACCTTGATAATCTTTCAGCAAATATGTGACAGGGTTAGTGATTTGAACTTTTCTTATCTTGAATATTTCAGTTGTCCAATTTGGTGTGTAGCCTTTTTCAAAAACATGTTTATACTTGCTTATTCGAACTAAGTCACCAATTTTAAATTTGTATGGTGGTGAAATTTTAATATGATTATATATAGTTTTAAGTAAATTTTCAGCATTATCTTTATTAACATCAGATGGTCGTTTTTGAATTGTTCGATGTTTAGTGTTGTTATATTGTTTTATTAATTTCCATTAAAACTAAATTCTTTCCACATCTTTTCTTTTAAGGTTCTATTAAAACGTTCAACAATAGAGGCTTTTAATATGCTAAATGTTGAATAATGATTTATATGATATTTATCCATTAATTTTTTGAATATTTTATTAAAAAATTCTTTCCCATCATCTGTTTGTAAATTTTGCGGATGTCTTTTAGCAGTTAGAAAAATATTTTGCATTGCTTTTGTGACGTTCTCTGAAGTTTTTGCTTTTATAGGGATTGCCCAGGCATACTTAGAAAAACAATCAATCACAGTTAATAAAAATTTAAATCCTTTATTCTCTTTAGCATATGAACCCATTTCTACTAAATCAGCTTGCCAAAGATCATCAAATCCTTTAATTATAACTCTACGTCGTTTAAAATTTCTTCGTGCAGGCTTATGCAGCTCTTCAACCACCTCTCTTTTAGTCATTTTTAAATAAAATGCGCCTATATAATTTATATATATATAATAAAAAGCAAACAATAAAAAGCAAACAATAAAATGTATTTAAAATTTATATTCTTTATTTATGTATGTATATAAAGTTATATTATGATTTTTTTTTTATTCTTTTATATAAATCCATTAGTTTGGAACATTTTAACATATGATGTTCTGCTGAATTACAAGGACAAGTATCTGGAACAGTTGTGTTATTGTCTGATGTATAGGGACATATATCCCAATGATATCCATTCTCTTTTGTTTCAATTTGTATAGAATTTTTAAATAATTTTAAAAAATGAAAATGAATTTTTAATTGTTCATAATGTTCCTCCAATAAAATATCTTCATATTTATCTAAAAAATTATTTAAAGTATATCCGATTTGATGTATATC
Source organism: Poecilobothrus nobilitatus (assembly GCA_947095535.1). NCBI lineage: Eukaryota > Metazoa > Arthropoda > Insecta > Diptera > Dolichopodidae > Poecilobothrus > Poecilobothrus nobilitatus. The sequence continues at coordinate 160,446,512 of OX352774.1, read as the reverse complement.
CATTTTGAATATTAAATGACAACTGATTCCAATTATTTTTTTATAAGTTCTAAACCACTTAATAAATCCAATGCTGATTGAGCTTGAGCTTCAGCTTTTTGTAGTCTATCATTAATAGATTTAATTGGTTTTTTGATTTGAAATTCAATAAAATCACTCATTTGTGAAAATTTTTCATTTAACAATTGTATGAATTCTAAACTAACTTGTATTTTTTCTTCTAATATTTTTAATTTTTCTTGTACTAATTTATGTTCTATAGATTGTGATGTCTCTACATGAGTAAACATTTCTTTCATTTCGTTTTGTAATAGTTCTTTCTGAAAGAAAATATGATTATTTACAAAATTTTGTGTTGCTGCATCACGTCCATCAATTGGTTCTTGAACATTTGATAAAATTTTGTTATCTAAATCATAATTTCCCTCAGAAGTTAATTTAAAACCTATACCTGGAGGACCTTGAGTATGTAGTTTTCTAGAAGAAGAAGCTATACTACGTCCAAATTTATCGAGCGACATTGTGGTTTTAACTGATTGTTAATGTAAATAGTTATTGTATTATATTTGCTTCTCTCAACTCTTCAATTATAGATACAATTTCATTGTGATGATTGTTGTTACCAGCTGTTTCTGAAGCAATTAAAAGTCTTAATCTGTCAACTAATTCATTAGGATCATCCCAATAAACATACTGATTTGATTGATTTGTATATTTTAAATGGGTTTCTGGTGAAGAAGATTTATTAAAATAATTAATAAATTTTTTTTTCAAACAACCTGAACCAGTTTTTTTATGTCTAGTATTATAATCATGTTCATATAATTTTCTTAATATATTTTTGTATTTAAAACCTTTGTTTCCTTTTATTTGCTCTAAATGATCATAATTTCTTCTATGCGCATTCGTTTTGTTCAGTATTTGATGATATGTTTTTAAATCATTTTCAGTATAGTTTATAGGTTTTTTTTTAAATATCAATTCATATAGACCATCAGTTCCTTTAAAAACTTCATTATCAATCGAAATATTTTTAGTAATTTCATCTATTTGAAAATTAGCATTCCCAAGTTTTCGAACATTTAATGACTCATCAAAATATGGCCTATATGTCTTATCAAGTTCTGACTTGTTAAGAACAGGAAATTGTGAAATTGATGATTCATCAATAATATTATCAGTTATAGATGACGTCTCAAATTTTATAGTATTTGGTGTTGAAGTTATAAATTTACTGTGAGTATTACTTTTGTTGCTAGGCGTTTTAACTTCCGACTTAAATGGCCTCAATAATTTTAAAGTGTTATCATCGCTAGCAGGCAATTTAATTTCCGGTTTGATAACATTATTTGAAAATTGTTGTTGTTGTTGTTGTTGTTGTTTGACAAAATTTGTTAATTCTTTCAATGGTTTTGTAATTGGAGTGAAAGCTTCTTCTCGATTACGGTCTTCTGATAGCTTCTGAACTTTTAAAGATTGAAATTTCCTTTTTAAATTTTTACGAGTTTTAATTAAATCTTTCATAAGTTGTTCATCCATTTTTTATGGATTAGTACAATTATTAACTGTAAATTATCGACTGGACTGTTCTCTTGCTAACTGTTAACTGATAATCGCTAACTGCTGACTGGTAACTGCTATCTGCTATCTGTTAACTGTAAACTACTAAACTGATTAAATGACCTGTTCAGTTAGTAACTACCAACTGCTAACAGATCTTGGTTTAACTAAAATTTAGCAAATGCATCAAAATTTTTTCTATATCGCCCATTATGTAAACCACTATCTTTGTCAAATAATAGAAAACCATAATTATCATTCCAGCAGCATGTACTAAATTTTTTAAATTCATTAAGTGTCATATCAGAATTTACGTGATCATTATATATATGTTTTAAATTTAAATCATCTTGCTTAAATATAATTAAAAATTAGCATTATCTCTAACTAAATGCTTTGGAATTCTTGTATATGACTGACATAAATAAAAGCTATCTACTTTTTGGTGACGTCCCATACAAAAATATGCTCTTATATTATCTTGTTTATCACAAGCTACATCATCAAAAATAAATATTGAGTTTGGTTGTGAGGCTGATGGTTCAATTACATCAGCATTATTTGAAAATTCGTTATATCCCATTCCTTTGATTGGTTTTATTATTTTTTTTAAATATTCATATTTAGGTTGATGTAATGATTTCGAGTAGATATATATGTTTTCAAATTTGAGCGCTTTAGGATCTAAAAGCATACCTATCATAGCATTAGTTTTACCACAATTTGAAGGTCCGACTATTAATCCTCTTATGCTATCTGGAAAACATTCACCATGTCTTTTTATTTTCTTTTTTGAATTTTGATCGAAATTTTTAATTTTAACTGCATTATCTAGTTTTATAAATTTCATTTTTTAAAAGATGATTAGTATTTGAGTGACTTTCTTAAACTAAACAACTTAATATTATGACACTTTATAATAAATATTCAATCAGTAACCAAAAAACTGTTAATGGAAAAGGTGTAGTTAATTCTCTAATTAATAAACTACCATTTGAAGCGCATTTACCTGGTTATAATTATTGTGGTCCTGGGACAAAACTAGCAAAACGATTAGCACGAGGTGATAAAGGAATCAATGGTTTAGATGAGGCTTGTCGAGAGCATGACATAGCATATTCTCAAAATACTGATCAAAATCAACGTCAAATAGCTGATAAAATATTAGCAGAAAAAGCTTGGCAAAGACTTAAAGCTAAAGACTCAAATTTTGGTGAACGGTTAAATTCATATCTGGTTACAAACGCAATGAAAGCTAAAGTTAAGCTCGGTATGGGTTTAAGAAAGACAAAAAAGAAAATTTTAAGAAAAAAGAAAACTTCGAGAAAAAAGTCATTGAAAAATGTTATAAAGGAAGCTAAATTAGCTGTTAAAACTATAAAAAAACCAACGAATGATAAGAATATTATAAAAACTGCTTTGCATGCTGCTAGAAAGTTTTCTAAAGGACAGAAAAAAAAAAACATTAACATTCCTCGAATAATTCCTGTGCCAAAAATTGGAGGAGTTTTACCTTTAATCCCTATATTTGCTGGTCTATCTGCTATTGGGGCATTTTCAGGCGGCGCTGCAGGAATAACTAAAGCTGTTAACGATGCTAAAAATGCTCACAAAGAGTTAAAAGAAAGTCAACGTCATAATAAAATGATGGAAGCGATTGCATTAAAAGGAGGTAATGGATTGCATTTAAAACCATATAAAACAGGATTAGGTCTTTATTTGAATCCAAAAAACCATTAACTAAGTTACCCAATAGAGCTCTTACAAATATTGATTTAGAAAACTTTGGTAAAAAATACTTAAAGTATTTTCGAGGAGTTTTTATGAGAGATAATTTACCAATACGTAGACCTTGGAAATATGAATGTGGTATAATAAATTTGGATAATTCTATTGGAGATGGAACGCATTGGGTAGCTTATTTTAAAAATGATGAAATAACTCATTATTTTGATAGTTTTGGAAATTTAAGACCACCATTAGAAGTAATAAAATATTTTGGAGATAACATATAATTATAATAAATATCAAAATTTTAATTCTTACAATTGTGGACATTTATGTTTAGAATTTTTATTTCATATTGTTAAGAAAAAAAATATTATCAGTAAATAAAACATAATAAAAAATCAAAAAAAATTTTTTTATTCTTAGTCTAGCTTTATTTAAACTGACCTACATTAATAATTTTGTTGAAGTTCAAGGTTATTTCTCTATATTTGAATATAAATGAAATAAAAAAACTAACTGATAAAGAATAATTAGAATTTAGTTATAAGAAAGAAATTTGTATGTATTTGTATTATATTATTATTAATGGGTATTAGCCTTAAATCTAAATCATTGAATTTTGGATTAACCTTAACAACCTATAAAAACAGAATACACAACTGAAATATCTCATTATATCGATTAAAGACATGTCAATAACATTAACTTTAAACGGAAACTCTTCCACATTGACAACTAATTATTTTCCCCCTATAGATCTAAAGGGAAGAGAATATACCTGCGGTTTAGTTGATTTCCAAACGTATAACTCAATACCTAATATAGATGAGGATAATAATACATTTATTATTGATGATAAACCTATTACAATTCAAACAGGTTCATATGAAATTGGTGATATTGAACTATTTCTTAGGAAAACGTTGAATATAACTAAAGCAGATAAGGAAAAATTAATTATAAGAGCAAATAATAATACATTAAAGTGTGAAATTTTTGCTGATAAGGAAATTGATTTCGAAAGAGAAGATACAATTGGTGGATTATTAGGTTTCAGTAAGAAGAAATTATTAGCCAATCAATGGCATACTTCAGATCTTTTTGTTGATATTAATAAAATAAATATAATAAGAGTAGAATGCAATATTGTTTCTGGAGCTTATATTAATGAAAAAGAGGCTCACACTTTACATGAATTCTCTATTAACGTCAGTCCTGGCTATAAAATAATTGAAGTTCCTAATAATGTAATTTATTTACCGGTAACTATTAATCAGATAAGTTCTATTACTGTAAAACTCCTTGATCAGAACGGTAATTTAATAAATTTTCGTGGAGAAACAATAACAATAAGATTGCACTTAAAGCTTCAGAATGATCGTATTTAATCAAAATTATCAATCCAATATACATTCACAGAATGATGAACATCACCTTAATTCTTTAAAGGCAGTCGAAGGAGGAGGTGTAACTCAGCATTTAAAATACAAAAAACAATTATCATTTGAAAATAAAGAATATTTAAAATCTCTTGGATATCTGCTAAAAGTAAATTAAAATGGAACTCTTTAATGATCCTATTTTTGATGAAACTATAACTAGTGCTCATTGGCATTCATATTCACCATTCTTAAACTCATTTGGATTAAGCGATATTATACGAATACAAATACAAAATCAGAACTTAAACATATTACCCTCAACAAGTCTAATCTGCATTGAAGGATATGTATCAAAACATGATGGAACAGTTGTTACTCACACTAAACTAGTTAATAATGCTATACCATTTCTATTTGATGAAATTCGCTATGAACTTAATGGTAAAGAAATTGATCATAATCGTAATGTTGGAATAACTTCAACATTAAAAAACTATATTTCACTCAACCCAAAGGAAAGTAGAGCTTTATACAATGGAAGTTGGTCACCTGATGCATCAATTAAAATAAATAATTTATATTTCAATTTTTGTATACCCTTAAAAAGATTGATAGGGTTTGCTGAAGACTACAAAAACATTATTCCAAATGCAAAACATGAATTAATATTAACTCGCTCTCGATCAAATGACAATTCATTATTGTGTAGCAGTGCTAATGCAAGTGAAAAACCAAAACTTACTATTACAAAAATATATTGGAAGGTTCAACATATTAACTTAGCTGATAATCTTAAATTAAATTTATACAAAAATATTGAAAATGGTTCAGTTATGAAAATTCCTTTTAGAAATTGGGAATTGCATGAATATCCTACATTACCATCAGGAACTACACATCATATTTGGAATGTTAAAACAGCTTCACAACTTGAAAAACCTCGTTTTATTGTTTTTGCTCTACAAACTGGCAAACAAAATAAGCTGGAAGAAGATCCTTCAACTTTTAATTATTGTGATATTGAAAATATAAAAGTATATTTAAATTCAGAATCATATCCATATGAAGATATGAATTTAGATTTTACAAAAAATCGTTATGCCTTAGCATATGAAGCATATTCGAATTTTAGAAGCTTTTATTATAATAACTCAATATCGGAACCTCTAGTTTCATGGGACAACTTTAAAACTGATTCTCCAATCTTCATAATTGATACTCGTTATCAAAATGATAATCTTAAAATGGGGCCAGTTGATGTCAAGATTGAATTAAAAACTTTAAAAAAAATTCCAGACAATACTACAGCTTATTGTCTTATTTTACATGATCGCTTAATTGAATATAAACCATTAACGGGAGAAGTGGTCAAAATTATCTAAACTTATGTATAAAAATAAATGATTTTGTTTGTAAAGAAAAAGCACATTAATATGGAATATGCAATAATTGATATACAAGGTTTTCGAGATAACAAGAATAGATTCATTTTAATAGAGATTGCTATTCTTTCATCAAATGAGGAAATTCAACATTTTATAATAAAAGTGCCATATGTCTACCAATTTTAATTCCAACAATTGTGAACATTTATGTTTAGAATTTTTATTTCATATTGTTAAGAAAAAAAATATTATCAGTAAATAAAACATAATTAAAAATAAAAAATTTTTTTATTCTTAGTCTAGCTTTATTTAAACTGATTTACATTAATAATTTTGTTCAAGTTCAAGGTTATTTCTCTATATTTGACCATAAATGAAATAAAAAACTAACTGATAAAGAATAATTAGAATTTAGTCATAACAAAAGAAATTTAAATGAAAGATATTTTGTATGTATGTATATATGTATAGTACCTTAAATTAGAATTTAGCTATTAGCTAGTTCAAAAGGATTTAAGAAGAACATTTTACCATTTACAATCGCTCGTTTTAATTGATATGGATAAAATATCAAACTGGAAAAGGGAAAATAATAAATCTAAAAAACCTAAAATAAAAATCTGAAAAAAAAATAAATAAATAATAATTTGAAAAATAAAAAAAACTTTTAATTTATTTTAATAATTTTATTTTTATTTATATTTTTTTATAATATTAATATTTTTATAATAATTTTATTAATTTTTATATTCGGCTTCAGCAACCTCGAGCTCCTCGTCCCAGTCCTCATCGGACGGGGACTCCTCCAGAACATATTCCGCAATTTTTAGGCTGTACAGCCTATTTGTATCCTTCCCTAGATTTATTATGGAATAATTTCCACTATTCAGTTCGTTTAAGTCCTCTGTATTTACATTTACGAACATTTTTGGCAAATAGAGCAATCGCCTGTTGTTCAATCTTAACAACAACCTTCGCCATATCTGGTTGTTGTAATCTTTGCACTGATGATATTGTAATTTTTTTTAATAGTCATTTGACTCAATTTAAATATTGTCTCAGGACAAAATTTTTTGTTGAATTCCGTTATAAACTCCATTTGTGAATTGGATACTGGATATGTTATGTGAACTGGTGGTTTGTGAACTTTTGATTGATGTATTTATGAAATTTTGTGGGCTATTTATACTGAATTTTGGGGAATATTTAGATTTTTTTATTTAAAGGATGTTTGTGGTTTTATGATGCTTAAAATTTACCATACAATGTAAATACACAAATATTAGAGTTGAAGCTCGATTGAAATTTATTCCAAATTAAGTAAACACATTTTAATATAAAATTTGGAAGATTATGTTTTACTATTTTAATCACTATCAGAAAAAAGCAATCAAATTCAAATGGAATGTTTGTGGTTTTATGGTGCTTAAAATTTACCATACAATGTAAATATAAAAATATTAGAGCTGATGCTCGATTGAAATTTACTCCAAATTAAGTAAACACATTTTAATATAAAATTTGGGAGATTATGTTTTACTATTTTAATCACTATCAGAAAAAAGTATTCAAATTCAAATGGGATGTTTGTGGTTTTATGGTGCTTAAAATTTATTAAACAAATTCATTAAAACACATTTTTAAAAACAATTTAAAAAATTTATTTCTTTTTTACTCATTAATACTATAATGACCCCAAGGTAATGTACTGTAGGAATCTTCTATTAAAAGTCTTTTATCATCGGATGCACTTAAAGCTAATTTTGATTGGTTTATGCTATGTACAGTGTGGAGTTTTGATTTTATTAAGTTTTGATTTACTATTTTATTAACATCATTATTTAAACAATCAATAAAATCATCAAAAGAAATTTCGTTTTTTACAATATTTTTTTTAACACCTTTAATTTTTTTTATTTTTTCTTTGTTTTCAACTTTAATGGCATACATTTTTGCTCTCAAACCTACAAAGTGAGACATGATATTACCATTTAATTCATCTTTCATTAGACCAACAACTTTTTTATTTACTTGTGGTATTGACCAAATATTATTTGCGTGATAATCACTTGTATCAAAGTGTGTATGGCAATCATTTTTCATAACTTCATAAATATTAGTATTGGAAATTTCATAGATTAAAATATCAGTATCAGTATAAACAATTGAACAATTTTCTCCAAATTTTGGCTTCATATAACCATAATGATAATTATAATTTAAAGTTTTTGAAATATCTAACACACATAATCCCACATAAATTGGTTTACAAAAATAGACTTCTGATTTAAAAAGTTCTATTGCAACCAAATTTTCATTAAAAACTGTAGCAGTTTTAAAGAAAGGGGATGCTATCATAACACTAGCTCCATATCTACCTGCCCATTTTGAAACCAGTTTCACGGAACTATATTTTCGCACATTCTCCATAGTTTTTCCAAATACTGCATTATTGAATAATTTATATTGATTTTTTTCAAAATCATTTGCTGCTTCAGCTCTTAGTTTTGTATTCAAATCAATGTAGGATTTTAACCAAGGAGATTGATTAAATTCTATAACTCTATGAATTTTTGTTAATTTTAAACCATGTTTTAGAGCTTGTTTTAAATTTCTATAATGTATAACATATTTAGATTTGTCATATAAAGTGGCAAGCAATTTTTTCTGTTTGGAACCTGGTGGACATATATTTTCAGGACAAAATGGTAAATCTGAATGTAAATCATGAAGCTCTTTAGGATATTCCAAATCTACTTCAAAAATATATCCATTATCACAATCATCAGAAATAGAAGAAATTGTATCAGCTGTAAATTCTTCAGTATTTTCAACCCATTTAAAACCTCCATATGGCAAATGTTGTGTCATAGTATATCCATACTGATTATTTATATCCCAATACATTAAATATTTCTCTGGTTTGTCTTTATCAAAAGTTTCCAAATATTGATTATTCGCTTCACAGTATCTTTTTGTACATTGTGTTAACCCTCCACGTATACCCCTCTCAATAAACATTATCATATCAATATCTGTAAGAAGTTCCAACTCTATATTTGTATACAATAACATTGCATCCCATGTATAACCAGGTGATGCAATGTTATTGTGTATAATATAGAGTTGTCAAAGTGTATAATAATGAGCTGGATCTAGTTTGTGTGTTTTCAAAGAAGTAATTCGAAATTTTTCAAAAACATCAGCCAACAACAAAACATCTGTTTTTAAATATAAATCAGAATATTCACCTAAATTTTTAATTTGTAACTCTTTCCACACTTTTTTAGCATGATCATAATCTTTATCGTTAACATTTTGTTTGTTTAGTTTATTATAAAAATGATTCTTATTGGGAAGAGTTTCTTCCTTGAACTTTTCAAAACTATTAAAATAATCATAGGGATACACACCTTTTCTTTTTAATAAATTAATTTGATTAGATGTTAAATTTGAAAATTCTGATTCTAATATTGGATATTCGTTTAATAATGATGAAATTGAATCTAAACTAGCAGGCAAGAATCTAAATGAATCTATAAATCTAAATTTGATTTTACAATTATCAATATTTTTTGTAAATGATATATATTTTTCCTTATTAAGTGGTAATACATTCACATTACCTTCACCAATTTTATTAATATCTTTTATAATAAAATGTGCATCATACGAGCTTAAGTTATGAAAAATGATTGGTATAGTTAAATCATCTTGAAAATTTAAATTACAGCTGTTATGTGCAGCTCCGCGATATTTACCTGTTAAATGGTAATGATCACGTACTTTTTTAGAAGTAGAAGTAAATTGTTTTTCACAAATAAAACATTTTTCAGCAAATCTAAAATTTAAATCTTCCTCATTTGAAATTATCATTTGTTTAGTTTGAGTTAATTTATCATTTAAAATAGTTCTTAATACCTTAAGTTCAGTCATAAACCAATCAATACAATCTTCACCACGATAAGATACATAAGTTTCAAAACCAGAATTATATGAAGATTTTATATAATAACCGATTGAACATGGAATATGTTCCTGATATATATTACCTTCGTCAGTTTCTTTTAAAATGCATTCAATATCTGCATATATTACAATTGGAACCATTAGCTTATTTTTAAAATTCTTAAAACTAAGTGTATTATTTTCTAAAGTAGGTAATCTTACTTTACAATTATTTTGATTGAAACAATCTTTCTGATGAACTTCTAGTTTTTCCTCACTATGAAAATAATGTAAGCAGCGGTTGCAAATATGTATGAAATGATTATGATTAGATGTATTTGATGAAACTAGCCTTGACAAGTTTTTGATCCATACATAATGTTGTTTCATTATAATTGTATCATCATCATCAATATCAGTTACTTCTTCTAATAACAATAAATTGATATGTTGTCTATCTAAAATTTAAAAATTATTTATTAATTTAAATTTTAACTGAAGTTAAAATTATTGTTATACCTTTCTCTACCACTTTTGACAGTCTTAATGGAAATATTTCTTTCTGTTTTTTCTGTTCCCTTTCAGTATGAGTAAAAAAATTCCAATTTTATTAATTTGCATTGGAAAATCTATACCATCCAAATCTAATACATCAGTATAGTATGGATAACTTGAAATTCTATTTGAATTTATTTCTGTAGGAAATTGTGCAGAAACAATAGCCCAAGCGAAACAGGCATCATCATTATTTCTTACATTTACACAAGCTTTTTTTCTTAAAATTTCCGATGGTGTTGGTATGAAGGAGCTACCTTTTATTGGTGAATGATTGTTAATATTGATTAGGTTGAGAATAGCTGAAAGGGCCCATCCACTATCTTTTTCTTGAAACTCTTCTAATTTTTTTAATAACGAATCTACAATAGACTCACTTATAATTTCATTCAAATCATCCTCCATATAGATGGTTACATTTTTGGTGTTTAAGTGCTTGAACTCCTTTTTTTCATCATTATCATTACTTTTAAATATTTTGAATTCACCACAAAATACATATTTAATTTTAATGCTCCCATATTCTTCTAAAATTTTTCTCAATTGGGGTATCATTATTGTTTGACATTCCTTAAGAAATATTTTTGGGTCTTTATGTATTATATTTGTTATAATAGCTGATCGTATTCTACACTTAAATGCTGAATAGTTTAAATCTTCCCAAATCATATTATTAGCACTATTATTAGTATCAATGCTGCCACCTCCTTTGATCATATTATTATTATTTTTTACTATATTGATGCTAATAAATGATCTCAATTTTGATATTGCTGACAAAAGTTTTTGTTTCTTTCCAAATTGTTTAATTTTTATCAAAATTTGTTCCAATTTTTTAATATCATCTTGACAATTTTTTCACTATTTTCACTATTTTTCTCAGAAGATAATACTCCATTTTTATTAAAGTATTTTTCAACAATAGAATCTGCATAACCTTCCATTTTAATTATGTATTTAATATTACACCTTTATATTAATTTTGAACTTCAAACAACCTGAACCAATGCTTTTAAAATAAAATATTAATTGATAGGGACAACTATCTTGAACGACAAAAATATGTGTATCAATCAATCGTTTTTTTCTTTTCTTTTTATATTAACCAAAAAATTCAGATTTTTATTTTACAACTTTAAAAATTTGTTGAACATTTGTTGAACAAAAAGTGGTGGGGGTAGATGATTATACATGTAACTCATATAATAAAACTCCCCTGACGTCATTTCAGATTTTTTTTTTTTTGTTATTGTTTTAGCGACGGCAAAACACAAAATTTTTTTGTTATTGTTTTCTACATAATTCAAAAAATTCAAAGAAATTCCCTGACGTCATTTCAGATTTTTATTTTATAATTTAAATAATTTTAATTATGACTTGTAGTATTCAAACTAACAGATTCAAAAATAACTGTCAATTTATTCAATCTTAATTGCATAACTTTAGGAGGATTTACTTCACACCAAAGTCACAAACCTCATTCTTTTTATTTTAGACCAAAGTCACAAACCCTAGTACTAAAAGAGTAGTGAAAGAGATAGAAAACATTCCGCCATAAGAACACATAGGAGTGAAAGAGATAGCGGTCAAAAAAGTGATCCAGAACCGGCATAGCTATACTACTCCTATACTCTTTTGATAATAAGATGTTGTTTGTAATAGAGGTCTTATTCCATTAATATTCCCGCCACTTTGATTAAGATAATATTTAATGTATGATTGCTTCATAATGAATAAAAAATATATATTTTTTTCTATCTATTTATATAATTTTTTATTTTCGAATAAAATGTAAAACAATTTTTGTTGGAAATAAACTAGGTGAAAAATCAATATTTTCACCATATTGATTACAAATGCGAATTGAAGTAGTTTCAAATAAACTTTTTTCTACTGGAATGTATTGTACGTTTTTAAATTCACTATTAAAAGGATTCCTGCAATTTTCACAGTTAATAGTTTTTAATGCTCTTATTGTACTATCTCCATATATGTTCGGTTGAATAATGTCAGTGTAAATAACCATCATACCTGGCAATTGATCATCATTCATTGAAAAAACTTGTTCGAATAAAGCTGGTAAAACCTTTTTTAAATTTATCGCTTTTTCTTTTTGTGAAAGAAGTTCCTTTATCAGTTCTGGGATAGTATATTCAAAGTTTTTTCGTAAAAAAAAATTTTCTGTTTCAAACGATCAAGATATTCTTACTCGTTGCAATAGTTCTCCTGGAAGTAATATTTTTTTATCACCTTTATAATTATTTTCATTTAACAAAGATTCTGAAATTTCATAGAAAAACTCTGTTAAAACTTGTTTTCTTGTTAATCCAGCTTCTGGTGTAATATTATTTATTAAAACTGGTAAAAAATTAATTTTCCAATCATCATACCAAAATTTATATTTAAGAATATCAGGGTAAAATGTATAACCCATTCGTTTAACAACATTTCTTCTAGGATCATTTTCACCTACAATAACAGTAGTTTTTCCTATTGAAATTAATACACAATTTGAAATTTCATATTTATCTGTTTGAATAAAATTATTACAGTAAAATTCAGTTAAACCAACATTCCAATTTTCGTTCCTGAGGTCAATATGACGTGGTATTTTATTTGTAAATTGAGAAAGAGTATTTTCAGGGCACATATCTCCCGAAGAATTACTTAATAATGTTACATAAAGCTCTTCCATTTCTTTTATAATTACTTATGTATATGACGTCCAACTAGATGCTTTTGCAGATTTTAAATCTATTAAATTTTTTTCCTGTGATTTTGATATGCTTTGTTTTTTACGGATAGGAAAATTTAATTCTTTTTGTTTTGTTTTAGATTCTGATCGCAAAGAATATTGCTTTCGGTCTATCAAACAGAGGAACAGATATAACTGAACCATCATCTGTTTCAAATACTCGAACTGACGAACTATTTATAGATTTTCGCTCCTTTAAACGAGAGCCTGGAGAAACGGCAGATAACGCTCTCTTTTTTATCTTTTCTTCGGTAAAAACGTTATCACTATAATCAGAATCATCATCCACAATAATTGGTTCCGTATTATATTCTTGTGAAATCTCTCGTGGTTCTGTTTCGTTAACATCCTCATAAGGATTCGTTTGTATTGAGGAATCAGCTAATTTTTTGTTTTGGTCTGTGTATCTTTATGCTTTCTTATAGTTCTAGATGTTTGTGTACTCATATTTCTCATATAAATACGTGATGGTGTTCTTTCTTCTATTTGAAGGTTTTTATTAGCCATGAGTGGTTTAACAGGGCTTCTTAATAATTGCTTTCTTCTCTTATCACCTAATTTTACTAGTTGGTTTCGATATAAATGCCATTTTTGAATATGGTTCAAATTCTTGTTTAACAAGATTGTTCTCATTGCCTTGTCTATTTGACTGAGCTCATTATCATCTAATAAGTTATCTTTTAATTTATTATATTGTTCAGGATGTAAAACAATTATTCGTTGTAAATTATTCATTTTTTGACTGATATGATTGAATAAGTTGTCCAATAACACCAGAAAGTACTGTTCCAATTAAAACTGGTAAGAATCCTCCACTTTGTATTAATAATTTTCGTTTAGAAGTTAATTTTTTTTTGGGCAAGCTAAAAATCGTAATTTATTCTTATACTTTTTTCACTTTTAAAGTTGATTTTTATTTAATTTATTATTACCATTCAGCGTATTTAATGCAATTTCGCAAATCGTTTTAATTGTTTCGGAATCACAAAATTTAAGTATGTTGTTTCTTAACTTTGATTTATTCTTTTTTAATACATGCAATATATGTTGGTTTGCCTTCAATCGTCTAATTTTTTTCACATAAGTTACCGTTTGTTAATTGTTTTGATGAACAGAAAAATTCACAATACTTATCTTTGTTAAACAAATTATTTCTAATTCGAGATAAGTCATTAATCTTGAGTAAAGTCTAGAATAATATGACCATAGGGAGTTGATGTTACCTCATTAAATACTTTTGAAATTCCTTTGCATTCTCCGGAAAAATTTGTCTTGCTAAATGCAAAATTTGAATTTTATCTCGTAGATTTCTGAAAAGCACTAAATATTTACAATTAAGTGAAATATCTCTACAAAATTTTCCTTGATGAAAAATATTTTGTGTAACCAGTATTATTGAAAGATTTCGATGATGAGATCCTTTTGTAAAAAGGTCACAAATTTTTCTCCATAAGCATCAAGCATTAAATCATCTAAGATAATTAAATTGCATTGGTTATTGTTTTGGAAGTTGTCAGGTAAACCACTCTGGTATTCAATGTTTTCAAATTCTAAATTCTTCGGAATAGCATTTATTTCTGAATTACACCATATGATTTTTTCAATAGTTGGGGAAACCAATTTATTTATGTTATTGATCAATTGAATTATGAATGTAGTCTTTCCACAACAAGATGGACCAGCTACTATCATAGAGAATGGATGAGAAAATCCTATCATTTTTTCTAAAAAATAAATTTAACTTATGATACAAATAAAATCGAATAAGATCCGAAAGCTATAAATAAATGAAGAACAATTTAAAAAACTAATTCTATTTATAACAAATATAACCTATAAAAACCTATAAAAAACCTAAAAAAGATAAACCTATAAAAAAATTAAAAAGATTTTAATTATGAAATAAAAACAAATATTTTATTAAATTTAAATTTTTATTTTTTTATTTTTTAAAATTTTAAAATTTTTTTTTTTTTTTTAATTTGTTTGTATGCTATTTTTAACATCATCTTCGTTAGTATCTTCATCATTAGTATCTTCATCATTAATACCTTTATCATCGTCATCTTCATCATCATCATCATCTTCGGTATCATCACCATCTTCATCATCATCATTTAATTCTGACTTTAAAATGAAGTCAAACATTGCCATGTTTCGTTTTTCTTCGTTTCTTCCATAGTATTTGAGAGCTCCTAACTGATTGAGGTCATCAATATCTTCTTTTTTTTCTTCACCTTCACCTTCACCAATATCTTCACCTTTGAAAATTATTTTAACGGAAAGAGTTTTTCCGAATTTTCCCTTTTTTATAAATTTAAATTCTTTAATTTTATATACCACGTTTTTTTCTAAGTCATCTATTTTCTTAAAATTATATAGAGAATTTTTTGATAATTTAAGAAATTTTTTTAATAATGACATGTTGTTAACGGTAATGTGGAAAAAACGTTTTTTTTTTTAACATGAATCAGTATTTATAGTGGAATTACACGTTTTTTTAAATGCTTTCTTATCGGTTAAAATTTATTTAACAACATTTGATTTGAATCATTAAATCAATCATTATATCAAAGTTGAGTAACGTAAAAGTTTTCTACATATTAGCTTTTTTTAAATTTTAAATTAAACCGTCATGTTTTAATTAACGTAAAAGTTTTGTACATATTAAACTTTTGTGAAATGAATATTTTATTAATTATGTTTAAACATTAAACTTTATTTAAATTTATTTCATTTCATTGATTCTTGTATCTACTATATGCAACTTTTAAGCACCACTAAAAGCTGTGCTATAAAAAAAGCTGTGCGCCACATATAACGTTAAGCTTTATTTGAATTTAATTTTTCTTGCATCCGCTATGTATTTCATTGGTTTTTGTATCTACTATATATAACTTTTAAGCACCACTAAAAGCTTTAAAAAAAGCTGTGCTGGAACCCCCATATAAGTACTACTTTTATGCATACAGTCTATTTAAAAAATAGAAATTATTAGCTATAGAACATTCTGAATTTTTTTTTGTTCGTTTATGTTAACCGTCCATTCATATGCATACATAAAATTTTTTTTTGTTCGTTTATGTTTACCGTCCATTCATATAAATATAACTGTTGCATACATATTAAAAAATAATAAATCGATGAATCAACTAAATAATAATAGTTGGGAATTTGGGAATTTGGTGTGACTGTGTTAGCAGATTTTTAATAGTACAGCACACATAAAAATATGTACATGTTTGTACCTACATATGTAGTAAAAAAATTTGGTTTTAAAAGTATGTAATTGAGAATATATTAAATTGCTTACTTCTAAATGCTAATGTTTTTGAATTAAAAAAAATTTTTTTTGCTTTTTCTAGACGATGTAGATGTATATGTATGTATGTACATAACATATATTTTATGATTAATTCATAATTATTGTTATTGAAAAGAAAAATATTGTTGTTATTTACTATTTTTAAAAAAGACTGGATTTCTTATTTTTAATATATTCTTTTTGTTGTTTAATGTTTTTACGTAATTGGAAATATATTCTTAGTTTTTATACTTCAGAAAAAGTCATTAATGGTGCAGATCATCATTCCCTAATAGATCTTAATTTAAAGGCAGCTCCCAATTTAGATATCAATGTTAGGGCCATAATGGGCCATATATTTTAATATGTTAAGAGTTTCGAAAGAAAAGCCCTATTTTAATTATAATTAAGAAAGGAAAAACACATATCTATATAAATACATTGCATTGTTTTTATAAATAAAAATGTATACTAAAAATCAATTGATTTGATGACAAAAAACTTAAATTTAACTTACTAAACTTTAAGTAAATGCATATTAAATTTTACACTGTGTTCTCAAGTACAGCACATTAATTTGTTTACACATTCATATCTTTCAAATTAATCGCTTTCAAACCAAAAATATTTTCGAAGCACATATTATTACATATTTTGAAGTAAGTACCTATGTATATGTACGGATACAATGCAATGGTCTACATAAAAAACAATAGTTTTTTATAGATAAAAAAAAACATTTTGTATTACGTGTACGTATTGGTATTGGTGAGTTTAGTAAATTTAGATAAAATGTTTTATTTTGGTTCTGTAATAATTCTGTTAAAAATTCTGTTATATCTTTGTATGAAAATTTAATTTTGAAATTAAGCTAATTTCTCTAATGTTTTTCGATATTATTATTTTAAAATCATGTATTGTCATCGGGATCTGATCTAATGAAGAAAATTGCAAGTCTCTAGCTCAACGGGAAGTGTGTTTAAAATTGCTTATAAGATTCCATCCTTTACCCAACCAAGTTAATAAAAAGCAGTTAAAAATGAAAGTCTGTTGATAATAATTGAGTAAAAGGGTTTTAAATGTCTATCATTTACACATTAAAAATTTTGATATTATGATAAGTAAGAATTTATTTCGTTTAGAATATCAAACAACCAAAAACAAAAAATTAGAACCGAATCGAACTTGCAAACCCAATACTCATAAATTCCAGAACCAGGCACTCTACCACTCCAGTAAACCCTTGACTAAAGTTTTTTTTATTTATATTCAGTTATATTGTAAAATTCCTATTTCCTACCATGTAACCTATATTTTAAAATTTTATTTATGGACATATTTAGAAAACAAAAACAAAAAGCAAAATTTAAAATTTAACGGAATAAAAGATCGTCTTATTTGAATATGTATATTATATGTATAGATTATACATACTATATGATACACACATTTCATATGTATGTATATTCTTTACATGGATTTTTTTATAAAAATTAAAATCAGAAAATTTTGGAAAAATATTGGTATTGTAACATGGCTGTACTGAATATTTATCATTTACAAAAAAAAAATGAAAGTTGGTTGGTAAATCATTGGAGTAAAAGGGTTTTAAATGTCTATCATTTACAGATTAAATATTATGAAATGATAATATCAGAAATTATATATATACATATCGATAACGCAAGTAGAAAAAAAATCTCTCATAATTTTTTTTAATTTGTAGTGCCCCAAAGAAGAGAAAAACATTGCATTAAAAAAATGAATACATTATTTTTGCCTGTTCTTTCTCATTCTTCATTCTTCAAATTTATTTATTTTATTTCTCTATCCGTTAAAGATAGAGAAAAACAATTTTAACCATGGGTAGGTCTCATAAAAAAAATTATTTTGTGGAACAACTTTTTCATGTAGCCCTATCCATTACGGTGCTACAGCCCCTCAAACTTTGAAAAAGCCCTATTTTTAAATGCATATATCGTCTGCTTAAGATTTATATGTTCTGCTTAAGATTTTTTCAATCTGAAAACATCATGCGACAGGTATTTTTTTTAACTTTGTAAATTAATATCAAAATTATACAATTTTTTTAAATTTACCGTTATGTGAAAACCAAATTTTGCATGATTTTTCTCCTTTCATAACTCCGGCACGCTTTTAGATAGAGCCTTGAAATTTTGAGGTAAGAGAGAACTTTTAAAATTAGTATAAGTTTCTTTAGAAAATTTTTTTGCATCACCCCCTGTTTAAGAGGTATTAGGGCTGAGAAATTGAAAATTTGCTATTTACTTAAGCACCTGTATAAATTTTTCTTCGGCAAGACATAAAAATTAAAGCTCCAGTAATATATTTTTACGTGTGTTAGCGGTTTTTCTTAATTATAAAGGGTTCCGGACTTACAGCCCTTCAAAATTCCAGAAAAGTGTTATTTTCACATATTTCACATATTACAAAAATTTTTCTTAAATTTTCAAATTTTCAAAAAGTCACAATTCTAAACAGTTTGTATTGTGTTTTGGAAATGTGCGCTTTTAAAAACTATTGGTTTACATTCTACCTTGTTTTATTTTCAGTCACTTTACTTTAATTTATAAAAAGAAGTAGCCAAAAATATTATTAATGAATGGAGAGTATAGAGTAGTATAGCCAGCCATATATATATAGATATGTATATGCATATTAATTTATTCTTTGTTTAAAGAATTTTACATTTTATAAATACCTATCGAAATGTTAACCTCTGAGAGTAAATTTTTTATTTCTTTTTTATCAATTTAGGAATTTTGCAAACAGATTATAAGATTGCAAACAGATTGTAAGATTAAAAACTCGTGTGCTGTATAAAATTCTATACTGGATGAAAAAATTATAATTTTATCTGAAAACTTTGACCTTTGTTGATGTAATATTTTAAAAAAAGGGAAAAAGCCGAATTGAAGTTGAAGTTGAAGCCTTGAATTCAATTAAACGTTCAATTGGCATAAAAAACTTTTGTGAAACAAAATTATAAGATAAATATATACATTTTGAAGTCCATATATCAAACAAGCTATTATCCTTTGGTAATCTGTAGATCTGTAGATTACCTTCCATTAAAATTCAGCCTACTATTTTTGCATGTGGCACAGGTTCTACCTGATTTACGGGAATCTGATTTTATATTTTGCAACATTCTAAACAGAGGATGAATATATTATATGTTCATGCTAATGAAAGCAAAAGAGATGGAAAACGTAATAAAAGTACATATGTAGATAAATAAAGAGTCAGAAAAATAGAAAATTATAATTATAAGTTTTGCAACAAGTTAATGAATAAAATAATTGAGACAATCAAATAAATTTGGGAACAAATTCTAAACAAGATTCTAAAAAAAAAATGTTTCTTACTTTTTGAATAGAAATTACCTATGTTCCAACTTCTTGATTGATGAATGATTAAGAACAAAAGAACTTGTGCATTAATAGTAAAATTATATATTTCGCATATGTATATGAAGTTAACTTTAACTTTTTTTTTACACTTGTAAAACAACTTTTAATTTTTCACTTAAATTAACTTATTTTAATAAAAAAATTCAAGTTATACACATTGGATAACTTACCGCCCGAATTTAAATTTCATTTTTCTTTATACATTTCTTATGTTAAAATTCTTTTAACCCATAATACCAGAAACTATATTTTGAAAGGTAATTTCAGAAAAAAAGCACAAGTCGACTAGGGTTAACAGTCACATATTTTTTTTTTTATTTTAAATAAAAACTATTTATGCATATTTTCTCTTGATATAAAAAAAAATATTAAATACTAACGCATACATAGATAAACATTATATACACTTGATCAACACATAATCAGTCCATCCAAAATAGAATGCTTAAGAAATCAGAAGTAAATTATTTATATAGTGTTTGCCATGTTATAATATATAATTATTTGATTTGATATTAAAAATAGATTATACATACTATATGATACATAGGTATATTCTTTACACGGGTTTTTTATAAAAATGGAAAATTAATAATAAAAATCAGAAAATTTTCGAAAAAGATTGATATTGTAAAATGGCTGTACTGAATATTTATCATTTAAAACAAAAAACATTAAAGTCTGTTGGTAAATCAGAATTAATTTATTGAACTGAAATTGAAAGGACGTAATTTTAAATTTCGGAAGAAAATTAAAAATTTAAATATACAACTAATAATAATAAAAAAAAATAATTAAAATTGCATATTATTTCATTTTTGTGTTCGGTTTTAACAGTTGTTTCTACAACTATACGAACAATGGATGATTGTTATAAATGCCATATTAAAATGAGAGGTGAAACCGGTATTAGATGTGTCGGAATATGCGGAAAAATGTTTCACTGCTCCACTAACTGCTCGGGACTTGAACAAGCTGCAAGTAGCTTGTTAGACTCTAATTTGAACATTAAAGTTATTTGCGATGATTGTATCCTATATACAAATTGTAGATATGGTATTACAAAATATTGATTGTGCGGTTAAAAAAAATAATGGTTATTTGAATGAATATAAAAAGGAATTTGAAAGTGCAATAAGAAAAAATGAAAATGAAATAATTCAGTTACTGCAAGCTATAGAAAGTAGATATATGGAACGTATAGAAAGCATAAAAAGTGAACAACAAAAAGAATTTGAAAAAGTTGCAAAAAATAACAGATGTGTTCAAAATGGATAAATGTAGGTCAGAGCGTTTCATTCTCTGATATTGGGAAACAAAGTGCAAGTGTCAGCAAAAATGGGCTTAATGCATTGCCAATAATGAAAAAAAATTTGCCTTTATTAATAAAACCAAAAAATAAGCAAAAAACTGAAATTACAAAAAAAGACTTAAAAAGACTAAAGTGGATCCAAAAAATTTAAAAAAAAAAAAGTTTGAAAGTAGAAATAATGGTACTATTTTAATTGAAACAGATTCATATGAAAATCGTGAAAAAATAAAAAGTGAACTTGAAAATAAAATGAAGCAGAAATATGTTATCAAAATTCCTGTGGAAATTAAACCTAAATTTGAAATTGAGCATATGAACAATAAATTTACTGAAGATGAATAATAATAGAAAAGCTTATGAAACAAAATAGTTTTTTTAAAACTGATTGAGGTAAAAATAATAAAATTAAATACGGTCAATAAATGCAACAAAGGCATGCAGAACGCTGTAATTGAAGTGGATAAGGATTCTTTCTCGAAAATATTAGCGGCGGAAAAACTATGTATTGGTTGGGAAAGGTGCAAAGTTTTTGATGCTATTAGTGTGAGTAAATGTTACTAGTGGAAAGGGTTTAACCATAAATCGGCTGACTGCATAAACAAAGAAAAATGTATTGAATGTCACCAGAACCATAAAATAAGTGATTGTGAACAACAGGAAGAAATTAATGAATGCATAAATTGCAAGAAAAATAATGAAAAATTCAAGCTAGGACTAGATGTGAAACATAAAACATTTAGTAGGTTCTGTCCAGTATATCAAAAAAAATTAAATGAAAGAAAGCAAGGAAAGTGGATGATAATATATTGAATAATTGTGCAAAAGGGTGTTGCAGAATTTTTTGTTGATATTTATGATAATAATAATAATAATAATAGTAGTAATAATTATGAAATAAATATTAAAGATGTAGCAATAGTAAATAAGAATGAACCAGATATTAATGAAAACAACTATGATTTTAATTGCAATAATAATAATGTTGAAGAGGATAAAAATATATTGAATAATTGTGCAAAGGGTGTTCCAGAATTTGTTGTTGATATTTATGATAATAATAATAAAAGAAATACTGAAGATGTAGCAATGGTAAATAAGAATGAAATAGGTATAATGAAAACAACTATAATTATAATAGCAACAATGTTGAAAATAATCAGATCAATAATAATGTTGGTTTAAATAAATCTAATAAGGAAAAGATAAATAGTAGCATACTTAATAATCTTCAAAATTCTGGTCGAGTAAAAGCACTAAAATTGAAATCGATCATAATAAAAAATTTTCCAGTAATGATAAAATCACTAGTTATAATAAAAATAATAAAATATACCCTTAGTGTCAATAGTAAAGCAAATACAAGTTTTTTATACCCTAACTGGAACAAAGGTGAAACACTAAATCCAAAAACCGAAAATAAGGAACAGATTAATCTCAATATTTCTCAAGATACCAATACAAGTTTGCTTGACCCTATGGTGCCTCCAATTGTAAAACTTACGAAAAGAGCAATTGAAAGTGCTGATAGCGTATATGTACTATCCAGATTAAGAGATCATAGAATAAATAGTAACGTAAGAATAATTTATTATATTTTTATGATCAAGATGATATATGTTATAATGGTATGACACAAACAAATATCAAAGTACTAATCGATCAAGAAGGATTACCAACAGATTATAAAGAACTACGTAAAATATATTATAAATATCATGAAAATATAGGAGTCTCTCATATAAATAATATATAATATACGTTATAAAGGATCTAAGATCGTATAGAAAACACATTGATAATAAATATCGAGAGTATCTGCAAAAAATAAGATAAAACTGGCAAAATTATATGATAAATATTAGAATTAGAAGTACAGTACTTGCAGAGGTATGGATATTCGACAACGAAATTGATATACATAATATCCCCAATTATAAGGAAGTTTATAACTGCAGAAAAGAAAAAAGGGGAGGAGGAACAGCAATTTTTGTAAAGGATAACATTCACTTTAATGTAGTAATTAAGGATGAAAAATATAACTATATGGTAATTGAAATCCTAAACTCTCAACCAAAAGGAAAATTCGAGCATTTTATAAAGCTCCAGCGGAAAACACCAATTTATTTATAGAATACTTAGAAACCAAAATGGAGGATAATTCAAATCACATATTTTTTGCTGATACTAACTTAAATTTGTTTGATAATACCAACTTACTAATAAGATACAAAGATATGATAGATTACTTCTGGATATTATATACTTAATAAGAGGCAAAGTACAAGAAATACAGCTCAATCTAAAACTCTAATACATCATACAATAACAAACTTTAATGAAAAATATCAGATTTCTTTCACAATAAAGGATAACAGTTTATCTGATCATCAAATAGCTGTAACATCAATCAAAGCAATTAATTTTAAGAAAATACCTATGCAATACTATAAATAAAACAGACTATATTCAAATGTGTAACATCGTAAAAACTAAAATAGAAAATACAAACATTATGGAAATTGATACACTAGTTAAAACAATATAGGAAGCAAAAGAATTGTGTACTAAAGCAGTAACAGTCAGAACTAGAAATAATAGCTGGAATGACACCCATGATATTTGAGCAACTTAAAATTAGAAAATCCGTATATTTTGCACATATAAAAGATCCAAACAATAGACAAAAAAGAGTAAAATATATTCTATTCAAAAAGAAATTAGAAAAATTATTAAAGGAAGCTAAAAATAAACATGTTATTAAAAGTATTGAAAAAGCAGGGAACGACTCTAGGAAACTATGGAAATTATTAAATAATACTATAAAAAGTAATAATGACCAAAAAACTGAAACTATTACTTACGTTTCAAAGAAAAATGGCGAGAAAACAATTAATGAAAATGAGACGCAGATACTATTAATAAATTTTTTAACGAAATAAGTAAATATATTCTATATAAAATATATAATAGTAAATCGTATATATATAATAGTAAAAACAGGTGTATACACCACAGGGTCTCTCCTTGGGCCGCTTTTATACTTACTATATATAATGAACATACCAAAAAAAATATCATGTCAAACTACAATGTTTATGCGGATGACACCAACCTCATTGCAAAGCTTAAACAATGAAAGAATTGGAAGGTGTACTAAATAAGGACTTGGAAACATTATATAATTGGTTAGAGTATAATGAGCTAAGTATAAATGCCAAAAAAACTAATGACATAATATTCAAAACCCAGAAAAAAAATGTTGATATTACTCTGAAGATAAAAAATAATATAATTCAAAAAGTGGATAGTGTTAAATATTTAGGAATGATATTTGATGAAAACTTAAGATGGGATAAACACATTAAAAAAATAAAAAACAAATTATCCCTATATGTATTGCTATAAAAAGATATGGTGGCATTCCGTATCATGCAGCTAAACTTGTTTACAATGGTCACATTTTATCAAGAATTAGATCTAATACATGCAGCTGAAATCACTGTTCAAAATTTCACGTAAATTCGATTGGAACTTTAATGAATAAGGCATTCAAAATTTTATTTAAAATAAATCCTAAAATTAGTACTAGGAAATAATACAAAGTAACTAATGTACTTGATATAAATCAACTAATTTAATTTGATAAATGTAAATACACTTATAATATACTAAATAGTAATTTTAAATCAAAATTAATTCTAAATAATAGGGAGAATATACATAATTATCTTACTAGACATCGAACAAATATTGAAATACCTAAAGCTAGAACATCCAAACAACAAAAATGCTTTAAATGTAGTGCAATTAAAATCTTTAACTTTTTACCCCCGGAAATTAAAAATTGTCAAAATGTGACGATATTCAAAAATAAACTTAAAAAATATATAAAAAATTTTAGAAATTAAATTAGTTAATATTATATTTAAAAGTAAAATTTGTTTGTATTTAATTTGTATTGTAATTTGTATTTAAATTTTAATTTCTTATATATAATTTTAAATTTATATTGTAAAATTATCTGAAATTAAATAAATTATTATAAAAATGAAAAAAAATCATTGAGTAAAAGGGTTTTAAATGTCTATCATTTACAGATTAAATATTATGATGATGATATGATGATATGTAAGAATTTATTTCATTTAAAATACCAGAAAAACAACCAAAAAAAAAAAATAGAACTGAATCAAACTTGCAAACCCAATACTCATAATTTTATTGAATCGGGCACTCTACCACCGCACCAAACCTTTAACTAAAGTTTCTATGATAATATTCAGTTATATTGTTAAATTCCTATTTCCTGCCATGCAAACTATATTTTAAAATTTTATTTATGTACATATTTAGAAAAAAAACAAAAAGCAAAAAAGCAAAATTTAAAATTTACCAGAACAAAAGAGCGTCTTATTTGCATATGTATATTATAGGTATAGATTATACATTCCATATGATACATATGTATGTATATTCTTTACATGGGTTTTTTATAGAAATGGAAAATTAATAATGAAAGTTAGAAAATTTGGAAAAATATTTATATTGTAAGATGGCTGTACTGAATATTTATCATTTAAAAAAAAAATGAAAGTAGGTAGGTAAATCATTGAGTAAAAGGGTTGTAAATGTCTATCATTTACAGAATAAATATTATGATGATGATAAAATTATATGTTAAGCATTCCATAATGATCAATCAATGATCAATACCTGTAGCATAAGAAATAAAATATTAGAATTAGAAGTACAGTACTTACAAAGGTATGGATATTCGACAACGAAATTGATATACATAATATCTCCAATTATAATGCGGTTTATAACTGCAGAAAAGAAAAAACGGGAGGAGGAACAACAATTTTTGTAAAGGATAACATTCCCTTTAATGTAGTAATAAAGGATGAAAGATATAACTATATGGTAATTGAAATCCTAAACTCTCAACCAAAAGTAAAAATTGGAACATTTTATAAAGCTCCAGCGGAAAACAGCAATTTATTTATAAAATACTTAGAAACCAAAATGGAGGATAATACAAATCACATATTTTTTGCTGATACTAACTTAAATTTGTTTGATAATACCAACTTACTAATAAGATACAAAGATATGATAGCTACTTCTGGATATTATATACTTAATAAGAGGCAAAGCACAAGAAATACAGCTCAATCTAAAACTCTAATAGATCATATAATAACAAACTTTAATGAAAAATATCAGGTTTCTTTCAAAATAAAGGATAATAGTTTATCTAATCACCGGCTATTTGGTCAATCAAAGCAATTAATGTTAAGAAAATACCTATGCGAAACTATACTATAAATAAAACAGACTATATTTAAATGTGTAACATCGTAAAAACTAAAATAGAAAATACAAACATTATGGAAATTGATACACTAGTTAAAACAATACAGGAAGCAAAGGAATTGTGTACTAAAGCAGTAACAGTCAGAACTAGAAATAATAGCTGGATTACACCCATGATATTTGAGAAACTTAAAATTAGAAAATTCGTATATGATGCACATACAAAAGATCCAAATAATAGGCAAAAAAGAGTAAAATATATTTTATTCAAAAAGAAAGTAGAAAAATTAATAAAGAAAGCTAAAAATAAACATGTTATTAAAAGTATTGAAAAAGCAGGGAACGACTCTAGGAAACTATGGAAATTATTAAATAATACTATAAAAAGTAATAATGATCAAAAAACTGAAACTATTACTTACGTTTTAAAGAAAAATGGCGAGAAAACAATTAATGAAAATGAGACGGCAGATACTATTAATAATTTTTTTAACGAAATAAGTAAATGTATTCTAACTGAGAGTCGGAATTCTAGTACAGTTAATAATGCTGCCTATAAAATATATAATAGTAAATCGTTATTTCTTACTTCAGTTACACGAGCTGAAATCTATCAAATTATCATGAAATTAAATAAAAATGCAACTCCAGGATTAGATAAAATAACAGTAAAAGACTTACAGGAATTGGTTAATGTTATAAAACAACCTTTAGAGATAATAATCAATAAATGTTTTACAGAAGGAATATTTCCAGATCAACTTAAAAAAGCCTTTATAGTTCCCATACATAAATCTGGCTCAAAAGAAGATTGCAATAATTATAGGCCAATCTCAATTTTAAATTCTATATCAAAAGTATATGAAAAAGCGATTAATATAAGAATTAGAAATTTAATTACACAAGCAATTGGCTTTGATACCAATCAATATGGTTTCTTAGAAAATAGTGGCACAGAGTCAGCCATTACAACAACATTGGAAAAAATTTCTGATGCATTAGATGATGGTTTCTATGTAGGTGCGATATTTATTGATTTAACAAAAGCATTTGGCATTGTAAATCATTCCAGATTACTTAATTTCTTAGAGAACATGGGATAAGTGGAAATAGTAATCTTTTATTAAAAAGTTATTTAACAAATAGGACCCAATGCGTTAAAATAAACAAAATTTTAAGCGATGTACTATTAATAAAAACAGGTGTAGCACAAGGGTCTCTTCTTGAGCCCCTTTTATACTTACTATATATAATGAACATACCAAAATATAATATCATGTCAAACTACAATGTTTATGCGGATGACACCAACCTGATTGCAAAGCTAAAACAATGAAAGAATTGGAAGGTGTACTAAATAAGGACTTGGAAACATTATATAATTGGTTAGAGTATAATGAGCTAAGTATAAATGCCAAAAAAACTAATTGCATAATATTCAAAACCCAAAAAAAAAAATGATGATGATATTACTTTGAAGATAAAAAATAATATAATTCAAAGAGTGGATAGCGTTAAATATTTAGGAATGATATTTGATGAAAATTTAAGATGGAATAAACACATTAAAAAAATTAAGAAACAAATTATCCCTATATGTATGGCTATAAAAAAATCTGGTGCCATTCCGTATCATGAAGTTAAACTTGTTTACAATGGTCATATTTTATCAAGAATTAGATATAATATAGGCAGCTGGAGTCACTGTTCAAAATTTCACGTAAATTCGATTGGAACTTTAATGAATAAGTTGTAGTCTAAATTTTGTTAAAAAAAAAAATAAAAGCATAAAATATAGTCCGGCCCTGTACTAAATTTAATTTCGAAATTTAATGATATACTTACATAAATGTAAAATGTTCAAATTATCATATGATTTTTATATATTAAATATTATATAAGAACACATTGCTTTTTAGTCAGTAGTTAACCGACGCTCAAGGTTGTAAGAAAAGAAAAGATTTACATATCTAAATAATTAATAGAAAAAAATTAAAGGAAAGATAAGAAAAATATAAGTGTTTTATTATATAAGTGTAGGTAGAAAAATGGAGAACATAAAAAAAATTTTTTTTGGATACGGCCAATTTAGTGAATTTTAAGAAAGTACTGCGAGAACTTGGTTTGCCAATTAGTGGAAAAAAACCGCTCTTAAATTAAGATTACAAGAAGCTTTTTTGTTTGAGGAAACTTTGCCAATTGAGGTACAGCTAATTATGTCGAATCATGTAAAAGAAAGAGATGGTAATGATATCGAAGATGACACCAATGATGATGATGATAATGATGATTCATCAACATCACAAAATGAAAATCTCGACGCCGAGTTGCAAAATCTACGTGAATTATTGAAAAAAAACGGGAAATAGCTGAATTGAAAAACAATTATCTATGTTAAATGTTGGTGAAAATGTTCATTCCAATTTCGTCCATTTTAAAAATGTCGAAGATTCTTTGTCATCATTCAGCGGTGATAATAACTATCGTGTTAGTAAATGGATACAAAATTTCGAAGATACTGCTAACATACTTGGTTGGGATGATAAAATAAAATTTGTTTATGGGAAAAAAAAGATGAGCAAAATTATTTTTAAGAAGCATTTCTGTGTCGTCATGGTAACAATTAAAAACCGCTTTGTTGGAAGAATTTAATATAATGGTCTCTACTGCCGATATTCACACATAGGTACGTAATCGAAGAAAGAGACAAGACGAGAATCTTCAACAATAAGTTTTCAAAATGTTTGAAATTGCCACGTTTTCAGATATCGATGAAATTGATACAATCCAATATATTATAAATGCTATTCCAGATAATGGCATAAATAAAGTTTTATTATATAGTGCTAATAATTTATCAGAACTGAAGTTAGCATTAAGAAAATACGACAAAATGAAATTACACAGCCAACACACCCCACCAGGTGGTTATCGTCTAAAAGAAAACGTACCTAAAAGGTCTTCAGGTAACTCTAACCAACTACAACAAACTAATCGCTCAAAAAAATTGAAATGCTTCAACTGTAATGAGTTCAGGCACATAAGCAGTTTTTGCTCAAAACCAAAACGGCAATTGGGCACTTGTTTTCGTTGCGGTAAACCTGGTCATAGAGTAGCTGATTGCAACGTGAATAGAACAGTTCAAAATATTGAAGAGGATAATAACTTCCATCAAAATTTTATTAACGCTGTCCAGACTAATAAAAATGAATTCGAGCATTAAATTGACTATGAATTTGTAAGTAAAAATAGCCAAAAATATACCTGCAATTTGGTTACACTTTTAGACTCAGGCAGTCCAATAGGTTTCATCAAAGAAAGTTATATTTCAGAATCCGTGGTAGAACCTACAGTGAACAACAAACAATTTAGCAATTTAAATGACAGCCCTTTAAAAATAATAGGGGTAACAAATTGTAATGTATTTTTAAAAATAACTCCGTTTTTTAAATTTATTTGTTGTAAATGATAGTAGTATGAAATAGGCTGTAATTTTAGGGAGAGATTTTTTAAAAAGAAAGAACTTAATTTTGGCAAAAAATGAAAAATGTTTGGATCATCCAGTTCAGCCGGTTGTAAATGCAGACAAGACAAATAACATTCCGAGTGAGTACGAATTTTATGTTACCGAAATAATGAATAAAAATATTGTGAATGATAAGGCTTCATATTTGTGTTTAAACATAAATAACAGTGTTTCTAATGATATTAGATTTAAGATAACAAAATTAGTTTGGGCAGCAGAAATTTAAAAAATAAATAAACTCGATTCCAACATTAATTTAAACAGGAAAAATAGGAATATAGAATTAGATATAAAATTAGTTAAAGACGAGACATTTTCGTGTACACCACGTATATTACCATACTCACATCAAATTGAATTGAGGAAAATCCTCGACGATTTATTAGAGCGGAAAGTTATTCGCGAAAGTGATTCGGCTTACGCTTCTCCAATTGTATTGGTTAAAAAAAAATTACGAGCTCCGATTATGTGTACATTATCGTGTATTAAATAAACTAACTGCTCGTGATAATTATCCTCTTCCTCTTATCGAGGATTTGCTGGACAGATTGCGTGGTAAACGATTTTTAAGGTTCTCGATCTAAAAGCAGCTTTCAATCACGTAAATGTAGCCGAAGGTTCAATAAAATATACATCCTTCGTTACCCCTCTGGGACAATTTGAGTGGCTAAAAATGCCTTTTGGAACGAAAAATTCTTTTACCGTTTTTATGAGATACATTAACAATATTTTTAAAAGGTTTTCTTCAAACGAGTTTCTTCAAACTGTAGTTGAGAACATGTTAGAGTTAAGGTATGATAAGTGCAAATTTGTATACGAGGAAATTGTCTACCTTGGTTACACCATCAACTCAAATGGTGTACGATCGAATCAAGAAAATTTACGAGCGATCAGTGAATTTCCTGTACCAAAAAGCTCCAAAGAGGTTCATAGTTTTGTGGGCCTTTGTTCCTATTTCCGTAAATTTATCCCTAACTTCGCCTTTTAGAAGAAAAGATGTAATAGAAAAGATGCCTTTTTCAAATTTGGTCCTGTTGAAATGGAAACTTTTGAAGGACTAAAAACACAAATTACTAGAATCACCAATATTGGCAATTTATAACTCAGTTGCAGAAACTGAACTTCATTGCGATGCTAGTAGCATCGGATTCGGTTCAATACTATTACAACGTCAGGACGATGGGAAATTTCAACCAATTTTTTATTTTTCGAAAAGAACGACAGATTGTGAATCGCGATACCATATCTACAAACTGGAAACCTTGTCTATAATTTATGCATTGCGTAGGTTTCGTATATATCTGATATGATTAAAATTCAAAATTATTACTGATTGCCAATCTCTTACTTTAACCTTAAACAAAAAATTAATTAATCCAAGAATTCATAGGTGGGCGCTAGAGCTTCAAATGTATGACTATACAATTGAACATAGGTGTCTATTAAAATGTCACATGTCGACTCGTTGGGTTACTGCAGTAATATTCTTGTCGTGGAAAATGAAGCATTTGAATTTCCTTTGGCAGCGGCGCAATATCGTGATCCGATCATTTTCAAAATTGCGATGGAGGTGGAAAAACAAGATAGCTCCATGTACACGCTTGTAAATGGCCTAGTTTAGAGAAAATCTATAAATAGTATCCAATTTTACGTTCCTAAAGATATGGAAGAAAACGTTATACGAACTCATCACGAATAACTTTGTCATTTGGGAGTGGAAAAATGTTTCGAATATATCAAGAATGTTTATTGGTTCCCGAATATGAAGGAGAAGATTAGGCTTTACATAGGTAAATGTCTTAAGTGCGTCTATTTTTCACCAATATCGGGTAAAACAGAAGTCAGCTTACACAATATTCCAAAAGGAAAAGAACCATTTAATGTACTTCATGGGTATCACTATGCTCCTTTAGTTGATAATCGATTTAAACACGTATTTCTTGTAGTAGATGGATTCACAAAATTCGTAAAATTGTATGATGAAGACCACTCAAACCGTCGAAGCAATTATCTGTTTAGAAAGTTATTTTGCTGTTTATAGTAGGCCTCAAAAAGTCATTTCTGTTCGTGGTACATGTTTTACATCCCAAGATTTTTGTAATTTCCTTTTGCAAAACAACGTCCTACATATTAAAATAGCAACTCCATCACTGCAAAGTAATGGTCAAGTAAAGCGCGTTAATCGTTTGTTAACTTCAATGTAGTCTATGGAGGTTGATGTTGACTCAACCCAAAATTGGCACAAATGTTTACCAAAGATTGAATTCGCTTTAAACAACACAGTAAACCCATCAGCTGGATGTTCTCCTAGTATGTTGTTATTTGGTATAAACCAAAGAGGTGAAGTTTGTGATAAAATTCTGGAATATTTAAAGGAGACCCGAAGAGAAAATGAAACTCGCGATTTGAACCTTATTCGAGAAAAGGCTTCAGAAAATATAACTCGAAATCAAAATTACAACAAGGAATACTATGACAAGAGATATAAAAACCCAAAAATTTATAAAGTAGGTGACTTTGTCATGATTAAAAATGTGATAACGACCGCTGGTATAAAAAAAAAATGATTACCAAAATATCGTGGTCCTTATAAAGTAATCAAAATCTTAGGAACTGATAGATATTTAATAAATGACGTTCCGAGTATGCAAGTGTCACGAGTTCCATATTCTGGAGTATGTTCTCCTGCAAATATGAAGCCTTATACCTCGCGAATATGATTTATTACGTTTATTAGCTTTATCAACCGGATGGTTTTCACATTATCATAAGGTACCATCTTGAATACCATTGTATTTAGTATTTGATTATATAGTGTATAAAATATTATCCGTGAATTTTCATGTTAATTGTTCAATCTAATCAAAAAAAAAATATATATATATATATATATTTTTTTTTACTTATATGTAATATTTGGCAATATGTTTATGAAATTAAATAAGAATGATCGAAGAAAATAATTGTAAATAATAACAAGTCCTATTTTCTATGTATAATGTAAGTTTTACAATAATAATTTATCTTGATAAAACAGAAAATAATGGAAATAGATTTTTTTTTTTCCTTAACGAAGAAAAAAGAAAACAAATTTTGTAATACGTAATTTATTAGGAAATTTTTGTAATTTAAATAGGAGAATTGTAATTTTGGTCGAAATTTCAAATTAGATTGTTATCAATGATTTTTTAAAAAAAAAAAGAAATTTTAATAATCGGGGTCGATTATATATGAGGTTGGTCGAGTTATAGTCTAAATTTTGTTAAAAACAAGTAAATGTAACAGTATGTCGATACAACCGACTTATTAATAACCTACACCTGAATAATTCGAATTAAATTAAAAATCCATAAGTTTTTTTGGCAGCTGCTTGAACTTTTTCCCTTTTCTGTCTTATTCAACTCGAATTTCAGGAACGTAAAAGAAGCATCCACTTGGGATATGCTTGAAACCTTTGTAAAAAATTTTAAGTTTCTATCTTTATTAATTTCGAAGATTGTTAGTCCTTGGGAGGTGTGTGTCAGGTACCCGAATTGCCACTCCAATTCATCGAATCCATCTCAGGAACATAAAGATGCCAGAACACCATTGAACTAAATTTAAAGGTTCTACTTTTGTTGGTTTTGGAGATATGCTCGTTGCTCTTGTGCTCGTCCGGAAGTTTTTAAAATACGAACCCATGGTTCAAATTCTTTCAAATGTCAGGGTTCGGATTTTGGAAGCTTCCGAACGAGCCTCAGAGCAAATGATATTATCTCCAAAAGCAACAAAGATATAACTTTTATATAATATAATTAGGCAGAATGGTGTTCCTTCATGTTTGATTTATGTTTCTGAAATTTGTGAGGATTTGGTCCATGGGTTCAAATCTTGGAAATTTTCGGACGAGCCCCAGAGCAAACGAGTATATCTCCACAACCAACAAAGATAGAACTTTTATTTTTAGTACAAAGGTGTTCTGTTATGTTTCTTTTTCTGTAAAATTGGAAACTGACATTTGAAAGAATTTGAACCATGGGTTCGTATTTTGGAAACTTCTGGACGAGCACAAGAGCAACGAGCATATCTCCAAAACCAACAAAAGTAGAACTTTCTGGCATGTTTTCTTTATGGATTCAATTCATCGAATCCTGAGATGGATTCGATGAATTGAAGTGGCAATTCGGGTACCTGACACACACTTCCCAAGGACTAACAATCTTCGAAATTAATAAAGATAGAAACTTAAAATTTTTTACAAAGGTGTCAAGCATATCCCAAGAGGATGCCTCTTTTGCTTTCCTGAAATTCGAGTTGAATAAGAAAGAAAAGGGAAGAAGTTCAAGCAGCTGCCACAAAAACTAATGGATTTTTAATTTAATTAGAATTATTCAGGTGTAGGGTATTAATAAGTCGGTTGCATCGACTTACTGTTACATTTACTTGTTATATATTATATAAGAACACATTGCTTTTTTAGTCAGTAGTTAACCGACGCTCAAGGTTGTAAGAAAAGAAAAGATTTACACATTTAAATAATTAATAGAAAAAAATTAAAGGAAAAATAAGAAAAATATAAGTGTTTAATTTAGAATAAAAAAAAAAGAAAGCCTACAAAGTTATTAAAAATTTTATTTAAAATAAATCCTAAAATTAGTACTAGGAAATTATACAAAGTAACTATTGTTCTTGATATAAATCAACTAATTTATTTTGATAAATTAAATACATTTATAATATACTAAATAGTAATTTTAAATCAAAATTAATTCTAAATAATAGGAAGAATGTATATAATTGTCTTACTAGACATAGAAAAAATATTGAAATACCTAAAGCTAGAACATCCAAACATCCAAAGGGTATAAAAATATTATTAATAAACTACATATGTAAAATAAAAAATTTTTAATTTTTAACTAAATATTAATTAAACATTAATAAATTAAGTTATGTACAATTTTAATTGTCAAAGTGTTGCTGTAATATTTTTTAATAATATCATTTTTTTTTCTCCCTCTTTCTCACTGGTAGTACATTATATTTTCTCTTTCTAAAGTTGCAATAATATCCATGAAATTTTTCATGAAAACAAGCGTTTATGACTGAATGAATTGTTATGTATGTAATTCTTTCTAATAAATAAATTTATATATAAGATGAAGATAAAGATGAAGTTATAGTGAAAAAATCCAGCTACGAAAATCTTTTCACAGCGGATGTAAGCCTGGAGAAACATGGAAACAAAGAAATATTTTTTCAACACCATCTTACTTCCCTGCAATCAAAATTATACTAAGAGGCTAAGTAGTTTAAAATATCAGAAAAATTTAAATTCCTATGGATCAAAAATAATAAAATCTTCATGTGCAAAACGGTCAACTCCAAGGTATTTAGAATGGAAAATTTATGCGATATCAGTTTTATTAAAACAAACTGCAAATAACAGCAATGTACTACATAAAATAACCATTTCAAAACTTTTTACTTTTAAAAAAAAAAAATTTTTTATTTTATTTATATTATTATTTTTATTATTAATATTTATTAATTATTATATTAAAATTTTTTATAAATTTACACTTTTCAATTTTTTTTGTAACAATTCTAACTTTTAACATAACATATAACACTGCTTTTGAAAAATTTTACATTTATAAATCAAATTGAATTTATTTTTTCACATTAATCTTGAACAATTTGTTAGTTAAATCAACAACAACAATTAACTTAT
Organism: Poecilobothrus nobilitatus; assembly: GCA_947095535.1. Classification (NCBI taxonomy): domain Eukaryota; kingdom Metazoa; phylum Arthropoda; class Insecta; order Diptera; family Dolichopodidae; genus Poecilobothrus; species Poecilobothrus nobilitatus. The sequence goes on along the minus strand of OX352774.1, from coordinate 160,410,591 downwards.
TAATTAACTTAATATGTTTCAATATAATTCATCAAGTATTAATTTATTTCTCTTTGGCATCTACTTTTTATACAATTATTTTTCAATACTGAATTACATATAGATTTTGTTATTGCTTTATTAAAACAAAACTATGCAAGTAATTACTATGCTCAAAACTTTTTTTATTTTTTAAAACAAATGTATGCTTTAATTCTATAATTAAATATTTCTTTTTCTAAAATTAACTTGCAATAATACACTTTTTCTTATTTTACTTTCTCACTTTATATATTTCACTTTACTTCACATTATTTAATTATTTTAATAATTTAATTTACCTATTATTCTTAATTAAAAAATTTTTAATAACAATTGTATCTTATAAAAACACGTCTCACAAAAATTTTGACAAATCAAGCTCAAATGTCAAATATTATTTAAAAATAATATTAATTTTTACATACAATCTTGCTCTCATTGATCAGCGAAAATAAACAAATGTTTATCCAAATTATCCAAATTGTTTTTTTTTTATTACAAATGCAATTAGATGAAACAGAGAACGTAGAAAACCATTTTAGAGTGGAAGATTATCTACATTATGATTCAAGTTCAATGAGCTTAAACCACCTTAAACAAAGACTATACATATATAAGACTCCTCCTTTTTAGCACATTTCCAAAAAAATTTTGAAAAAATGTGCTTATTAGTTTCACTCTGTCCCTCCGTCCGTCCGTCCGTCTGTTTACAAAACTTCTACACCGTTAAAGATAGAGAAAAAAATTTTTAACCATAGGTAGGTCTCATAAAAAAAATAATTTTGTGGAACAACTTTTTCATGTAGCCCCCCCCATTACGGAGCTACAGCCCCTCAAACTTTGAAAAAGCTCTATTTTTAAATGCATATATCTTATGTTCTGCTTAAGATTTTTTCAATCTGAAAACGTCATTCGACAGGTATTTCTTTTATCTTTGTAAATTAATATCAAAATTATACAATTTTTTTAAATTTAGTATTTAAATTTACCGTTATGTGAAAACCAAATTTTGCATGATTTTTCTACTTTCATAACTCCGGCACGCTTCTAGATAGAAGCTTGAAATTTTGAGGCAAGAAAGAACTTTTAGAATTAGTATAAGTTTGCTCAGAAAATTTTTTCGGACCACCCTCTGTTTATGAGCTATTAGGGCTTAAAAATTGAAAATTTGCTAAAAATTAAAGCTACAATAATATATTTTTACGTGTGTTAAAGGTTTGTTTTAATTGTAAAGGGTTCCAAAGTTGCAGCTCTTCAAAATTGCGAAAAAGCCCCATTTTCAGATGTATATATCTCGGGTTCTGCGTAATAATTTTGCAATCTAAAACCGCCAGAAGATCGAAAATTTTATTATCTATATAAAACAATATCAAAATTATGTAATATTTTGTAATTCACTATTTAAATTTACCGTTATGTGAAAACCACATTTTGCATGAAATTTCTTTTTTCATAACTCCGGCATCCCTTTAGAAATTTTGAGACAAGAAAGAACTTTTAGAATTAGTATAAGTTTCCTCAGAAAATTTTTTGGTAGCACCCCCTCTTTAAGAGTTATTACGCCTCAAAAATTGAAAATTTGCTATTTTTAGACACCTGTAACTTAGGCACCTGTACAAATTTTTCTTCGGCAAGACATGAAAATTAAAGGTTCAATAATATATTTTTACGTGTGTTAACGGCTTTTCTTAGTTTCAAAAATGTCCTATTTTCACATTTTTTCTTATTACATGAAATTTTCAAATTTTTGTGTAAGTCACACTTCCAAACAGTTTGTATTGAGTTTTGGAAATGTGCGCTTTTAAAAACCGTTGGTTTACATTCTACCTTGTTTATTATTTTTTCCGAATTTTATTTTTCTATACAATATATGCTATTGCTATACACATAGTTTGAATAAGAATCATTCAAATACTATATGAATGATAATATACAATCAAGACCTAAGTAAACAGGCGAAGAACTGAAATAACATGAATGTAGTTGTGAGAGAATTGCAATCGATTCTCACATATTGCGCGTATGAATAATTTAATAATTGATGTGAGTCTCGATTATAGCCATATAAGGGTGTACGAAATTTTAAAGTATGAAAGTAGTCTCGACGTATACTATTCGATATTTAAGCAATTTATCTTTAGAAGCTTTTAAAATAAAAAATTTAAAGGAAGACAATTTTTTAAATACATATTTATGAATGAAAATATTATATTTTAAAATATCTTTCTTTAATGAATTATGTAAAAAAGATGCGACTTTAATTTTTTCTTTGGACCAAATTTAATAAAGTAAATGGTTTTTGTGTTTTTGTTATAGTTGGTCCCCTATTTTTTCCCATAAAACTGCTTATAAATTTGTTAAAAGCTGGTCCCTTATTAAGCTTTTACTCTCTGCACTTCATGGCCTGGTAATTGATGTGAGTCTCGTGTACAATAATATATTTATAGAGTAACGTAGTGTTAAGTATCCATAGCTACGTATTTTTGTTTATCTTTCTTTTCTATACAATATATGTGTATGACTACACAGTATACACATTATTTATACATAATTTGAATATGAATGATATATATATATAGTTGTATTTATAGAGCTACGTAGTGTTAAGCATCTATTTACGTATCTTATGTTTTATTATTATACCCGTATGAGCTATGTTCAAGGGTATAATAAATTTACCATTACGTTTGTGACACCTTAAAGGAGCCGAGCTAGATATAGTGTCAAAGGTATGGATCGGCTCAGAATCGAATTCTGAGTCGATTAAGCCATGTACGTCCGCCCATCCGTCCGCACGATAACTCAAAAAATAAAGGAGCTAGGAGGCTGAAATTTTTTTTACGTCACTTTTGCAAAATTGTTAGTTTTGCTATTTAAATCCAACATTTTTGGCCGGCGGGTTCGAGTAGCTGCCATACAACTTCTTTCTTTATATAGAAATAACTCAGTATCTATTCAAGCTAGGTTTCTGAAATTTTTCAAATGATGATCAAGTTTTATGCAACAACTTCTGTAAAATTTGGTTGTGTTGGTGCGGCGGGTTCGGGTAGCTGCCATACAACTTCTCCGTTTAAATGAGAATAACTCAGTGTTTATTGAAGCTAGGAATCTGAAATTTAGTAAAGGGGTGTCGAGTTACATGTTAACAACTTTTGTAAAATTTGGTTGGTCTAGAGCAGCCGGTTCAGGCTTCTTGCACCTCTTGGAAGTTAATAAAGCTAGGCGTCTGAAATCTTGCAAATGATGATCAAATTTTATGGCAACAACTTTTGCAAAATTTGGTTGTGGTGGTGCGACGGGTTCGGGTAGCTGCCATACAACTTCTCTTTTTAAATGAAAATAACTCACCACTGCACCGAAACCTTAACAGAAGTTTGTATGTTTATATTCAGTTATATTGTGAAATTCCGATTTCCTACCATGCAAACTATATATTATAATTTTATTTATGTATTTAGAAAAAACAAAATTTAAAATTTATCGGAATAAAAGAGCGTCTTATTTGAATATGTATATTATAGGTATAGATTATACACACTTTATGATACACACATTCATATGTATATTATTTATATGGGTTTTTTATAAAAATGCAAAATTAATAATGAAAATCAGAAAATTTTGGAAAAATATTGATATTGTAAAATGGCTGTACTCAATATTTATAATTTAAAAAGAAAAATGAAAGTTGGTTGATAAATCATTGAGGAAAAGGGTTTTAACTGTCTATCATTTACATATTAAATATTATGATGATCATATGTAAGAATTTATTTCGTTTAAAATCTCAAATAACCAAAAAAAAAAAAAAGAATAGAACCGAAACGTACTTGTAAACTTCAGACTTCTAAGTTTAGGAATCGGACATTTCACCACTACACCAAAACCTTAACTCAAACTGAAGTTTGTATGTTTATCTTCACTTATAATTTAAAATTCCTATTTCCTACCATGCAAACTATGTATTATAATTTTATTTATGTATTTAGAAAAAGCAAAAACGAAAAAGCAAAATTTAAAATTAAACGGAATAGTAAAGCGTCTTATTTGAATATGTATATTTTAGGTATAGATTATATATACTATATGATACATGTGTACATTCTTACATGGGTTTTTTATAGAAATGGAAAATTAATAATGAAAGTTAGAAAATTTTGAAAAAATATTGATATTGTAAGATGGTTGTACTGAATATTTATCATTTAAAAAGGAAAAAGTTGGCTGGTAGATCATTGAGTAAAAGGGTTTTAAAGGGTTAAGGGTTTTAAAGGGTTTTTTGTCTATCATTACAGATTAAATATTATGATTATGATGATATGTAATAATTAATTTCGTTTAAAATATCAGAAAAAAAACCACAAAAAAAAAAAGCAGAAGCGAATCGATCTCAAAGCTCTAAGTTTAGAAATAGGGAACTTTACCATTGCATCAAACCCTTAACTTATATTTGTATGTTTATATTCAGTTATATTGTGAAATTCTTATTTCCTACCATGTAAACTATATTTTAAAATTTTATTTATGTATGTTTTTAAAAAAAAAACAAAAAGTAAAAACAAAAAGGCAAAATTTTAAATTTATCGCAATCAAAGAGCATCTTATTTCGATATGTATATTATAGGTATACATTCATATGTATATTCTTTACATGGGTTTTTAATAAAAATGGAAAATTAATAATGAAAATCAGAAAATTTTGGAAAAATGTTGATATTGTAAGATGTACTGAAGATTTATCATTTACAAAAAAAAAATGAAAGTTGGTTGGTAAATCATTGAGTAAAAGGGTTTTAAATGTCTATCATTTAAGAATTTATTTCGTTTAAAATATCAAACAACCAACAAAAAAAAATTTAACTTAATTGAACTTGTAAACTCAAGACTCCTCAGTTTAAGAGTCGGACACCTCTACCAGTGCACCAAACCCTTAGCTGAAGTCTGCATGTTTATTGTATTGCAAACATTGTATTGTAAATGAATTATATTGTGAAATTCCTATTTCCTACCATGCAAACTATATATTATAATTTTATTTATGTATTTAGAAAAAATAAAAAGCAAAAACAAAAAGCAAAATTTAAAATTTAACGGAATAATAGAGCGTCTTATTTGAATATGTATGATACTTAACATTACGAATAGTATAATAATTCAAATTTTTTTTTTAATTTTAAATATAAATTTTGTATAAGTTTGCAATAATAAATTGTATATTACTTGTTAATAGCTAAACTTATTATTGAATTACAAAATGTAATTAAACTTGAATAGTTTTTGAAATATATGAAGCACTTTTTGAGTTGCCTCTCTTAAATTTTTTCTCAATGAGTAATCTATAATATAATACACAAGATGTTGGCGAGACCTTGCCAACATGTAAAAAAAAATTTTTATATCTATAATAAAACACTCACACTGAATGCAAACTAAACTGGCAATGATGATATTTCTGTATATTTATTTAAAAATTTAAAATTTTATTATCAGAGAAACAAATCTTTGACTCAAAGTATTATCAAGAGACACAAACCGTTCATTAAAAATACAAATAAATTTAGTAAATATTATTACCAGAGACCAAATTTTCCACTAGAAGTATTATCAGAGACACAAACCGTTCATTAAAAGTGAGTACTGTAAAAAAAGAAAAAGTACATTCTTAAAAAACACATTTTCATTAAATATAAATTCAGCAAATTTTTAATTTATAAATTTGACCGCCACATCCATTATGAAGTGGTCCCGGCGGTATATTAAAAATAAATTATTAATCTTCTGTTGGCAGTTTTCAATCTTTGTTTTGGAAAAAAGAAAATAAAAATAGGTACTCTTAATAAAATTAAAACGCCTGAAAGTGAAAAGAACAAAGTTTATAGTAAGCCTCATGTTTATAGGAAAAAATAATAGGCCGATTTTATTCTTGATTTTGTTTTCATTAGTATAAATGCTGGTAAAAGCTTCTGTAGACTTTAAAGTAGTTTTGTTTATTTAGGTTGAAATTTTGATTTTTAAGCTAAATTTTTGGTATAACTGGTATAACTTAACATATTCGACATTTTTTTATTAATATAAAATTCGGCAGACTTAAATAATTATATTTCATAACAGAAATCTGGAACTTACCAAATATTATAGAAATGGATATTTTCTTAAAAAAAAAAAAGAAAAAATAACATAGAAAACATCATTTTAGAAGCCTTCACTCACAATAGATTCATAATTTTGTACTAATTTATTATAGACCATTAAATTAAAAAGTTGTCGAAAACGACCGTCACAAAAAAAAATCCCCCGAAAATTTATGAAATTTCATTATCAGAGACATGAATCTTTTATTAAATATACCAAAGACTTCTTCCAAAGTACATTTAAATAAAATAAATTCAGCAAATTTTTTTCAAGCAAAAAAAAAGTAAACGCAAAAGACTTGAAAGTAGTTTTGGTAATTAAAGTAATTCCGCGGCAAAAACAACTGTTTTTCATTGACATAAAAATTTTTTTTCCAAACTTAAGAAAAATATACAGTATAATTTTAAAAAATATTAAAATTATTTCGACTATTGGGATTGTTTTAAATGTAACAAAAAAACAAATGTCTCAGCGGTTGGCGTTGGTTGGTTTTTCGCCGGTTTTTATTGTGCACTTTATACATGTGTTTCAAAAAATTTTTGACATATCGGCACGAACTTTTACCTTGAATGTGTTTTTAGCTTGGACCATTTTTTCTCAATGATTAAAAAACTGTCAAAAATTCCCGTCACGAAGAAACGGCGACAAAAAATTAATAAACTGTACCTAACATTTTTAATTTTATGTGTTTAAATTTGTTTTATGTTTTTTTTCTATTACATCAAGTAAGTAAGTGATTCCAACGTTTTTTAATGGTGCTGATGTAAAAATTTCTTTTTAGGTAGTTTATTAAGGGAGTCAGTATGATGACGTAAATGTTTTTGAATCTATAGAAATTGTGCAATTGCACAGAGGATTTTCTAGTTATAATATATAATTGTAAATTAAAGTTAGTTGTTTTTCTGGAAGTCAATTTTTATAATATTCAACTTTTAAGCATACTGCGCCCAGTCATATACATAGGTATTCAATATTTTTGTCTTTTCTGGTAAAATTATATAATTTTCTGTAAAGTGATCTGTAATTCGATAGCAATAACATTAATGTTTTGGTTCTCTTTAATATTAAAGAAAAAGAAATTATAACAAAGAAAAAAATAAAATAAAAGGATGGATAAATGGAATAAATAATTCCAAAAATTAGTAAATTTTTCATGAAATTATAAGGCCAAACAGCTAACAGCTACGGTGTTTAAAAATTGAATATTGTACATATTCATTAAAATTATTAAAATTAAATTATTAAATTAAATTATTAAAATTAAAATTATTAGAGAAATTTTTATTTTTTCTGAATGGAATTAAAATTGAAATAAAAAATAATAATTAAATGTAACTTGAAGTACTAACAAAAAAAAAATTTTGTAAATGAATTGTATATGATCTATTAAATAAAGAAAAAACGGGGAAGAATACAGTTGACTTTGTCAACTCTTAGATACCCGTACGAACCGTTAGTATGTTCACAGCCTGTCACTCTGCTCACAATATTATTTTTTTAATATTTTAGTATTTTAAAATAATTTGGGTGAATTTTATAATTTCTAGAACTATGGGTTATACATATATTCAAACTATATGTTTATATGTACATTCTTCAAAAGCAGATTCTAACCTTTCACATAACGATTATCAATCCAAAACTTTTTCAAATATTCTATAGTACCATTTAGTACTAAGCGGTAAATGTATATTAAATTTACTTAGTACAAAATAGTAAATATAATTTTAAATATTATATTATATTATATTTAAATATTCCATTGACAGAATAATTTCTTATAAGTACAATAAAATACATATATGTATGTAAATACGGCGCTATATAATATACATCTATACTCTTATCATTCATTCACTAGTGACATATACGATATCTAAATAAACATGATATTATATAAGTATGTATATATATCAATATCATATAAATAAAAATTCTTCAAGCAACCGTTATGTTGTTTATTTATTTGCATTTTTATGTACTACGCATTATATCCTCAACAATTTCAAATTATCGAGTAAAACAAATGCAAAAAATTTGTTGAAGAAATTTGTTAGAAAATTTGAAAAAATCAAGTAACACTTTCATCAATTATAAAGTAACCCTACATTATTAAAAAAAGTTGTTAACAGAAATAAGAATATAATATTGAAGCTTTAATTTTTATGTATTACTTTAAAAAAATTTTAACAGGTGTTCAAGTTACAGGTGTTTAAAAAAAGGAAATTTTCAGTTTTTGACCCCTTACAGCTCCTAAACGGGGGGTGATACAAAAAAAGTTTCTGAAATGACTCATACTTATTTTCAAAGATCTAACATCTGTCAAAATTTCAAGTTTCCATCTTAAACCGTTTAGAAGATAGAAGGGTTGAAGGATTTTGCAAAATTTTAGTTTCACATAACGGTAAATTAAGACACCGTATGCTACAAAAATATATTTATTGTATATATACTTTTACAGCTAATGAAAGTAGTAATCGTTTGGCGTTTCAAAAATGAAGATAGATTTTTTTTGCAATAGAGCTATGAAATTTTAAGGTATGGATCGGATCAGAAAAAAATTCTAAGACTTTTGAGCCATGTCCGTCCGTCCGTCCGTCAGCACGCTAACTCAAAAACTAAAAAAGCTAGAATCTTGAAATTTACACAAAATATTCTGGGAGTAATTTGTAGGTTCCCTATTTTTTTTGGTTGAGTTTGGACCAAGCCTTAGGGTAGCTCTCGAACACCTAACTTTTAGATCCCTACATTTTTTTTGAAATAGAGCTATGAAATTTAAAATACTGATAGATCTCACAAAAATATTAATTTTATTTTTAATAACTTTTTTTTGTAGCCCCACCCGTGACGGAGCTACAGCTCCCCAAAGGTTCAAAAAAGCTCTATATTTATATTGTTATAGCACAAGTTGTATAAGGTATATCTTCATTTTGAAAACGCCAAACGATTACTACTTTTATTAGCTTTAAAAGTGTATATACAATAAATATATATTTGTGAAATACGGTGCCTTAATTTACCGTTATGCGAAACTCAAATTTTGCAAAATCCTTTAACCCTTCTATCTCTAAACGGTTTAAGTTGGAAACTTGAAATTTTGACAGAAGTTAGATCTTTGAAAATAAGTATGAGTCATTACAGAAATTTTTTTTCACCCCCCGTTTAGGAGCTGTAAGGGGTCAAAAACTGAAAATTTCCTATTTTTAAACACCTGTAACTTGAACACCTGTTAAAATTTTTTTGAAGTAATACACAAAATTTAAAGCTTCAACATCATACTCTTATTTCTGTTAACAATTTTTTTTTAATAATATAGGGTTACTTTATAATTGACGAAAGTGTTACTTGATTTTTTCAAATTTTCTAACAAATTTCTTCAACAAATTTTTTGCATTTTGTTTTACTCGATAATTTGAAATTGTTGAGGATATAATGCGTAGTACAAAAAAATGTAAATAAATAAACAACATAACGGTTGCTTGAAGAATTTTTATTTATATGATATTGATATATATACATACTTATATAATATCATGTTTATTTATATATCGTATATGTCACTAGTGAATGAATAATAAGAGTATAGATGTATATTATATAGCGCCGTATTTACATACATATATGTATTTTATTGTACTTATAAGAAATTATTCTGTCAATCGAATATTTAAATATAATATAATATAATATTTAAAATTATATTTACTATTTTGTACTAAATAAATTTAATATACATTTACCGCTTCGTATTAAATGGTACTATAGAATATTTGAAAAAGTTTTGGATTGATAATCGTTATGTGAAAGGTTAGAATCTGCTTTTGAAGAATGTACATATAAACATATAGTTTGAATATATGTACAACCCATAGTTCTAGAAATTATAAAATTCACTCAAATTATTTTAAAATACTAAAATATTAAAAAAATAATATTGTGAGCAGAGTGACAGGCTGTGAAAATACTAACGGTTCGTACGGGTATCTAAGAGTTGACAAAGGCAACTGCATTCTTCCTCGTTTTATTTGAAATTTCTGAGTTAAAATAAACTCAGAACATAAATTTGGAGGTTCTACTGAGATAGGAATTTGTGAAGTTGTCGGTTTCATAATTGAACCTATTATTTAAAATTGGCTCGGACATTTTTTCAATTATAAAATTGAAATTAAACTTTGAAAAAATATTAAAGGTGTAGAATCGGCATCGCGGCGCGTAAGTGGATCTAAATATAAGTGGTGTTTAGTGGTGTATCATAAGGAACAAAAGGTCCTTAAAAGGAAACGTGTTTTAATGCAGAAACCACGTTGAAAAGGTGTATACATCTGTAAGTCCACAGGTCAAGATAAATAGGTTAAGCTGAAGTCAATTACTCACCCTTGAAAAAGGTTACAAATACAACCTACTTACTTGTAAATGTAAAACGTGGGAGCTATTGTATGGTAACAAATTTATTCGATAAAATTTACATAAATTGATGGTTCCTGAAATAAAATAAAATCCATTAAAATTTATTAAAAAAAATAAACATAAATTTCAAATTGTGATAACATTTTAATATCAAGGGATTTTCCTTTTTTTTCTTTTCTTACATGCCACTACACATGTACACACGTACAAAGTATTGACTGAAAGTTTGAGTATTTTTATTAACAGTAACTGTTATTCTTACATAGTGGTATTCAGCTCCATTCGGATTCATCTGCAACATTTTACCATCTCTGTTCAACATTAACAACATTAGCAACATTTAGGAGTCGTATTCAATATCAGAAAGTATAACTTCCATTTGTTTATAATTACATGTATTCAAACTTTCATTAAGTACACATTTTTATACTTATCTATTAACACTGTTACTGAAATGAAAGGCTATATACATACATATTAACACGAAATACATGAATATATTTAATTATAATTTCTATTTGCGAAAATAAATTAAATAAATCAAACATAAATACATAAAAACAATATTTTGCTAAAAAAAATTTACCAAATTTCATTATAATTATTTATAATATATTTTAAACTTTGCTCCACTCGAAAATCCACTCGAAATAAATTGAAACGAGGTACACTTGATTGGGTTCATTGATTTACGCACCAATTAGAATTGCTGACAACGTCGAATCAAGGCTATGAAATAATAAAATAGTTAAAGCACCAACTTCGTCCTACTTACATAAAATTAAAATGCCCACATTTAGTGGAAAATATTCGGAGTACCCTAGTACCCTATTTTATTGGTATATTCAATAGATTCATTCATAATAATGAAAATTATGAAATTATCGAAAAATGCAACATACTTGTTAATTCGGTAGATGGTTTAGCAAAAAACGCAGTTAAAGAATTCAGAATTTCCGAGGAAAATTATTCGAAGATCTTAAAACAGTTAAAGGACCGATTTGATAACACGGCCTTGATTTTTCAAGAATTAACAGCTGATATTTTTGAGTTAACAAAGATTACTAAACCCTCCTTTTCAAATCTTCGAAATTTAGTCAACAATGTAAACGCAATTTATAATTTTATGTTATGAACTGGAAACGGAGAGGATGTGGCTAACGCCATGATTATATACGTTGTTATGAGTAAATTGGACTCAGGTTACCAAAATAAGTGAGAAGATTCTATTGATTTCAGTAAGCTGTTAACTTGGAAGGAATGTTCAACGGTATTAGCCAAGAGATGTTAATTTTTAGAGTGTCGAGACTCAAGATTTTTCACTACACCATCTCAATATACTTAAATTTGAAATAAATCGTTCGCTCGTAAAAATTCTAAATCCATAATCACGTCGCCGAAATCTAACAATACTGTCACGTACGTATTTTGCAAGGGTTCGAATCATAATATTTATTCCTGCCCGAAACTAGCAGAATTACCTGTTCTAGTTCGCTTTGCTAAAGTAAAGGGCCTTAATCTTTGCATGAATTGCAATGAAAATGCAAGGTCTGTTCTGGTTCACACCACACATTGTTACATCGTTACAGTAACACATCCTTATTAAGTATGGAGCAGAAAGATATTTCCACATCTAATATAAATAATGTCGTATTGTATGATCAAAAACCTCTGTCGTTGTCATGTATACTATCTTCAAATGATCAGATTTCAGCTGAAGCAACATCCTTCGGAACACAAATAATTTTAGCTACAGCGTTAGTTCATATTCAGGATAGTGCCGGAGACTATATATTCAGGATAGGCATTATTAGACTCTGGATCCCAACTGAATTTTATTTCAAGTCGGTTATCTCATCTTTTGGGACTTAAACTTAGCAAAATGAATTCTGATATCTATGGAATTGCAAATTCCAAATCAAGAATTCGATCTTCAACACAAGTGGTTATCAAATCAAGATTTAACAATTTCGTCGTAAACTTGGATTTACTTGTCTTACCTTCGATAGTTGTTGAAATGCCCCAGTAGAAATTGAAATGCCCCAGTGCCCCTATCAATTAAAGTAGATAATTGGAAGATCCAAAAAAAATCGTATTAGCTGACCCGAATTTCTTCAACCAGCATGGTATTGATTTGTTGGTCGGTGTTGATGTATTTTTCGATCTGCTCTTTCTTGTTCATATAAACCTTGGCGAAAACTTGCCCTCATTACAAAAAACTTTGTTTGGCTGGATTGTAGCTCCTAGATGTAAGTCTAGAGATGATATCAGCACGAAAGGTTCATTTTCTGTGGTAAAAAACTCTGAAGAAGCTGAAACTTTTCAACAACTTCATCAACTCGTTAAAGATTTTTGGAAAATAGAATACCTTGAAAACACATCACATCTCATACCTTGAAAACACATCTGAATTTACTCAAGAACAAAGTATGTGTCGAAATTTCTTTTATAATAATATTAAAACTTAGTCAGTTGGCAGATTAATAGTTAAACTTCCTTTTAAGTCAAATTATACCAAACTTGGCTGGTCACGTATGATTGCTGAAAAAAGATTTTATAATTTTGAAAGGAGTTTGAATTCTGAACCCTTATTGAAGCCCCAATATGCCGAATTCTTAAACGAATATTTAAATCTCGAACACATGAAACTCGTTCCAACGGTAAAGGAGCACAAACTCAAAGAAATGGTATTCGAACAACACGAAACTCCTGTCCGAAATTCCAGAATGTGATCAGGAACAATTAAAACAAAAAGCAAAAATTAAAATTTACAGGAATAAAAGAGCCTCTTATTTGAATATGTATATTATAGGTATAGCTTATGAAACCTATATGATACATACATTCATATGTATATTCTTTACATGGGTTTTTTTATAAAAATGCAAAATTAATAATGAAAATAAGAAAATTTTGGAAAAATATTAATATTGTAAGATGGCTATACTGAATATTTATCATTTAAAAAAAAAAAATTAAAGTTGGTTGGTTAATCATTGAGTAAAAGGGTTTTAAATGTCTATCATTTACAGATTCAATATTATGATATGATGATATGTAAGAATTTATTTCGTTTAAAATATCAAACAACCAAAAACAAGTAAGTTTGAAATTTTATTAAAAATAAAATTTAAGGACTGGCTTATGGTTTAAACATTATCATGGTTTAAACATTAAACATTATTAAAGAAAAAAAAAATTGGATTTGAATGAAAAAAGTGCAATATTATTGAATTTGTTATGCATAAATAATATACATACCTATGTATTATAATATTAATTTTGATGTAAACTTCAACAAATAATTTTGTGAATTGCATGAAAATTATATTGTACATTTATTATAAATTTTAAAAATCTACCCTTAAATTTTATTCTTAAATAAATTTCAAAAATACCCACATACATAATATGTAGGTACTTGTTTTTTACTAGTTTACAATTCAATTCAATTTTTAAAATAAAAATACAAACCATTTTTCATATTATATTACATATAACTCAATCGAAGCGACGAATTTTTATTAGAATAATTCCGAATACTCATTCCAATAATAGTAAATTTTTATATACAATGCACACATTTTTTAGATTTTATTTTTCCAAAATGTTATCATCGATCTAACACCGTTACTCCATAATCGGAGAAGATGATTTTCTTAAAAAAATCGTTATCGTTTTCAAGTTGTTCCAAGACAACTTTGTAAACGTTGTTCTTGCATATATCTCTCCATGATGAAATTGTAAACATTAATGAATACAATGAAAAAAAAAGACAGATCATGACATACTACAAATAGCCGTCACTTAGAAATCATATCACTCAAATTGGAAAACCCGTTAAACACATTTTTATATCATTCATATTCAAATTTCAAACTATATATAGCAATAGCATATATTGTATAGAAACATAAAATTCGGGGGAAAAAAAAGAAAAAAGGAGGAAAACAAAGGCTCATATATTTCGCCAAAAAGTTTTTACTGAAATTTTTGTAGTAATTTATAATGAATAAATATTTTTTGTTTATTATCTGACTCATAGCGCAGTGGTTAAGTCGCCAACCTTTCAATCGAAGGGTCTTGGGTTCAAACCCCGGTCAGGTCATAAATAAAAAATATGTAGTACTTTTATATCGTAATAAGGTAGTAATAATCGTAGTAATAATAACATTAATAATATTAATAATAATAATAGTAATAATGACAATAATTATAATAATAGTAATAATAATATTAGCTGCTACAGTGGGGCTATCTTTGGTTATATCATGCAAGTAAGGTGTTATATACTGCTGCACGTTGTAATCCACGGATGGCGTTGACTCTGTAGTAAAATAATAACAATAATAATAACAATAAAAATAATAATAGTAATAATAATAATATTAATATTAAAAGTAATAGTAATAATAAGAATAATTATAATAATAATAATAATAATAATAATAATAATAATAATAATAATAGCTACTACAGTGGAGTTATCTTTGGTTATATCATGCAAGTAAGGTGTTATATACTGTACTATTATAAAATAATAATAATATTAATAGGAATACTAATACCCATAATAGTAACCGCTACAGTGACAGTGGGAGTTGCCTTCAATAATTACCTCATGTAGTTACTATGTACTACTACTGCATGTTGTAACTGTTGTGACGGCTTTAGTCACTGTTAGCAAAATAGTAATAATAATAGGCGGATTCATTGTTTCCTTACAGTTCCACTCCCAATTCAATGTTTCCGTATCCATTTCGTATCCTTTCCTATCCCTACTCCCTAGCCAATATGCTGCGTTCGCAGGTAAGGGTTTCATCCCATTATATTTGCTAAAGGGGAAGGTGGGTTTAGTCAGTAAGAATCTGACACTACCAAGGGGGAAATTCTTGGTGTCTTTGGAAGATTCCCACCTCCCTTAGGAAAAAAAAAAAATTAAATTGTATTAATTTTGAATAATTAAGGTATTTAGTAAATCGTTAATAAACAAAGTACATATAGCCACTTTTTAAGGAAAAACTCTTTAAAGGTAATTACAACTTCAATAAAATATTCTCTGAACTCTGTGGTATTTTGCCGCTTTGATGGAAACTATTGGGTTACTATCAAAATCCTGTATTTCTTTGACTGTATTTCATTTGCCTACATTTCATTTGCCTACATTTCATTTGCCTGTATTTTTATTTGCCTGTATTTCATTTGCCCGTATTTTGCAGAATTATTTTCACTTTCATTAATATTAGCTAAGCCTAAATTAATTTAATTGATAATTCAATGCACTACTCCCATATATCTCATAAACATTGCATAGATTAATCTTTTCATAATTTTATGGGCAACATTTATAAGCCATCATCACCTCCGAACATTAATTATATGTACAATTTATGGGTCAGCCCTGATATCTTGTAAATTAAAATATTGGAAGCCAAAATCTTAAAAGACAAAATCTTGAAAACAAAAACTTGACAAAAAAAAATCATTAAATTTTTTATACATTTTTTTTTCATTTTTACTTTTAAATATAATAATTAATATGTAAGTATTTAAAAATACGAGATATTAAAAACCAATTTTGGTTTTGTTTATTTTATTATAGGTACCTACAAAAACAAAAACATTATTAAACGAGAAAGAATACAGTTGCCTTTGTCAACTCTTAGATACCCGTGCGAACCAATTAGTATGTTCTTAGGCTGTCACTCTGCTAATAATATTATTTTTTTATATTTCAGTATTTTAAAATAATTTGGGTGAATTTTATAATTTCTAGAACTATGGTTTGTACATATATTCAAACTAAATGTTTATAAGTACATTCTTCAAAAGCAGATTCTAACCTTCCACTTAAAGATTATCAATCCAAAACTTATCCAAATATGATATACCTAGTACCATTTAATACTTAGCGACAAATGTATATGAAATTTATACTAAACTTATTACAAAGTACCAAATATATATCAATATGCTTATATATTCATACTGTATTCATATTATATACTAGAAAAAAAGCCCTACTATACTAGTAAAGGGCGTAAGCAAAAAATTTAGCTTATGTAAAAGTTTCATATTGTGGCAAGATTTTTAAAAAATTAAGAATACGTTACATAGCAAAATTGAAAATAAAAAAAAAACGAGGAAGAATACAGTTGACTTTGTCAACTCTTAGATACCCGTACGAACCGTTAGTATGTTCACAGCCTGTCACTCTGCTTACAATATTATTGTTTTAATATTTTAGTATTTTAAAATAATTTGGGTGAATTTTATAATTTCTAGAACTATGGGTTATACATATATTCAAACTATATGTTTATATGTACATTCTTCAAAAGCAGATTCTAACCTTCCACATAACGATTATCAATCCAAAACTTGTTCAAATATTCTATAGTACCATTTAATACTAAGCGGTAAATGTATATTAAATTTACTAAGTACAAAACAGTAAATATAATTTTAAATATTATATTATATTATATTTAAATATTCCATTGACAGAATAATTTCTTATAAGTACAATAAAATACATATATTTATGTAAATACGGCGCTATATAATATACATCTATACTCTTATCATTCATTCACTAGTGACATATACGATATGTAAATAAACATGATATTATATAAGTATGTATATATATCAATATCATATAAATAAAAATTCTTCAAGCAACCGTTATGTTGTTTATTTAATTACATTTTTTTGTACTACGCATTATATCCTCAACAATTTGAAATTATCGAGTAAAACAAAATGGAAAAAATTCGTTAAAGAAATTTGTTAGAAAATTTGAAAAAATCAAGTAACACTTTCGTCAATTATAAAGTAACCCTATATTATTAAAAAAAGTTGTTAACAGAAATAAAAGTATAACGTTGGAGCTTTAATTTTTGTGTATTACTTCAAAAAAATTTTAACAGGTGTTCAAGTTACAGGTGTTTAAAAATAGGAAATTTTCAGTTTTTGACCCCTTACAGCTCCTAAACGGGGGGTGATACAAAAAAAATGTCTGAAATGACTCATACTAATTTTCAAAGATCTAACTTCTGTCAAAATTCCAAGTTTCCAACTTTAACCGTTTAGAAGGTGGAAGGGTTAAAGTAATTTGCAAAATTTGAGTTTCGCATAACGGTAAATTACGACACCGTATGTCACAAATATATATTTATTGTATATACACTTTTAAAGCTAATAAATGTAGTAATCGTTTGGCGTTTTCAAAATTAAGATATACCTTATACAACTTGTGCTATAACAATTTAAATATAGAGCTTTTTTGAACCTTTGGGGAGCTGTAGCTCCGTAACGGGTGGGGCTACAAAACAAAGTTATTAAAAATAAAATTAATATTTTTGTGAGATCTATCAGCAGTTAAAATTTCATAGCTCTATTGAAAAAATGTGGGGATCTAAAAGTTAGGTGTTCGAGAGCTACCCTAAGGCTTGGTCCAAACTCAACCAAAAAAAATATGGAACCTACAAATTACTCCCAGAATATTTTGTGTAAATTTCAAGATTCTAGCTTTCTTAGTTTTTGAGTTAGCGTGCTGACGGACGGACGGACGGACGGACGGACATGGCTCAAAAGTCTTAGAATTTTTTTCTGATCCGATCCATACCTTTGAAGGTACATCTAGCTCGCTTATATCGAGGTGTTACAAACGGAGGAGTAATTTTATTATACCCGATCCTATCGTACGGGTATAACGAGGAAGAGTGAAGTAGAGTAGACTGTGTCAAATCTGAAATACCCGTATGAACGTAATATATTCTATTTCTATAAAACTTGATCATCTTTTAAAAACATTCAGATGTTTCAGTACCGACAATAACTACAGAGATATAATTATGTAAATTGTGGAATTGTATGACAGCTACCCGAATCTATTGCGCCTAGCTTCATTAAGTTCCAAGAAATGCAAGGAGCCTGAACCGACTCCTTTAGACCAATCAAATTTTAAAAAAGTTTTAATGTAACATGTAACTCATGTAACTCGACACTTTTTCACTAAATTTCAGATAGCTAGCTTCAATAGGCATTGAGTTATTTTCATTTAAAAAGAGAAGTTGTATGGCAGCTACCCGAAATTGTTGCACCAGCAGAACTTAATTTTACAGAAGTTGTTGCCATAAAACTGGATCATCATTTCTAAGATTTCAGACCCCTAGCCTCATTAAGTTCCAAAAGGTGCAAGAAGCCTGAATCGGCTCTAGACCAACCAAAGTTTACAAAAGTTTTTGGCATGTAACTCGACACCTCTTTACAAAATTTCAGATACCGAGGTCCAATAGCCACTGTGTTCTCATTTAAACGGAGAAGTTGTTTGGCAGCTACCCGAACCCGTTGCACCACCACAACCAAATGTTGCAGAAGGTGTTGTCATAAAACTTCATCATCATTTGCAAAACTTCAGACGCCTAGCTTTATTACGTTCCAAGAGGTGCAAGAAGCCTGAACCGGCTGCTCTAGACCAACCAACTTTTACAAAAGTTGTTGACATGTAACTCGACACCTCTTTACTAAGGTGTCAAATAATAATTTCAGATTCTTAGCTTCAATAAACACTGAGTTATTCTCATTTAAACGGAGAAGTTGTATGGCACCTACCCGAACTCGCCGCACTACCACAACCAAATTTTACAGAAGTTCTTACCATAAAATTTGATCATCATTTGAAAAATTTCAGAAACTTAGCTTGAATAGATACTGAGTTATTTCTATATAAAGAAAAAAGTTGTATGGCAGCTACTCGAATCCGCCGACCGAAAATGTTGGATTTGATCAGCAAAACTGACCATTTTGCAAAAGTAACGTAAAAGAAATTTCAGCCTCCTAGCTCCTTTATTTTTTCAGTTATCGTGCGGACGGACGGACGTACATGGCTTAATCCTCTTAGAATTCGATTGTGAGCCGATCCATACCTTTAACTCTATATCTAGCTCGACTCCTGGTGTCACAAACGTAATGGTAAATTTATTATACCCTTGAACATAGTTCATACGGGTATAAAAATATGGCAATTTTATAATGTTCTTTATTATAGCCTACACATTAAGTGTAGGGTATATTAACTTTGGTATGGTGTTTGTAATCACCAAAAGGAAGCGATTTAGATATGGACATGTATATATATTCTGAGATGAATTGGAATGGTTGTTCGGGTACTTCCCACACAACTCCCAAAACCGAACAAGCATACATTCGAAATTAATAAAGATAGAAACTTCAAATTTGGTACTAGGATGTTGTTTCCTGAATCCCTGATTTGTCCAAAATTTGAGATGAATTGGAGAAGCTATTCGGTTACCTCCCACACAACTCCCAAAACCGAACAAACATATCTTTGAAATTAGTAAAGAGAAAAGCTTCAAATTTGATACGAGGATGCTGTTTCCTGAATCTCTGATTTGCCTAAAATTTGAGATGAATTGGAGTGGTTGGTCGGATACCTCGCATACAACTCCCAAAACTGAACAAGCATATCTTCGAAATTAATAATGATAGAAACTGCAAAATTGGATACGAGGATGTTGTTTCCTGAATCCCTGATTTGTTCTAAAATTTCAGATGAATTGAAATGGTTGTTCGGGTATCTCTAACACAACTCCGAAGACCGAACAAGCATATCTTCGAAATTAATAAATATAAAAACTTGAAATTTGATATAAGAGTATTCTACCTTGTTCTGATAATGTCTCTAAAATTTGGGATGAATTGGGGAGGGAGTTATTTGCATTTATTTGTTTAGCTTATATTAAATACCTAACTAAAATAAATTATGAATTTTAATTTAATTTGAATTTTTTAGCTGTAGAGTATAAATAAGTCGGTTGCATCGACTTACTGTTACATTTACTTGTTTCTACATTAAAAATGTTTCTACTTTAAAAACTTTGATTTATACACTGCCTTGTTTTTTCTTTCTTTTGATAGCATAACATTTTAATATTTTTTTTTTCTATCTGTTATATATGTAAATATCAGATGTACGTATATTTGGTATATATAAAAAATAAACTTTAAAAATATTTAATCTTAAAAATATTTAATATTTTAAAATATACAATTCAAGTAACATTTTCTATTCGTTTTTTAATTTTTCTTCGCAGTATATTCCATTTTTTTTTGTTTTTTGTTTTCTGTTACTTAGGTACGCTCAGTATTTATTTTATTTTTTTTTTTTAATATTAAATTTATAGGTACATATTATAGTCTATTTAAAAAATGGAAATTATTACCTATAGATCATTCCGAATTTTTTTTTTTTCGTTTATGTTTAGTGTTTACCGTCCATTCATGTATGTACATACATAAACATAATTGTTGGTATTAATCGATATTGTGTTGCTTTAAAATAAAAAGTAAAAAATCTATAACTATATACTCAGAAACTCATTCATATACGTATCGATATTATTGGATGGAAATCATAAGAGATAGCATAAAATTAAGAAAATGTTATAGAAAAAACTTCAAAATTTAATAGAAAATATTGCGATTTTGTAAATTAAATTGTGCTCTTTTAAAAGCTTTGATTTTACACACTGCTTTATGTTTTTATTTCTCTTCGCGATATTAAATTTTAATTTTTTGTTATCAACGTTAAGAATATTTTTAATAATTATACCCGTACGATAAGATCGGGTATAATAAAATTACTCCTCCGTTTGTAACACCTCGAAATAAGCGAGCTAGATGTACCTTCAAAGGTATGAATCGGATCCGAAAAAAATTCTAAGACGATTGAGCCATGTCCGTCCGTCCGTCAGCACGCTAACTCAAAAACTAAGAAAGCTAGAATCTTGAAATTTACATAAAATTTTCTGGGAGTAATTTGTAGGTTCCCTATTTATTTTGTTTGAGTTTGGACCAAAACTTAGGGTAGCTCTCGAACACCTAACTTTTAGATACCCACACTTTTTTTGAAATAGAGCTATGAAATTTTAACTGCTGATAGATCTCACAAAAATATTAATTTTATTTTTAATAACTTTTTTTTGTAGCCCCACCCGTTACGGAGCTACATCTCCCCAAAGGTTCAAAAAAGCTCTACATTTAAATTGTTATAGCACAAGTTTTATAAGGTATATCTTCATTTTGAAAACACCAAACGATTACTAATTTTATTAGCTTTAAAAGTATATATACAATAAATATATATTTGTGGCATACGGTGTCTTAATTTACCGTTATGCGAAACTCAAATTTTGCAAAATCCTTTAACCCTTCTATCTTCTAAACGGTTTAAGTTGGAAACTTGAAATTTTGACAGATGTTAGATCTTTGAAAATAAGTATTAGTTATTTCAGAAATTTTTTTTGTATCACTCCCGTTTAGGATCTGTAAGGGGTCAAATTTCCTATTTTTAAACACCTGTAACTTGAACACCTGTTAAAAATTTTTTGAAGTAATACGCAAAAATTAAAGCTTCTACATTATACTCTTATTTCTGTTAACAACTTTTTTTAATAATATATTGTAACATAAGAAAAAAACTGTCTGGCTGACAAAAAGCGCATACACAGCAGTTTTATCACCTTAATTGATCGTTTAGGTACAGTATTAAAGGTAAGATGTATAAATGCATGTTTATGCGACCACGTTGCAATCCGCGTGATTGGGTAAACATTAGAAACATTGCATTAGAAACAAGGACATTAATAATTCATTCTATAGTTTGTCTTCTAAGCAATAAGTACTGTTGCTACAATAAAATAAAATAAAAATTAATAAAAGAAACATGAGTTTAATTTAAAAATTAAATGGCGCAGTCGGTAAACAATCAATAATACAGTTACAGTGTATTAAATTTTTTATAATACAGTTACAGTGTATTCAATTTTTTAGAATACAGTTATAGTGTATTAAAATTTTTATAATAACAGTTACAGTGCAACAAACAACTTTTACAGTTAAAACGTACTAATATCAATTAAATCAAATCCATTAAATATTAAAACAAAAACTGAATATTACTATTATAAATAAACTACAATTTATTACTATTATTATTATAAATAAATTACAATTAATTTTATTTAAAAAAAAAAAAAAAACTGAAATAAAAATTAAAATAAATTTCAACTGTTTTACAAAAAAAAAAAAAAAACAATAAAAGTAAAAGTGTATTGAATAAAATAAATAGAATTCTATAACAAAAACAAAAAAAGAAATTCTATAACTATAACAAAAACAAAAATATTTTTTAATTTTAAAACAAAAATCAATTTTCACTGTTTTAAATAAATTTCAACCATAAAAGAACTTCATAAATCAATTTCTACTGTCAGCAAGACGAGCAACCTTAGTCCTGTACATCGGTATATCTGGCAATTCATCTAGGGAACAACATTAACGCAAGTACTACATTTTTATAAGAATAATAATAAGTTAAATTAAATTAAGTTAATTAAGTTAAGTTAATTAAGTTAAGTTAAATAAAATTTTATTTAATTGTTAATACCAAAAATAAATTGAAACACAAAAATTAATTAAAATTAGCTTAGAAAAAAAAAAAAAAAACCAAAATTTTTTGAAATTTTTTTCATTGTAATATAATTATGGATAACTTAAGTATATCAGAAAAATTTAAACTAGCATCAAGTAGTTTAAATTGCATAGCGCCAATGATAAAAATTCATTGTTAAATTTTATTAAAAGAATAGAATGCTTAATTCCTATCCTTGACACCTTTGAAAACGATTATAAACGTTTATTATTAGGGCTTATTAAAGATAAAATAGTAGGTAATGCGCGCAGAACTCTAATTATTAACGGTGAACCCGAAACATGGGTTGATCTTAAAGCCACTCTTATCAGAAATCATAGTGAAAGTGATTCTAAAGAAACATTGATAGATAAAATAAGATCGTGTAGGTGTGATTCAACTATTGATAATTTTTTTCAAAAAATTAATACTCTATTATGCAGACTAAACAACGCGTATCTTTTAGAAGGTGGAGGTAATGCAAATTAAATCACAAGTAATTCGCGAATAGCTCTACATACATTTAAGCAAGGTATACCAGAGCCGGTCAAAAGTATTCTTGTTAGTAGAAACCCTGTAACATTAACCAAAGCACATAAAATTATTCTAGAAAATGGGTATTTAAATTATACGCATAATAAATCTAATAAAAATACTAATTTTAAAAATAACAGTAGGTCTTTTTCTTATAACAACTCTAACAACCATAAAACAAGCTTTAATATTAATAATACCCACGCTAATAGTAGTAAAAATTATCGGTTCAATAATAATCGTAATTTTAACAATAATAACAATCACAGAAACCGAGAACCTATGGACATTGCTACTAACAATACTATACAAAGGAGATTGCCATCAAATCTAATGGTAAATACCCAAAGTAGACAACACAGTTACAGAAATAGTCAAAACTACCGGTCCAATAATAGTCAAAACTACCGGTCAAATAATAATAACAACCACCATGACCATGTCATGGACATTGCCACAAATGAAAATACCGAATTACAAAATTTTCGTATAGAGGAGCAAAACAACTACCCTATTTAATAATAAATACACCTGTAAAAAAACTTAAATTTATTATAGATTCTGGTGCTGAATTCAGCATAATAAATCCTAATATTTGTAATCCAAAATGGAAAATAACTTGTCCTTCTTACACGCTTAAGGTACTAAACCCGAACGTTCAAACAAATACTCAATACAAAGTCCCATTATTTAAAGAATTTAACGAACCAAACCATTATTGCAACTTCTTAGAATATAACTTTCATAATGAATACGATGGTATATTAGGAAATAACTTGTTGGTAAAATATTATTCTTGTTTGAATAATAGTTGTTTATTAATATTAAGAATAGATTATTAATTACAAATAAAGCTAGCATTCCAATATTTGTAAATAGAAACGAAGAGAATTATGCGAATTAATGTTATAGTGTTAAATCTTTAGAAATTTTTAATAGTGAAATAAATCAACAACAAATGTCGGAAAAAATTTTTGCGAGCCACTTAAACGATGATGACATGGCCAAATTAAAATCACTTTTATATTCGTATAAGGAAATATTTCATAAAGATGGTGATCTTTATCCTTTACGAATATAATTAAACATGGAATAATAACCGAGAATGAAATTCCTATTTATAATAAATTGTGTATATACCCCAAAATCTTCCACGATGAAGTGGAAAAACAGATCGAGGAAATGCTGGAACAAAAAATAATTGTTCCAAGCAACAGCCCATATAATTCTCCTATATGGATGGTGCCAAAGAAAGTAGATAACAGTGGACAGCAAAAATGGGTATAGTTGTCGACTATCGAAGACTATATGATCAAACGATAGACGACAAATTCCCAATTCCGAATATGGAAGACTTATTCGACAAATTGGGAAAATGCAACTACTTCACCACGTTGGATCTAGGAAAAGGCTTCCATCAGATCGAAGTCGATCCCCGTGATAGAATGAAGACAGCATTTTCGACCACTCATGGTCATTATGAATTCACAAGAATGCCGTTCGGACTTAAGAACTCTCGGGCGACTTTTCAAAGATTAATTAATTATGTTCTTAAAGAATACATAAATAAGACTTGTGTCGTGTATTTAGACGATATTCTTATACTTTCCACAAGTTTTAGTGAACATTTAGTATCAATTCGTAAAATTTTTCAAAAATTAAAAGAATTTAATCTAAAAATACAAATTGACAAATGCCACTTTGGTAATGAATCCACATAATTTTTGGGGCACAAAGTAACTAACAATGGCATTAAGCTGATGAAAGTAAAGTAAAAACAATTAAACTAATGAAATTACCAAGGAACATAAAAGAGATAAAGCAATTCTTGGGGATCACAGGGTATTACAGAAAATTTATCAAGGATTACTCTAGAGTAGCCTACCCCCTAATCAAGTATTTGAAAAAAAATGTAAAAGTAAATGTTCGGGATAAAGAGTATATTTGTGCTTTCAATAAATTAAAAGTATTATTAATGAATGACCCTATTTTAAAACGTGCCCATTTTAATAAGCCTTTCACTCAGTAAACAACCGATTCCTCTCAGTATGCTTTGGGAGCCGTCTTAAGTCAAAACAACCACCCAATTTGTTACGCGTCACGCACCTTAAACAACCATGAAATCAGGTACTCAACGATTGAGAAAGAACTATTGGCAATCGTATGGTCAGTAAAGTACTTTAGAACTTACCTTTACGGAAGAAAATTTATTGTACGTACTGACCATAGACCACTTGTATGGTTAAATAACATAAAAGAGCCAAACATGAAACTTCAAAGATGGAAGTTAATGTTAAATGAGTACAATTTTGAAGTAAACTACTTAAAAGGTAAAGAAAATAATGTGGTGGATGGACTAAGTCGATACATAAACAAAGACGAACAAAAATCATGTGATCATAAGACAACACCGTTAAATAAAGAAAATGAAATATTAAATAACGAATTAGACAATTATAGTGACATTGGCAGCTTGGACGTTGAAGTCATGTCTGTAGATGATACTAATATGAATAATAATAGCAATGGTAACGAAATTATGTCGACTACAGGAACAGTTCACAGTGCAAGCGAAGACGGCTTGGACTGCATAAGAATAACAGATAAATGTGTTAATATTTGAGTAGAGTAGAATCATAACCCAAACATTTGCATTTTTTGTTTTGACTGTTTTTTTTATAGAATAATATTTTTTTTACTGAGCTGAACTTATTCTTAATGGAAAATTGCTACAAAACACAATATTTCTTTGAAAAGATTAAATTCATAAATTGAGAATTGAATCAAAACCCAAATAATTGCAAACTTCTGCTGCAACAATATCTCACATTTGCTTCAAACTACATCTTTTGCAAATATGCTATCAAAAGTTTTGGCGCGAAGTTTATCTTTTGTGTAATTTCAAAATAAGTGGATGTTAATAAGTTTTTGTAAAATATTTTATTTTTGTAAAATATTTTATTAAAATTAATGGTGATAAATAAATTTAAATTAATCAAGCGATTTTATATATTATTTATAAATATTTTATTTTCTAAAAATTATGGAGAATGTTCAGGATAATAATGAGTGGCCAAGAAAAAAACCACGTAAAACAGATAATTGGAAACGTACAAAGGAAATAGGTATGAATTTTATATTTTTTCATAGTTGAATAGTTTTTCATTTTTAAATAGTTTTTTACTATAGATATAAATCTAAAGGGTTACCTAAAATACCAAATTGCAAACACTCAAAAGCAAAGAGTGTTCTAAAATGCTCAAAAGTAACTGGCCATGATTGCTACAAGTTTCACAAGCAGCGATAAAACTCTTCAAGATACTTTTATTCTTGCATGTATCCAAATCTCTACACCTGAGAGAACATCTAAAATAAGAAAAGAAGCAAAAAAATATGTTACGAAAGTTTACGTAAGAAATAAAATAACTATAGATACTAGTAATAAGAGAAATACTAAATACACAAATACACAAATGAAACGTAAATATAAATATCAAAATTAAGTTTTCTATTTTAGCATACTGCGTATTACACTGATTCTAATGCTAATTCATTCAGCAAGTATGCAAACTATGGAAGTATCCCCAATCAATACGGAAAATGGGTATGCACTCTTTAAACTAGAGGAAATATTAGTTGTAAATTCCTTTAGAAAAATATTGCATCTAGTAAATCTAACAGAATACCAAGATTTGATAAACATAATCGAATCAAATGTAAACTCGCTAAAATTAGAAACTTCGGACAGCAATAGTGAACTATTACATAAAGAATTACAAGCCTTAAAGCACAATTATAACACAATAATCCCCCATGCCTATACGAAAAATAGAGCAAAGCGAGGCTTAATAAACATATTTGGAAGGGGATTAAACCTTTTAACAGGTAATATGGACGATGAAGACGCTAAAGAAATTTATGACCACTTAAGTACTCTAGACTTCAACGTTAAAAATACTGTTAACCAACTAAATAAACAAGTAACAATCAATAACAATTTAATTAAGCATACAGAGGAAATAAATAAACACCTTAACGCACAACAAAAAGAACTAAACACCTATCTATCGAACATAACCGTACAAAATAATAAAATACTAAGATTTTTTAACAAATCATACTACGTTTTACAATTATACGCAAGCATCTCAACATTAAATAATCAGATAAAAAAAATAACAGATATAATCTGGCTTAGTAAACTTAACGTTCTTGCACACGACATTCTTACCGAAGAAGAAATAGAAAAGTACAACATAACGGTGAATATACTTCCATATATTCAAAGTAGCATAATGTTTAATGAAGAGTTCTTAATCTTCATTATTAGTTTGCCTCAATTTACGACACAAAAATATCACAAGGCACTAGTAATTCCGTTCCCTAACAGAAAATTCGAGCAATTAGACTTGGATAACATTCAAATTATTATAGAAGGTAATAACGTTTTTAAGCATACCGAAGGTGTCTTGGTCAAAAAAAAATTACAGCCTTATGGCAATTATTGCATTAAAAATTTATTTAACAAAAATAACGTTTGTTCAATTAAATACAATAATGTAACCTCAATTGAGAAAATATTTGATAATTTAATAATAACAAAAAATTTAGCTTTAACCAAATTAAAATAAAATTGTATCACACAAGAATTAGCTATAGAACATAATAACGTAATAAAATTTAAAGATTGTGAAATTAAGATTGGTAATTATTCTTTTAGTAATAAAATAGAAAAATTTATACAAAGTAACATAATTCCAATATATTACCATAATTTGACAAAAAATATAAACAATTTAACTTTAGAAAAATTACATTTAAATACAATAGAAAATAGAGAGCAAATAGAATTTATAGAATATAAGCATTAAACTGTAACGTATACAACTCTAGTTATAAGTATTGTAACTACTTTTGCTATCATAATAATTTTAGTCAAGATGTTAAAAAAAAAAATAAACTTATTACCACTAATATTGAACTAAACAATCAATCAAAATTACAATTAAAAGAAATTAAGAAAGTTTCAAAAGATCTCGATCCATTTGCAGAGACTGCAAACTCTTAAAGGATGGAGGTGTAACATAAGAAAAAAATTGTCTGGCTGATAAAAAGCGCATACCCAGCAGTTTTATCACCTTAATTGATCGTTTAGGTACGGTATTAAAGGTAAGATGTATAAATCATTCAGCTGTTTTAGTAACGACTTTAACTATAGAGATATATGTATGTAAATTGTGGTGTTGTATGACAGCTACCCGAATTTATTGCGCCTAGCTTCATTAAGTTCCAAGAAATGCAAGAAGCGTGAACCGACTGCTTTAGACGAACCAAATTTTACAAAAGTTGTTGGCATGTAACTCGACACTTCTTTACTAAATTTCAAATTGCTAGCTTCAGTAAACACTGAGTTATTTTCATTTAAAAGGAGAAGTTGTATGGCAGCTACCCGAACCTGTCATACCACCACAACTAAATCTTACCGAAGTTGTTGCCATAAAACTTGATCATCATTTGCAAAATTTCAGATACCTAGCTTGAATAGACACTGCATTATTTCCATTTAAAGAAAGAAGTTGTATGGCAGCTACTCGAACCCACCGACCGAAAATGTTGGATTTAAATAGCAAAACTAACAATTTTGCAAAAGTGACGTAAACAAAATTTCAGTCTCATAGCTTCTTTATTTTTTGAGTTATCGTGCGGACGGACGGACATACATAGGTTAATCGACTCAGAATTTGATTCTGAGCCGACTCATACCTTTGACATTATATTTAGCTCGACTCCTTTAAGGTGTCACAAACGTACAAACAAACGTTATGGTAAATTTATTATACCCTTGAAGATAGTTTATACGAGTATAATAATGAATCTACAACTACATAATATGTATGTATGTATATAGCCTAATATTCATTCATATAACTATATTATGAGCTGAACTTCTGATTGTTGCATTATATTATATTATATTGTGGCAAAATTTTTAAAAGATTAAGAAACCGTTACATAACATAATTCAAAATTTAAATAAAAATATTATTGCAATTTTATATTGTTCTTTATTTCCACTTAAATTGCGATCCTTTAAAAACTTTGATTTGATACACTGCCTTGTTTTTTCTTTCTTTTCATAGTATATATAACATTTTTATATTTATTGTCTCCTATCTGTTATGTAGGTAAATATCAGATGTACGTTTCTTTCTTTTCATAGCATAACATTTGTTAAATTAATATTTAACATAACGGTAGGGCACGCTAATCAGCAGCAGCAGCTTGTCTTTTATTTTATTTAGATAGATAGATAGAGTTATATTTTTTTTATAGTTGCCATAGCAAATGTTTCAAAACTTTTTTTGCTATATTTTTCAAACAAATTTTTACTCTATCCGTAATAATCTGTCTCTCTATCAGTAGCTTTCTTTACCAAATCTTCACACCGTAAGTTCTACGCAACGCACCTTTTATGTAACAATAAAAATTGGCTGTGCATATGCGCTTTAAGATTTAGAAAATAAAAATCATAAAGATAGCATAAAATTAAGAATATGTTACACATTCAAAATTTAATTGAAAATTGAGATTTTATAATTTAAATTGCGCTGCTTTAAAAGCTTTGGTTTTACGCAATGCTTTAGTTTTTTATTTCTCTTCGTAATATATTATATTAGAATTTTTTATACCCTACACATTAAGTATAGGGTATATTAACTTTGGTATGGTGTTTGTAACCACCAAAAGGAAGCGAGTTAGGTATAGACATGTATATATATTCTGAATCAGGATCACCTACTGAGTCGATTTAGCGATGTCCGTCCGTCCGTCCGTACGCACGAGAACTCAAAAAATAATGATGCTATCTTGATGAAATTTATGCTGTAGGTTAACAATGACTAAGGTAAGGCGGGGATGGTAAATGGGCAAAATCGGACCATGCGTTCGAGTACCTCCCATACAACTCCCAAAACCGAACAAGCATATCTTCGAAATTAATAAAGATAGAAACTTGAAATTTGATATAAGAATGTTCTATCCTGTTGATGTCTCTAAAATTTGAGATGAATTGGGGTGGTGGTCCGCGTGCCTTCACACACTTCCCAAGACCTAACAAGCATATTTTCGAATTTAATAAAAATAGAAATCTGAAATTTTGTACAAAGGTTGTAAAAGCATTTTTTTTTAGCTTAGTTATATGGTTATATTAAATACCTAACTTATGGATTTTTAATTTAATTTTAATTTTTTAGGTGTAGGGTATAAATAAGTCGGTTGCATCGACTTACTGTTACTTTTACTTGTTCTTTTTTATTTTCTGTTATCAACGTTAAGGACAGTTTTAATAATTTTTATAAATATTTGATGAATGAATGACTTTTTTTTATGTTTTCTTCTTCAAAATATTTAAAAAAAATCAAAGTGGGCTTTAGTAATAAAATTTTTTATTCCTTTTATTCGTTTTTATTTGTCTTTTAATTACATTTTATTTTTTTTTGTTTTCTATTATAGCAAAATTCAAAATTTTTATAATGTTCTAATATTAATATAATGTAATTTCGGCTTAAAAATGAAAACCCTTTAAAAACTTTGATTTACCAATGCGTTGTTTTTTTTTTCTTTCATAGCATAGCATTTTAATATTTCTTTTTTTCTATCTGTTATGTACGTAAATATCACATGTATATTTTTTTCTTTTAAAATCATAACATTTCAATAGCTCTTTTTTTCTATCTGTTATGTATCTGTTATGTAGGCACGGTAAACTCTCCGTTACTGTTCTCAATCCATTTAACGGAATTGTTAAATTTACTTGGGAGCTTTAAAGGGGCCAATTACTCGATTGCATTTGCTGATGACGTGATAATTTATTCCGCCGGTAAAACAATAGCGGAAATAATAATTAACGTTCAGAAACAATTCAACCTTACCACTAATTATTGTAAGGTATGGTTACTCAAAATGAACGTAGATAAGTGTGAAGCAATATTATTTCGCAATATTGTTGATAAAACCAATAGTAATATTAGAAAATATTGGAAAGATTTTAAAATAAAAACTCCACCATAATTGACAGAAAATAATCTGTCAAATATCTAGGTGTTGTATTAAATCAACATTTAAACTACTTTGATAATGTTAAAAAAAATTTAGAAAAAGGGACAAAAGCATTCATGGCGTCCAAAAAAACTTTTCTATAATAAAATTATCAGTGAAAGAGTAAAAGTTTTAGCATACCAAACTCTAATTAGGCCTGTCATTTCATATGGTGGACCCATATGGTACAACATAAGTGCAGGCCTAATGAAGAAAATAAGAATATTTGAACGAAAATGCATAAGAGCCTGCGTAAATCTACATAGGAAACCAGAAACGGATTACAAGCATTTCTACTCCAATAAATGCTTGTACCGTAAAACAAAAATAATTAGATTCGATATTTTTTTTATAAAAATGATTCGTAATCATTTTGACAGATCTCTCAATACAAACGAAAATGATTTAATATCCAAAATTTATTACCATAATGAAGAGTATATAAATAATAGTATATAAAGTCGGGTTTTATTGCTCCCGAACATTTTATTTACCTGAATTCTAAAGCGTATATTCAAAGCCACGAGCATGTCCCTCTATTATATCACCATAATAGACGAGCTACATGCATGCGAGCTACGAGCTACATGCTACATGCTATTTCACTAAAGTACGACATGTTTATTCCAGAAAAGGATAAACGAATTTTAAAAAACCATTGGTGGTTAAACATTTCGTAATTAATATAAAAAATTAGCCTAAAAACTATAATATTAGAATAGGCGTAGGTTTTAAGTTAGGTAGGTCTTAAGTTAGCATAATCTTATGTTAGTATAAGGTTTTAT
The DNA here is from genome assembly GCA_947095535.1 of Poecilobothrus nobilitatus. NCBI lineage: Eukaryota > Metazoa > Arthropoda > Insecta > Diptera > Dolichopodidae > Poecilobothrus > Poecilobothrus nobilitatus. The sequence continues at coordinate 160,378,116 of OX352774.1, read as the reverse complement.
ACATAAAAATTTATATTAATTTTTTAATTTTTAAATTAATTAAATTCTCTGATAAAAAATTCTATTAGAAAAAAGAAATATAATAATAAGACAAATTAAATAAAGAAGAAAACTGAAACACTAAAATATAGTTTAAGGTTTTAGTTCTAAGTTCTGAAATAAATGTTAGTTTGGTAAGCTTTTTTACTAACCCAATGTAGCCAAAAATGATTAAAAAAAAAAATAAAAAAGTATATATAAAAAAAAAAAAAGAACAAGGAGGAAAACAAAGACTCATATATATATTTCCCCAAAAAAAAAAAAAAAAAAAATAGAACAGAATCGAACTTGTAAACTCAAGACTCTAACCTTACGAATCGGACATTCTACCACTGCACCAAAACCTTAACTGAAGTTTGTATATTTATATTCAGTTCAATTGTGAAATTCCTAATTCCTACCATGCAAACTATGTTTTATAATTTTATTTATATATTTAGAAAAAACAAAAAGCAAAACCAAAAAAGGAAAATTTAAAATTTAACAGAATAAAAGAGCGTCTTATTTGAATATGTATATTATAGGTATAGATTATACATACTATACAATACATACATTCATATGTATGTACATATATTCTTTACAGGGGCTTTTTATAATAAAGGAAAATTAATAATGGAAATCAGAAAATTTTGGAAAAATCTTGATATTGTAAGATGGCTGTACTGAATATTTATCATTTAAAAAAAAAATTAAAGTTGGTTGGTAAATGCTTGAGTAAAAGGGTTTTAAATGGCTATCAGTTACAGATTAAATATTTTGATATAATGATATGTAAGAATTTATTTCGTTTAAAATATCAAACAACCAAAAAAAAAAATAGAACCGAAACGAACCTGTAAACTTAAGACTCCAAGTTTAAGAATCGGACACTCTACCACCGCATCAAAACCTTAACGTTTGTATATTTATATTCAGTTATATTATGAAATTCCTATTTCCTACCATGCAAACTATATATTATAATTTTACTTATGTATTTAGAAAAAACAAAAAGCAAAAACAAAAAGACAAAATCTAAAATTTAAAATTTACCGGAATAAAAGAGCGTCTTATTTGAATATGTATATTATAGGTATAGACTATATACACACTATATGATACATATGTATATTCTTTAAATGGATTTTTTATAAAACTGGAAAATTAATAATGAAAATCAGAAAATTTTGGAAAAATATTGATATTGTAAGCTGGCTGTACTGAATATTTATAATTGAAAAAAAATAAAAGTTGGTTGGTAAATCGTTGACTAACAGCGCTTTAAATGTCTAGCATTTACAGATTAAATATTATGATGGTATGATGATATGTAAGAATTTATTTCGTTTAAAATATCAAACAACTAACAAAAAAAAAAACAAGTAAATGTAACAGTAAGTCGATGCAACCGACCTATTAATACCCTACAACTGAATAATTCGAATTAAATTTAAAATCCATAAGTTTTTTTGGCAGCTGCTTGAACTTCTTCCCTTTTCTGTTTTATTCAACTCGAATTTCAGGAAGGTAAAAGAGGCATCCTTGGGATATGCTTGACACCTTTGCAAAAAATTTTAGGTTCCTATCTTTATTAATTTCGAGGATGTCGAGGGTGTCAGGTACCCGAATTGCCACTCCAATTGATCGAATCCATCTCAGGAACATAAAGAAAACATGCCAAAACACCATTGTACTAAATTTAAAGGTTCTACTTTTGTTGGCTTTGGAGATATGCTCGTTCCTCTTGTGCTCGTCCGGAAGTTTCCAAAATACGAACCCATGGTTCAAATTCTTTCAAATGTCAGTTTCCAATTTTACAGAAAAGGAACAATAACAAAACACCTTTGTACTAAAAATAAAAGTTCTATCTTTGTTGGTTGTGGATATATACTCGTTTGCTCTGGGGCTCGTTCGGAAGCTTCCAAATCCCGAACCCATGGCCCAAATCCTCTTAAATTTCAGAGACATAAAGCGAACGGGAAGGAACATCATTGTACAAAATTTAAAGGTTCTATCTTTTTTTATTTTGGAGATAATCTCGTTTGCTCTGGGGCTCGTTCGGAAGCTTCCAAAATCCGAACCCATGGACCAAATCCTCTCAAATTTCAGAGACTTAAATAAAACATGGAAGAACACCATTCTATTAAATTTGAAGGTTATATCTATATTGGTTTTAGAGATAATCTCATTTGCTCTGGCGCTCGTTCGGAAGCTTCCGAAATCCAAATCCATGGACCAAATCCTCTTAAATTTCAGACACATAAATCGAACGGAAAGAATATCATTGTACAAAATTTAAAGGTTCTATCTTTGTTGGTTTTGGAGATAAGCGGAATCATTCGTAAGCTTCCAGAATCCGAACCCATGGACCGATTTTGTTCAGATTCGAACTTAGCCTTCCTTTCAAAATTAGTAACGTACTATATAAATTTCATCAAGATAGCTTTATTAGATTTTGAGTTATTGTTCGAACGGACGGACGGACGGGCGGACATCGTTAAATTGTCTCAGGAGATGATCCTGATTCAGAATATATATACATGGCCATATCTAACTCGCTTGCTTTTGGTGGTTACAAACACCATACCAAAGTTAATATTCCCTATACTTTAGATGTAGGGTATAAAAAAATTGGACCGAATCGAACTTGTAAACTCAAGACTCCTAAAATCGGACACACTACCACTGCACCAAAACCTTAGTAGAAGTTTATATTCAGTTATATCGTCAAAATGCTATTTCCCACAATGCAAACTATATAATTATTATAATTGTATTTATATATTTAGAAAAAACAAAAAGTAAAACAAAACAAGCAAAATTTAAAATTTAACGAAATAAAAGAGCGTCTTATTTGAATATGGATCTATATTATAGGTATAGATTACACATACTATATCATACATACAAGTTAAAATTTTTATTCCAAGTAACCAAAAAAATTGTATAATTATTAATTTTAGTTATAAAAACTTAAAATGAAATTAGAAGACAAATTTTAGGTTTATTTTTAAAATACGACTTTATTGTATCAAGTTAAAATGATTATTGATTTATTAAAAAATTAATTTTACATTAATTGAATTGTTCTACCTGCATTCTGCTGACTCGACATATGTTGATTCCGCGTGACTTATGTTGGGAAATTATGTTGAACTAATTTCACAGGTTAATTTGATGATTCGACAGGTTAATATTTTAATAAAAAATTTATTGAAAATAAAAATTTATGAAATTGTAATATGATATGTTGAAATTTGGATTTATAATTTTAACTGTTGCTAACTCCTCCCCCTTTAAATATCGATGTCCTCATTCGATCAATTTAGAGATTAGGGTTGTATAAGTTTCGTCTTGGAGCTGTTTTTATCTTGATTCGTGCTGAATTCATTAGGGATATCTGAAATTTTCTATTTTGGTGATCTGCAAGATCCTGTGGTGTGTCTTTTATTGATTGATTATTACAAGTAGTAACTTCTTCTGGTATAGCCTGATCGGACTGTACGTTGTTTATGATTACTTTTCTCTGTTTTTTCCTATATCGTGTCCAAATTAATGCAAATAAACTCAATATTGATGCTATCGCCGGTATGACACAAGAAGTACTTAATACATGATTTATTAGACTCCATTCTTTCAGTAATTCAATTTTATTTGTGTTATTAATATGAAGATCCTTGAAGAGTTCTAGAGAAAGATGTGGTTGAAATTCTTTTTTTATGAATTCTGGTTGTAAAATAGCAGACAGTATTCTGGCGCTTATGGTTTCTTTCGATGTATAGACCATGTCTCTAATTATTACTGTTGAATTTTGGAACTTAATTAGATATGTTCCGATAATCGTTTTTTGTTTATCATCAATTGTTACCGTACCATTGAATTGATTCAATAATATAATACCTTCGGCAATTTTTCTATTGTGGAGATATGCTGAGCGTTGGTAACATTGCATGTGGGTGATCTTCCTTCCAATATGTTCGGAATGCAGGTAGAATTTGAAATATCAACAATTTGATCTCTATTACATATTATTGGTGAATTTATTTTTTTACAATCTTTTTTAATTCCATACATTTTTTTATTATTAAATAATATTTCCTTATAATCAAGCTTAATAATAGTGTTATTAAATTTTATAGGTTTAACTAAAATTTTTTTAAATACTTCAGTTTCTGATATTGGGATCTCGATGACGTAGAGCAAGCAAGTACCATTTGTTGTTACTTTTACATTGGAAAGATTTAACGCTTCTTCAGCGTCTGAATACGGAAAATTTTCTTTATCGAAAATTGACGTTATTGTTTCAATTTCTGATTTTGAGAGCAATAGTGAGTTAATAATTCCTACTTTAGCCCAATGTACGGCATATTTTAAATTAACTATTTCTTCTTTTATAAATTTTAACTTATATTGTAATTTTTGAATATTTTGATTGTCAAATTCATAACCTAACCTAATGTTTTCTAAAATCTGATTGGTAATTCTACTTATATTATTAATCCTATCACTAAATGACTTATTTATTATAATTTGTTTATTGTTATTTTCTAGGAGATTGTTCATTTTCTTTTTTATCATAACAAAATCTGCGTGGTCTGGACTTCCAGCTATCCATTTCCACATGGTGCCTATAGAGTTAAAGGACCTTGGTTCCCGTCTAATTTTAAATTCGTCCATCAGGTCTTGAACTTGAAGAGTTTCGTATTTCAGATACTCATACAGGTGATTCTTTTTTATTCCGTCTTCCTCTAATACGTCGTTGATTTCCCTTAATGAATTCCTTAAATCTTCAAAGTCAAATGTATGGATGAGTTTAAAGCTTCCTTCTTGCACCTTTGCTTGTTCCAGAATAATAGATACTGCATGCGATCCTGTGTAGTCTAATATCTGGACGAATGATAGACACTCGTATAATAAGCACCTAAAATGATATAAAGGATAATAATATGGTAAGAAAACGAACAGATAAACAAAAATTTACTTTAAAACAAGAATAATAATTTACTTTAAGAGTTAAGTGAGATAAAAACAACATTTTATAAGGTTTGTATGAAGAATGAGTATCATTATGATTTTATGTTTGATTTGTGAACAATTCTTCCTTATTTTGTTATAATAACTGTATTTTTATTCTCCTTTACTATTTCCTTTTTGAAGCGTTGTGTTAATTTAGATCCAATTCTTTTGTTATGCTTTACATAAATTGTATCACCTGGTTTGTAGTGTTTAATTGGTTTCCTTTTTTTGTTGTGGAGATCTAGGTCCTTGTTCTGTTTGTTCTTAATTTTTTCTATATTGCTAAGTCTAGTTTTCTCAAATTCTTCGGGTGTTATATTTGGAACTCTACCGAAAAATAGCTCTATGGGCTTTCTTTTGGTTACTGAGTGGATGGTATAATTGTATTCATTTACCGCTCTTTGTAGCAATTCTTCAAAACTTCTGCTGTCTCCCTCTGCTTTGAGACATCGCATAATCTCCGATAGAGTTGAATGAAAGCGTTTTATTTGTCCATTCACCTCACTTTTATATGGGGGTGTAGGAAAAATCTTTATCTTCATTTCATCCTCCATCATTGCTTTTATCGAAGCGGAGTTAAGCGACTTTTCGTTGTCTATGATAACCCATTCTGGAACGCCATAGTAAAACAAAATATCCCTATAACTCTCTATAACTCTCGCTTGGGCAAACTTTGTTAAATTGTCGATTGCTGTTAAAGTCAGCTTAGATTCAGTCGAGAAAATGTCTATGTGTACGGTATGACCCGCAAAGCTCGGAATTGGTGTTTGTTTTATTTCTGGGTTATTGGGATGCCGATCGTATTTATTTTCCTTACATATTGTGCATTTTGTAACCAAATTAGATATTTTCCTATTCATTTTCGGAAAATAATAATTGCAAATTATTTGAGCTTTATTTTCGTGTGCATTTCTATGGGCGCGTTTGTGAACTTCTAATATGATCTCGTTCTGTTGATTTTCATCCATGATGTCTTTGACCAGTATTCTCGTAAATCTTAATCTATAGCTTTCAAAATTTTGAGTATAAATTTGTTGTATTTTACCCATTATACTTTCTTCCGCCATTATTGCATTTATTGTTTTTGGATTCAGGTATTTTTTTAGGATATTCACGAGTTCTTTTTCCTTAAAATCAATTCTTGTTATTATGTGCCGGACATAGCCTGGAAAGGTGTTAATTAATTCGTAATCGATTTTACCCCCGCGTTTTAAAACTAATTGGTTTCTAAAGGCATTAATGGGAGCCTCCACAAATTGAATGTAATTCTGCGAGGAACTTTCAGCACTATGTTGCGTTGTTGTTAACGTATTAATTTCCGTTTTTCTAATTAATCTTGATAACGTGTCAGCTACCACGTTCGTCTGGCCAGGCTTGTACTTTATCTCGTTTTCTTTATTTGTATTTGCTGTGCCTAAGGCAGCCTCACCTTAGGTATCGACGAGTAGGCTTAAATCACAGCAAATAAAATGAAACCAAAATAATTTTTAGTTTTTTAATATAACTATTTCTTTTAAAATTTTTTCCTATTATAATTTTCTCCTTACAGATGAGGATATTTATCTGAATTTGTGGCTTGTGGTTTGTGGTTAAATTGTGGTTAAATTTATGCAAATCCTTAGCAATTCTTAAAAAAAAAAAATTTTATTTTATACTTATTTTTTCTTATTCAATTTATTCGTAAATTGTGGTTAAATTTACGAAAAACTTTTGCAATTCTTATTTAAAACAATTTTTTTTTTATATTTTTATTTTATTTAATTTGCTTATAAATTAAATTTACGCAAAATATTTTTTTAATTCCTTCAAATTTATTTTTTTCTTAACTATTAAAAATTAATAATCAACTTACATAAACATGGCGACTTGGAATTGCATTTGTAGAACCATTTGCAGTATTTTGAGTTTACCAGACCTGGAGGCTGCTGCCAACACTTATCAGATTTTGATTATTGCCTTGTGCGACAGCTCCTTTTTGCTGGGATGCTACTCGGGGGCCTCGTTTCCTAGTCCGTTGGCTAAAATCAATTTCATTCTCGGATGATACTCCTTGAATTACTTGCTGCACGTGTTGAAAAGTAATATTTGTTGGTAAACGGTACTCCTTGAAAGGAAAGATTTGCAATTTTGTGTTATTTTCTTAATTTTAATTTCAAATAGCTAGTTTTGTTTTTTTCACTAATAGTTTTTTTGATTTCAAATACTCAAATTTTACAATAATAGTTTTATTTTATTTAATTTTTTTCTTTTTAAATTAAAAAAATTTCTTTTCTTTTATTTTAAAATTTACACTAATAGTTAGTTTTCTAAATAGTTTTAGTTTTTTTTTTTTGTTTTTATCACAAATTTTAATTTTAATAATTATTTTCTTTTCTTTCAGGTAGCTATTTACTATTCACTTGTTCAAGGTCCCTGCTCGGGCGCCAGTTAAAATTTTTATTCCAAGTAACCAAAAAAATAGTATAATTATTAATTTTAGTTATAAAAACTTAAAATGAAATTAGAAGACAAATTTTAGGTTTATTTTTAAAATACGACTTTATTGTATCAAGTTAAAATGATTATTGATTTATTAAAAAATGAATTTTACATTAATTGAATTGTTCTACCTGCATTCTGCTGACTCGACATATGTTGATTCCGCGTGACTTATGTTGGGAAATTATGTTGAACTAATTTCACAGGTTGATTTGATGATTCGACAGGTTAATATTTTAATAAAAAATTTATTGAAAATAAAAATTTATGAAATTGTAATATGATATGTTGAAATTTGTTGTTGAATATATATTGTTATTTATATGTTGAAATTTGGATTTGGATTTAACTGTTGCTAACTTACATTCACATGTATATTCTTTACATGGATTTTTTTATAAAAATGCAAAATTAATAATGAAAATCAGAAAATTTTGGAAAAATATTGATATTGTAAGATGGCTGTACTGAATATTTATCATTTAAAAAAAAAATTAAAGTTGGTTGGTAAATTGAGTAAAAGGATTTTAAATGTCTATCATTTACAGATTAAATATTATGATGATATGTAAGAATGTATTTCGTTTAAAATATCAAATAACCAAAAAAAAAAAAGAAAATAGAACCGAATTGAACTTGTAAATTCAAGACTCCTATTTAAGCATCGGACACTCTACCACTGCACCAAAACCTTAACTGAAGTTTGTATGTTTATATTCAGTTCTATTGTGAAATTCCTATCTCCTACCATGCAAACTATACAAATATTATAATTTTGTTTATACATTTAGTAAAAACAAAAAGCAAAACCAAAAAAGCAAATTTATGGCGAAATATATGAGCCTTTGTTTTCACTTTTTAGCATATTCCTAAAAAAATTTTGAAAAAATGAGCCTAAATGTGGTCTGTACAGCCGTCCGTCTGTCCGTCTGTTTACAAAACTTCTACACCGTTAAAGATAGAGAAAGAAAATTTTAACCACGAGAAAATTTGATGACCTAGAAAATTTTAACCACCAAAACTAGGTCTCACAAAAAAAATAATTTTGTGGAACAACTTTTTTATGTAACCCCATTCATCAGGGAACTACAGCCCCTCAAACTTTGAAAAAGCCCTATTTTTAAACGCGTGTTCCGCTTAACATTTTTTTAATCTGAAAACGCCAGTCGAAAGGAATTTTTACCTTTATAAATCAATATCAAAATTATATATAATTTTTAAATTTATTATTTAAATTTACAGTTATGTGAAAACCAAATTGTGCATGATTTTTCTACCTTCATAATTCCGGCAAGATTTTAGATAGGGACTTGAAATTTTGAGGCCAGAAAGAACTTTTAGGATTAGTATAAGTTTGCTCAGAAAATGTTTGTAACTTAGGCATCTGTAAAAAATTTTCTTCGACAAGACATGAAAATTAAAGGTTCAATAATATATTTTATGGCGAATTTTATTACAAGTTTTATTTTATTTTTATTTTTTTTACACTTATTGATTTGTCTACACACTAAACTATTTTTTTTTTTTTTTTTGTATTCTATTTTTGATTTGTTTTTTATTTTTTTCGAACTAAGTATATTAAATTTAAATAACTTTTAATTTTTTTTTATTTATATTTTAATTTATAATTAAACGCGCTAGATTGGTTTTGTTTAGATTAATTTACTCTTCTTTTTTTATTTATTTCATCTTAATACCAATTTGTCGTAAACAAAACAATTATATATCCATCTCCCTCATACACTATGATGGATGCTGATGTTCTTCTTTGACTCTCAATTCGCTAATTTTTTTTTAATACCACCATAGTAATTACCGTAACTTAATTAATTAATTTCTGGTGGTAAATTTTGCTTTTGGTGAGTCTGTGGTTGTACCTGCGTTCAATAAGATCACTTAAAAGTGTATGTTAAAAACTGTTGAACGTTGTTATAAACCATTTGCTCACTCAACGCAAAATATTGAAAAGTATTGAAAAGTAATGTATAATTTTGATATAAAGTATTGTTACTGACATTGATAGTAATTTATTTTAAAGTGTTGTCAAGTTCGGGTTACTTAAATCGTGCACTTTTACTTTTGATTTTAATTTTGAATAAATTTTAGTTTTTGTTAACTTTAATTTTTGCTTTAAATTCTATTATACATACTTAATTACTTAATTTACATACTTTAATTTATCTTAAGTCAGATTTTGATCTTGGTTAATTTCGAAATTGATTTTTAGTCTAATTTTGATTTTAATTACAATTTCGACTCTGATTTCATCTTAATTTTACTTTTGATTTTAATTTTAAACTAGATTTTAATTTTAATTTTAATATTATTATTTATTATTTTAACTTTTCTTTTATAACTATTAATTTTTTTCATCAAAATTACCACTTTTAATGTTAATTTCTGTAACATACGCGGGTTGCAAACGAATTTTCATGCCGTCGATTGCAATCTTAGTTCAATTAAACCAGCAGTCTTAGCCCTTTGTGAAACACAAGTCAATAACCACAATGATAACTTTAATGTTACCGGCTACTCATTTATTTCACACTTCGTACCCAAAAGAGGTATCGCCGTCTATATAAAAAATGACATCGCTTTCAACACACTTCCAAAATATAAATGTTCTAGCCCAACCTTTCATTACATTTGGGTCAAAATTCTCGTTGAAAAGCACGTCATACATTTCTGTTTCCTATACAGATCACCCAACTCAAATGAACAAGAAACTGCTATGGAAATTGAAAATCTATCGAACCAGATCAATGAAATTTTGGACGCATCTCCACAAACTGAAATTGTTCTGGCGGGAGATTTCAACAGTCATAACAGGGACTGGCTTCATTTTTCTAGCAACATCTCCCCGAGTCAAAACTCAATTGGGAAACAAGTTGAACTATTCTCCACACTGTTCCACCTTTCTCAACTTGTCCAAAATCCCACTAGGATCCCGGACCGTGCTGATCATGAAGGTCACCTCTTGGATCTATTTCTAACCACACACCCTGAAAAATATGTGGTTTCAGTTGGTTGCCCCCTGGCTAATTCCGACCATTGTTTGGTTAACATTAGTTCCGGGTAAGCTCCAACCAAAGGTCCCCTTCCAAAAAATTAGTTTGGCGTTACAGTTCTTTAACCTTACATTATTGGATTGTTTGATAGCGTAGTTTCCAATTTTTTCTCATATTTCCGTTAAACTTGTCTACAGTATTACGAAAGAGTATGGTTTCACACTTTTCGTAATTTATTTTCAATAGCCATAACTTACAGTAGTCTGCTACAATATTGAACATCTTTTATTGTGAACTTTGTATGTTGGTTATGTTATTATTAGCTGAGTATATAACCAGATCGTCTGCGAAAGCCTGCGAAAGTGCCTTTTACCGATTTTAGTAAATTCAATAGTTCTATTATATAAATGGAGAACAAAATTGGGGAATTTACCGTCCTTTGTTGTAATCTATTTTCTAGTTTGTGAATTTTTGTTGGAGAATTTTTATCACTGTGTTCCACGTAGACCGAGTTTTCATAGATCATATTCATTATTAGTATGATTAAAATTCATATTCATTATGATTATTAGTATGATTAGTTTTGGAAATTTATACTTATAGTTATGAGCTTACGAATTAATCCGTCAATCCAGATGCTGTTGAAGGCTTTCTCAAGATCTATGAGACAAGCTCCTACTCCCCACTTTTTATTTATGCTCCAACAAATATCAGAAGTTATTTTTGTAAGTGCATGTACTGTACCATGTCCATGTCGAAAGCCGAATTGATTTTCTGGCAAAATGTTGTTGTCTTTAAGAAACCAGTTTATTTTTTCGTTAATGATCATTTCATAAATTTTGCTTACATTTGGGCTTAAGCTTATAGGTCTATAGCTATAGGGGTTTCCGGGTTTTTTAAATAGTAAAACTTTAGCTTTTTTCCATATTTTTGGAAAATATGACCGATTTAAGCTATTGTTAAATAGAACTACGTAGTTAGATATCAATATTGTGCTCAGATTTTTTAAAACTATATTGGGTATACTATCTTCATCGTAACTTGTTTTATTTTTTAAGTTTCTGAATTTTTGGCTAAGGTCATCAAAGTTAGTGAAGTACGAATTTTCAATGCATTTGCTTTATTATAATTCGAATTATATAATTCGAGGCTTTATTTTCATCGCTAAACGTACACAGGGGGGAATGTTTTCTATTTCCTTTTGCTTGGCTTCAAGTTTTAATTGTTTAATTTTTTCCGTAATTCTGACATGAAAAGCATTATTAGTTGGAACTTTTACATTGTGGGTTATTTTTATGTATATACCTAGTGTGTTAAATATTTGTGCTGTATTATTTAGGATAAATTTACCCGAGTCTGTTTTATTTACCTTACAGATATTTATATTATTTTGCGTTAGTAAGTGTTCATCGTTGGAATCAATGTTTAATGATTTAATATTTTCGTGACGCTTACGCTTACGTTGTGGGTGATATATTTTTTATTCTATTTTTCCAGTTAGAATTAATTTCTGTATAAATTTGTTGTTTTATTAGTGTGGTAATGTTTCTTAAGAGACTTTTTAATAAAATGATTTCTTGCAATGAAAAGTTTAGATTTTGTTTATAAATTTTATGAATATTATTCATTAATTTGCTTTTTTCCTTTAGTAATTTTTTAAGTTTAGGCGAATAGTATTTAAGAAGAATATTTCTATCACTCACTGTTGGTACAGCTTCGTTAATGGTTTTTACAATTATTTCATTTAATTTAATCAAGTGGTTATCTATATTACTTATTGATAAATTGCTATTATCTTCTATCATATTAGTTGAATTTCTGTATTCGTTGTTGTAATTTATATATAACTTTTTTCTAAATTTACTCCAATTAGTCTTCTTAAATAGAAATCGTTTTTTATTTTGTGAGTCTTGCGTTGTCAAATTTTCAATATTGAGAGAAAATGGGAAAGAAACCGCCCTGTGATCGCTATCATCTGCTATAGTGGTAAACCTGTTTTGATTTTCCGAGTATCTAACTTTAATTCTAATGTCGGTTAAAACTAAATCCAAAAATGAATTTGTTCTTGGATATGTAGGAGAGTCAGTTATATATAATTTAGTTCTATATATAATTTTATTTTTTCTAGCCATTTATTAAAGTTAATGCATTTTTGATTATTTACATTATTAAGCCATGAACTATGTTTAGCGTTAAGGTCTCCAGTTATTATATAAAAATTATGCGGATTATTTAAATTTAGCGCTTGAAATAATTTTTGAATTTCGCTAATAAAAAGTTTATTATTTTGAATCGGAGCATTAGATTAAATTGAGGCTATATAAAGATTATCTGTTTTATTAAATTTTGTTAATATGACACCATAGATATATTAAGTACTTTAGATTGGCTATATAAAAGAAAAATTCAGTCAATTTTGAGTCAGCTGTTTATTGATGTTTTTTTTGTGTAAATTTAAATTTAGTTTCCCCTGGAAACAACAATTTGAACAATTTAAACTAACTAATTTAAAACTTAATAATTTAAAAACTTAAAATGTGTGTAAAATACTAACATTTAATTTTTCAACTTTTCTTTTATATTCATTAATTTTATTTGCAGAACGATAATATATCCAATATCTATAAGAGAAACTGTACTGCAATTTTATGATAATTTTAATAAAATTTTATGATTTAAAAACAGATAGCATCCAACTTACGTCATATGAACGACAGTACTTGGATGTCATATGTTTTATTTTTGACTGAAATTCCGTGTATAGGAAAATACATTAGAGTGAAAGAAAAAGTGTCAATCTAAAGTACTTAATATATCTATGTATGACACATACTTCTAAACATTTAAATTTATTAAAAATTTCATTTTCTATTACTTTATATTTAACGCAATTTTTTATGCATATGGCAACTCCGCCACCTTCATTGTCATAAGTTTTATTATTATGTTTATGTATAATTTTGTTTCACTCATGCATAAAATATCTGGTTTATTATTCTCCAGAAAGTGCAAAAGAGAGTACCGTTTTTCGAAAGATACAAGAGAATTGACATTTATTGAAATAAGGCTTATTGTGTTTATCATATTTGTTGGTTAGGTAGAATATTGAACATTTCATATATATTATTAATTCTATTTGTGTTATCATTTAATGTTTTTCAAATATATCAAACTTATTTTGTATTAAATTTATATTGTTTTTAATTTCTAATAAAATATTATTTGAAAAAGATACTTGAAAAAGATACTTTCTGTTGAATATAATTATTGACCAACTGGTTTCTATTTAAACATTTTTGCCTCATCAGTGGTTTTAATTCTTCGTGCTGTTGACTTCTGGAGCTATACTTTGGGCAAGCTTTATATGAAGCTGGTTGTCCAAATTCTTCGCATAGAATACAAAATAATTTATCTTTTTCATCGGTTTCCTTAATTTTACACTTTCCGATGTCATGGTTTTTTCCACAATTCACACACCTGTATTCCATTTTACAATTAGAAGCGGTGTGGGAAAAGCGTTGGCATCTGGTACATTGCTTCTTGAGTTTTTCAAATTTTATAATTTGGTGATCAAGTGTTTCAATTTTAAAGATTTCATTTTGGTTACTATTTGGGCTGGTTTGAACAATATAAAGTGGTAGCGTTTTGTTCTGTTTTGATGATAGTTTTGTAACTTTTTCAAATTTTATAGTTGGAGTTCTTCATATTTAGGTGCTTTTAATACTTCATCACATGTGTATGTATTATTTAAGCATTTTGGGACAAAGGTAAGTTTTTTTTTTGATTTTGGTGTGTAAGTGTAAAAGTTTGTATCAGCTTTTTTTAGTAGGTCACAAATCAGTTTAAATTCTTGTAAATTTTGTGTGTAAAGCATAAAGTATGCTTCATTAATTTCTTTGATCAGAAAATTTAATTTTTTTAGACCCTTTGTATTATTTTCTTCTTCCTCCAGCTCCACATGTGGGCTAAAAATGTTATTACCAACTTGTAGTTCATTTTCAATTTTTTGCCGGTAATACTTTGTATTAAGGTTAGCTTTTCTATCTCAGTTTTTAATTTTTCATTTTCACTTTTTATTTTGTCCACTTCTCTTTGTTGTTTTTTCGACATTGTTGAGCCTTTTATATTGCTTGTGGATGCATTTGCTTTTTGCTTATTCACAAATTTTTAGGTTACACTGAGAATAAAAACTATAATAAAATTATACAAATTGGCTTGTATAAAATTTAATACACTGGATTTTGAAACCATAGTATTATTATACAAGTTTTTGTTTAAATTACACATTGTTTTAAAATGAAAACTTCGACAAATTATCGAAAAAAAATTGTATGATTTATACAAAGTGGCGAAGGTAAAATTGACGAAAAACTTATGCAAGTTAAACAACAGCTTGTATAAAAAAAACTATAGTTAAAAAAAATATATTTCCAATGCAATTTAAAAAAAAAAAAAATACGGTTAATTGAATTGTTTTTGAAACTATTGCATTTTTATACAAGTGTCTTTTATAAATTATACATTGCGATTTGTCAAATCTACATAGTATAGTACAGTCAGATCAGATTTGAATATGTAGATTAAAAACCAAAAAAAAGCAACAAATTAAATATTTCAACATAATATCGTTAAAAATTTATTTTCCAACATATAGAATATAAGGCACCATATTATATAAGTTTATAGTATTATTATAAGTGTATGAATATTTTTGTAAAGTGCTCAAAAGTTATTTGAATATTATTCTAGAGTTATGAGACATATTGATAGAATAATTACAATTATTATAAATTTACTTACTTATGAAATATATATTATATGAGATATTGTAGCCTAACATAGATTTTGTAATAACAAAATCAATCAACATACATATGTATAAATATTTGTATTCGAAACTTAAAAGAATCCCATAATACGTTGTTAAATAAAAAGTTTTCTGAAGATTTAGAATTGATCATGTTCTAAATGTAAGAAATATATATTTTCAACTGCTTTTTTTTAAATATTTAAAAATAATTAAAGTAACCTTTGATTAAGGGAAAGAATATTAAAAAAAAATTTGAATGTTACAAGAATTCCATTGAAAGACATTATTATATAAACAATTGTTCAATTAAGTTATATGTTTTCTTTAATTTTTTCAAAAAGTTTGTTAAGTTTAATAAAAATATTTAAAAGTTTTCTGAATAATAATTTGTAAAGATTAATTTGTGTTAATACAGAAACAAAGTAAAAGATTTGTGAAAAGATTTATCTATAGTGATTTGTCAAAAGTGTGAGAAGATTGATCTATAAGAATTTAAAAGAAGATATATTATAACTTTTAAGGTATGTATATAAGCAATTTTTAAATTTTATTTTTATTTAATTAAGTATTACATAAATCCTTTTTATAAATGACAAGGTACATATTCAGGTACTCATTTGATATGTTTACGTGTTCTGAATGTAAGTGCAGCTTTATTACACCAAATTTATTGATTTTACATCTGAAAGTTAAACATGGTTTTAACAAAAATAGTACTTTCATTTGCTGCGAAACATCTTGTAACCAAAGTTTTCAGTGTATAGCTGCTTTTAAAAAGCATATAACTAAATGTGAAATAAAAACAAGAGCAAGATTTAATTTAGAAAATATACCAAACGAAACAGATATTGCAGATGTTTCTACAGCTCTTGAAGTTGTATTGCCCAAATTTTTAACGAATTAAATTTTGATAATTTCTCATCTGCATTGAATGAAAATGATATTGATAATAAAACTTTTAATTTTGAAGAATGTAAGAAAGAAATATTCGAAAAACTTCTTAATTTTACTTTAGTTATGCATACTAAAAATAACTTTACAAGAAAAGATGTATGTACAATCCAAGCTAATATAAGTGAATATATTATTAATCCAATTTTTAATTGTCTAAAAAAATTTAGCAATAATTTTTGTAGTAGTGACAAAGAAAAACTTGAAACTTTTTCAAATAATTTTTCCGATCCATTTAAAATTATTGATAGTGAATACAAACTAATTCAGAATTTAATAAAACGCGACGAGTTTGAGAGGCCAAATGAGTTTATTATTAATAGAGAAATCTCAATGCCCCATATAAGAAGCGACGCTACTTTAAAGGAAACCATCAGTAAAGGAATAGTTTTGCCTCTTAATTTTCAAATTAGAGAGCTTTTTCAAAAAGAAACAGTTCTAAATAGCTGCATTGCTAAAATAGAAAAATTAAATATTCATGATTCACAATTATCATCAAGGCTAATTATGGAAGGAAAAGTGTAGCCTTTATCCAAATAAAATATTAATACCATATTTTTTGTATGTATGTGGAAGATTTTGAACCAAATTTCCTATCTATAAGTTTTGTATTTTTAATTTCAAATGTGCCTTAGAATGATCCTACACTGCCAATCAATTTCCCAATTTGTAATTGCATATCTAAGCACAGGACGTGTTCTGCAACTGCTTCTAACTCACCTTCCAAAAGAAAATATTCGGATCTCGATTCTGTTAGATCCATAAATGACTCACCATCTTCAAATAATTCGGAACATGTAAATAATTTTAATATTAATACCACATTGTATTTTTAAAAACAAAACTTTTACTTACTTAGGTTTCAGTTGCATGCATTTTAAAAGGTAATGGACAAGGAAAGATGTTAATTGACAATTATAAAAAAAACAATATTTTGCGACCGGCTGAGCGAACAAGTATTGTACATAGAGTAATTCAATATTACATAGAAAATAACTACTACATGTCAAAAAGTACTCTGTGTCAAAAGCAAAATCAATTGCAGAGCAAATAATAGAACTTTTTCCAAGTGAAACAATGGTAAATAAATCAAATGTTCTTTGAAGTGTAATTAAATTTTAATAATTTAACAGACCACTTATTTTATTGGCCATGGCAAGTTTCCTCCAAAAGGTAAAATATGGGACAGATATCAATCGCAATTAAGATGTCTAAAAAAATTAAATTTTGATACAACAACTACACCAAAAACAATAAATGAAAAGAGATCTACAAGAAAGTTGGTATATAGTTTTACTAGTACATCAGGTAATTTTTTCAATCAACATCATTTTATAAACCAACATGATGAATATATGAATATTTATAAAAATAACAAAATAATTGACAGATTTAACTGAAGAAGAATTAGAAAAGATTGCAGCTACGTTAAAGCATTTATGAAATTGGGAGGAAGTTATTCAAAAGTGGAAAATAACTGCTGAATTTAGACGGAAACAGTTAGATATAAATACAGATGGAAACCTACATCAACTTTTAAAAGACTAGCCGCTTTATAAATATGCGTTTGCCCCATATGAGTTGCTAAATGAATCTATTAAAAAAAAAAAATATTTTTTTTCTTAAATATTTTTTTATAATTTCCAGATCGACATCTATTTCAATTTAATTGAATCAGATAATAATTCATTATTTATGAAATGGGATAACTTTATCAAAATTATAGATGACGTATATATAGAGAGAATAAAAGACTGTGCATCTAAGTCATTGTTAACAGAACTTTTCAACAAAAAGGATGATTTGACTGCTGGTATGTAATGACTATTCATTTCACAATAAAATGCGTTTTAATATTAATTTTTTTTATTTATAGATACCCTCAATTTTAATTACATGCAGCTTTTGCACGCTATACTTATTTCAAAAACAATAAACAAAAAGCGAATCAAATACAGTATAAAAGATTCACAAACTGCTTTTGCAATTATTGTCTCAAGAAGCTGTAATATAGATGATGTGTTAGCTGAAAAAAGAAAAATGTGTATTCAATTGGAGACCTGTTTACAACCATTTTTATAGCTGTAGGGGAAGTCTTTAATTTGACTGAATTTTTTGTTGCGTTGGACAACATTAAGTTCAAATTCACAACATATTTGGAGGCTTTGCAATTTTGTTTTAAAGTTTTTTACGTCCTTAATCTAAAATATCCCCAGGAATGTAGCTTTATTTGGAGTTTTATTCAACAATTTTTTTTGGAATTATGGGAGAATTTGAACACCCGATTGTAGAAACCTTTATTGCTGATATTAATAAAATTTTAGAAATTAGCAATTAAGCTATTAGGCTTCGAAAAAATTTTATTTTAATTTTTTTTTAATAATTAGTTAAGTAAAATTAAGTTACATATTAACCTTGACTTTATTTGAAATTTTTTTAATTTTTCATACATAATTTTAATTATCATTAATTTATCACTAACTTAGAATAATATAAATAAATAATTAGTAATTACTAGCATAGAAAATTTAACAATTTAAAATAAATATTTTTTGTATCACTGTAATGATAAAAAAAATGTGTACTATGTAAACGATAATCACTACTAGCTATAAGCACTTTGTATGTTTTTTTTTTTTCAAATTTTTATTTTTTAAAAAAAATGAAAAATGATTAGTTATTTTTTGTCAATTTTTGTTTTAACTTAACATTTTGAATGAAATATGCTTGTTAATTTTTTTTTGAAATTTTAATTTTAATTATTTGAAATGAAATATGAGATATAGTATAAAGTCTTCGGTCTAAGTAGATATAAATGTAACAACTTTTTATGGTTAAGAATAATTTTAGATCTATTTTTTGTAATACATTGTTTTTGTAATATTAATTTTTTTGTAACGCTTTTTTTTTGAAAATAGAGAACCTATATACTTATAATATACAAATACATTTATACAAATCATTTTTCGTTTAATATCATACCAACTTGAAACACATTGTTATATAGGAAGTACTTGGATCAGCAAGAGAAGACTGGTTAAATGAAAAGAATTTGTTCGATTCAGAAGAATCGGATTTGGAAAAATGGCTCATAACTAGCTTTGTGTAAATCAACTAAGACACTTTGATAATTTCATACATTCCACTTTGTTAAAAAATTATACATAAACGTGTATAAATTACCTAAGTCACTTCGACTATTTGTTCAAAATACTTTGTTAATCTATACATTCCACTTTGCTAAAATATCATACGAGGCAATGTATAGATTACCTAAGCCCCTTCGGCGGTTTGTACAAAATACTTTGTTAATCTATATACTCCACTTTGCTAAAATATTATACGTGGCAATGTATATATTATTTAAGCTACTTCGACGATTTATACAAAATACTTCGTTAATTTGTAGAATAAACTGAATTAATTTAGCAAAGTTGAACTTTGTAAAATCATCAAATAAAACTTCAATATTTTATACAAGTACTTGTCAGGCTGAAAACTGCCGAAGCGTTGTGTATCTTATTCTAGGTTTTTGTATAATTTTTCTATAGCTTTTTGCTCAGAGTAATATTCATGTCTATTCCACTAAATGGCGGAACGTGTACGCCACGTAGTTACAGAGAAAAATTATGTTCAACTTAACGCGAAAATTTTATTTGTTCCGCGCTGAATTGCCTGAGCTAAACAATTGATTTTGTCAGTTTATAAATTGGTAAATATTAATTCGTAAATGAAAAAGGATAGTTTTAGTTTTTTGTCTCTTGATTTGTTTTGGACCTTTAAAATTAATATTTAAAACAATTTTTTTTTTTTTAAAGTATTTTGAACAAAAAAAATATAAGTTTTTATTAAATTTTATGTTTAACTTACATTTTATTATTTTTCCCGCGACTCAATTATTGCGGAGAAATATTTCTATGAAATGTATGGAAAACTTGACATCGGGTTTATCAGAATACACAAAAAACGTATTCACCAAAACTGAATAGCGTTTAGCAGAATACCAATTTTTGACATACAGCGGATAATTCCGATAGTAACGTTTAGTGGAATAGACATGAATATCTCTTAGAACATTTTGAGTTATATTATTTTCAACCTGCATTTGATGCGGTTGAACGAATTATGTTCGTGTTGTTAAATGTAGTTAAATAAATTTTATTATTTAACTTTAAAAAAATAAAAGATAATAAATAATAACTGACTTTAATTTCTTAATAATCAGTACGAAATTTACATTATTTTTTTTTCAAAAATTTAGTACACAACGACCTTCTTGTGCAAGGGTTCAAATCGAACTCTGAGTTACAGACAAATTATGTATGAAAGTACATTTTGTAAAAATAAAAGCTAAATAAAATAAATAAAAAAATTTTTTAAAAAAACAGCTTTTTTGAACTAAAAAGTAGAAAATAAATTTTTAATAGCAAATTTTTCTGTAATTTTCTAAACTATATTGTTACAATCAGGATTTCTTTGAAAAGTTTATTTCAATATGTCAAATATATATATAAATATAAGTATATATAAGTTTTACAGTCTGTGAAATTAAAATAAAAGCTGGAGGCAACAAACTCATAACTATAAACTTATATTTTTAAATTTTGCCTCCAGCTCCATTATATACAGCTTTTATATAAAAATATTAATTTCACAGACTTTAAAACTTATATATACTTATAATGATATTTTTTTTTTTCCTTGTTTAATTTTGAATTTTTACAGTTGCCCTCACAGTCTATAATTATATTATTACCTGTTATAATATAGAATATATTGAATTTTTTTTACTATTAATTTATTGTGGCAAAATTTTTAAAAAATTAAGAAAACGTTGCATAGCTAAATTCAAAATTTAAATAAAAATATTGCAATTTTATAATATTCCACTGAAAAATGCGACCCTTTGAAAACTTTGATTTATATACTGCCTTGTTTTTTCTTCCTTTTATAGCATGATATTTTAATATTTCTTTTTTTCTCTCTGTTATATGTGTAAATATTAGATGTGCACATATACATAAGAAATAGCCTTTAAAAATATTTAAAAACAATCAAAGTAACATTTTTTGTTCTCTTTTTTTTCTATTCGTTTTTATTTTTCTTCCAGTATTACATTTTACTTCTTTTTCTGTTATTTAGGTACGCTAAGAACTTATTTTTTTTTTTAATATTAAATTTATGCATACAGTCTATTTAAAAAATAGAAATTATTAGGTATAGAACATTCTGAATTTTTTTTTTTTTCGTTTATGTTTACCGTCCATTCTTATAAATATAATTGTTGGAATTAAAAAATAATGAATCTATAACTACACACATATATACTGATATATTCATTCATATACATTTTATAGTAGTATGGGTACTATATAATGATCTGAACTTCTGATTGTTATATTGTATTATATATTGTGGCACGATTTTTAAAAAATTAAGGAAACATTGCATAGCAAAATTAAAAATTTAAATAAAATTGTTATTGCAATTTTATAATGTTCTTTATTTCCACTTAAAAATGCGACCCTTTAAAAACTTGGATTCATACACTACCTTGTTTTTTCTTTCTTTTCATAACATAACATTTTAATATTTTTTTTTTTTTATCTGTTATGTACGGAAATATCAAACGTATGTTTCTTTCTTTTAAAATCAAAACATTTTAATAGTTCTTTTTTTCTATCTGTTATGTGGTTAAATATGTAATATATTCAAAAAATATAAATTATAACATATAGAACATTCTGAAGTTTTTTTGTTCGTTTATATTTATCGTCCATTCATATGCATACATAAAATTTTTTTTTGTTCGTTTATGTTTACCGTCCATTCATATAAATGTAACTGTTGCCTACATATTAAAAAATAATAAATCTATAACTACATACATAAATAGCCATATATTCATTCATATACATAAGTATCTATATTATGAGCTGAACTTCTCAGTGTTGCATTATATCATAATGCGGCAAAATTTTTAAAAAATTAAGAAAACGTTGCATAGCTAAATTCAAAATTTATAAAAAAATATTGCAATTTTATAATGTTCTTTATTTCCACTTAAAATGCGACCCTTTAAAAACTTTGATTGAATATATCTCTCGTTGATTGAATATAACTGTTGCCTACATATTAAAAAATAATAAATCGATAAATCAACTAAATAATAATAGTTGGGAATTTGGGAATTTGGTGTGACTGTGTTAGCAGATTTTTAATAGTGCAGCACACATAAAAATATGCATACATATGTAGTAAAAAAATTTGGTTTTAAAAGTATGTAATTGAGAAAATATTAAATTGCTTACTTCTAAATGCTAATGTTTTTGAATTAAAAAAAAATTATTTTGCTTTTGCTAGACGATGTATATGTATATCTATGTATGTATGTACATAACAGATATTTTATGATTAATGCATAATTATTGTTATTGAAAAGAAAAATATTGTTGTTATTTACTATTTTTAAAAAAGACTGGATTTCTTATTTTTAATACATTCTTTTTGTTGTTTAATGTTTTTACATAATTGGAAATATATTCTTAGTTTTTATACTTCAGAAAAAGGCATTAGTGGTGCAGATCATCATTCCCTAATAGATCTTAATTTAAAGGCAGCTCCAAATTTAGATATCAATGTTAGGGCCATAATATGCCATTTTAATATGTTAAGAGTTTCGAAAGAAAAGCCCTATTTTAATTATAATTAAGAAAGGAAAAACACATATCTATATAAATATTATAAAAAAACACATTGCTTTTATAAATAAAAATGTATACTAAAAATCAATTGATTTGATGAAAAAAAACTTAAATTTAACACTTGCTATCTAAATTTTAAGTAAATGCATATTAAGTTTTACACTGTGTTCTCAAGTGCGGCACATTAATTTGTTTACACATTCATATCTTTCAAATTAATCGCTTTCAAACCAAAAATATTTTCGAAGCACATATTATTACATATTTTGGAGTATGTACCTATATGTATATGTACACATACAATGCAATGGTCTCCATAAAAAACAATAGTCTTTTATAGAAAAAAAAAACATTTATGTGTTACGGATACGTTTTGGTATTGGTATTGGTGAGTTTAGTAAATTTAGATAAAATGTTTTATTTTGGTTCTGTAATAATTCTGTTAAAAATTCTGTTATATCTTTGTATGGAAATTTAATTTTGAAATTAAGCTAGTTTCTCTAATGTTTTTCGATATTATTATTTTAAAATCATGTATTGTCATCTGGGATCTAATGAAGAAAATTTCAAGTCTCCAGCTCAACAGGAAGTGTGTTTAAAATGGCTTCTAAGATTCCAGCCTTTACCAAGTTAATAAAAAGCTGTTAAAAATGTGTGCATTGTATATAAAAATTTGCTATTATTGGAATGAGTATTCATAATTATGCTAATAAAAATTCGTCGCTTTCATTGTGGTATGTACCTAATATAATATGAAAAATGGTTTGTATTTTTCTTTTAAAAATTGAATTGAATTGAAAACCAGTAAAAAACAAATGCATATATATGTATGTGTTTTTGAAATTTTTTTAATAATAATATTTTAGGGTAGAGTTTTAAAATTTATAATAAATGTACAAAATAATTTTCATGCAATTCACAAAGTTATTTGTTGAAGTTTACATCAAAATTAATATTATGATACTTATGTATGTATGTACATATATTATTTATGCATCACAAATTCAATAATATTGCACTTTTTTCATTCAAATCAAATATTATGACTCGTATGTTTATATTATGACTAATATTATGACTTGTATAGTTGTATGCATTATTCATGCATCACAAATTCAATAATATTGCACTTTTCTCACAAATCAAACATTTTTTTTCTTAAAAATTTGTTAAGAAATTAAAAATCTGATTGCTGAAAATAGAAGTATTTGAAAATAACCGTTCAATAAGAGGTATATTTATGTATTAATTAAATATGTGACAAAGTTCAAACCATACTAGAAAATATTTCGCCTGTCCTTTAATTTTATTTTTAATAAAATTTCAAACTTAGATACTTGTTTGAATATAAATATAGATTATACAAATCCTTAACTTATGTTTGTATGTTTATATTCAGTTATATTGTGAAATTTTAATTTCCTACCATGTAAACTATCTTTTAAAATTTTATTTATATATGTTATAAAATTATATTTATTTAGAAAAAACAAAATAGCAAAATTTAAAATTTAACAGCGTCCTATTTGAATATGTATATTATAGGTATAGATTATACATACTATATGATACATATATATATTCTTTACATAGGTTTTTTTTATAGAAATAGAAAATTAATAATGAAAATTAGAAAAGTTAGTTTTGGAAAAATATAGATATTGTACGGTGGCTGTACTGAATATTTACAATTTAAAAAAAAAAATGAAAGTAGGTTAGTAAATCATTGAGAAAAAGATTTTTAAATGTCTATCATTTACAGATTAAATATTATGATATGATGATATGTAAGAATTTATTTGGTATAAAATATCAAACAACAAAAAAAAAAAAAAATTGAGCCGAATCGAACTTGAAAACTCAAGACTTCTAAGTTTAAGGATCTGGCACTCTACCACTGCACCAAAACCATAACTGAAGTTTCTATGTTTATTTTCAGTTATATTGTGAAATTCCTATTTTCTACCATGCAAACTATATATTATAATTATACCCGTATGAACTATGTTCAAGGGTATAATAAATTTACCATTACGTTTGTGACACCTTAAAGGAGTCGAGCTAGATATAGTGTGAAAGGTATGGATCGGCTCAGAATCGAATTCTGAGTCGATTATCCATGGACGTCCGTCCGTCTGCACGATAACTCAAAAAATAAAGGAGCTAAGAGGCTGAAATTTTTTTTACGTCAATTTTGCAAAATTGTTAGTTTTGCTATTTTAAATCCAACATTTTCGGTTGGCGGGTTCGAGTAGCTGCCATACAACTTCTTACTTTATATTGAATTAACTCAGTATCTATTAACGCTAGGTTTCTGAAATTTTGCAAATGATGATAAAGTTTTATAGTAATAACTTTTGCAAAATTTGGTTGTGGTGGTGCGACGGGTTCGGGTAGCTGCCAACAACTTCTCCGTTTAATTGAGAATAACTCAGTGTTTATTGAAGCTAGGAATCTGAAATTTAGTAAATAGGTGTCGAGTTACATGCCAACAACTTTTGTAAAATTTGGTTTGTCTAAAGCAGCCAGTTCAGGCTTCTTGCACCTCTTGGAACGTAATAAAGCTAGGCGTCTGAAATCTTGCAAATGATGATCAAGTTTTATGGTAACAACTTCTCCAAAATTTGGTTGTGGTGGTGCGACGGGTTCGGGTAGCTGCCATACAACTTTTCCGTTTAAATGAAAATAACTCAGTGTCCATTGAAGCTCGGTATCTTAAATTTAGTGATGAGGTGTTGAGTTACATGCCAAAAACTTTTGTAAGCTTTGGCGGGTCTAGAGGAGTCGGTTCAGGCTTCTTGCACCTCTTGGAACTTAATGAAGCTAGGGGTCTGAAATCTTACAAATGATGATCAGGTTTTATGGCCACAATTTCTGTAAAATTTGGTTGTCCTGCTGCAACAGGTTCGGGTAGCTGCCATACAACTTCTCTTTTTAAATGAAAATATCCGTATCCGTCCGCATGATAACTCAAAAACTAAAGGAGCTAGGAGGCTGAAATTTTTTTTACATCAATTTTGCAAAATTGTTAGTTTTACTATTTAACTTCAGGATTTTCGGCCGCCGCGTTCGTGTAGCTGCCATACAACTTTTTTCTTTCAATGGAAATAACTCAGTCTCTATTCAAGCTGGGTATCTAAAATTTTGCAAATGATGATCAAGTTTTAATGCAACAACTATTGTAAAATTTGGTTGTGATGGTATGACAGGTATACAATTTCACTTTTTAAATGAAAATAACTCAGTGTCTATTGAAGCTAACTATCTGAAATTTAGTGGAAAAGTGTCGAGCTACATGCCAAAAACTTTTGTAAAATTTGATTGGTCTAAAGTAGCCGGTTCAGGCTTCTTGCATTTCTTTGAACTTAATGATGCTAGGCGCAATAGATTTAGGTAGCTGTCATACAACATAAATATATCTAGGTAGTTAAA
The DNA here is from genome assembly GCA_947095535.1 of Poecilobothrus nobilitatus. Lineage (NCBI taxonomy): Eukaryota > Metazoa > Arthropoda > Insecta > Diptera > Dolichopodidae > Poecilobothrus > Poecilobothrus nobilitatus. The sequence continues at coordinate 160,351,696 of OX352774.1, read as the reverse complement.
TTCGGTAAAAAACATATGATTGTTTTTAAAAGATGATCAAGTTTTATAGAAACGGGATATAATGTTCATACGGGTATCCCAGAGTTGACACAGTCTATTCTACTGC